>QGSO01000475.1:118279-621452 GCA_011037825.1 Carya cathayensis
AAATGAATTCAAAGAATGAAGGAGTCTCAAGCTCAATTTGTCCACACAATGGAGTCAAGCACATCAAGGAACCAAGCATGAGCAAGAAGGAAACAAGTTCACAATTAAAGTCATAGAGAATGTTGTAAATCTCTTAAAATTCGAAATTAGGATTAAGGCTCAAAAATTAATATTTTATCATAAAGCATTAAAATACATTTTCCACATGTGCATGAATATTTTGAAAATTAAATTTGAATATTTTGAAAGATAATTGATTGTCATCTTTCACATGTGCATGCCATGATTAAAGTTTGAACTTTGAAAATATTAAAGATGATTGATTGTCATCTTTCACATGTGCATGTTTTATTTGAATAATTTCAAAAGTGATTGATCTTTTCTTGACTTATGCAAAAGGAAGATGTCTTTGTTTGAAAATTTTGAAAAGTAAAGTGTGCTCCTTTTGTCATATGCAAAAAGTAAAAGATTAGGTTTGAAATTTTTGAAAAGCAAAGTGTGCTCCTTTTGTCATATGCAAAAAGTAAAAAGATTAGGTTTGAAATTTTTGAAAAATGAATGATGATGTTTTTGACATGTGAATCTTTTTAAATTTGAATATGAAGTCTCATATGCCTATAAATAGATCATTTGAGAGCTTCACATTCACAACACCAAGAGCATACAATATTCATTCAAAGCTTTCATTCTCTCTTCTTTAAGCATTGAGCCTTAACTCTTATTCATTTTGAGAGATATAGTTTGTGCTTGTATTGTTCTTATTTCACTCATTGAGGAGTGTTTTCTGATATCCTATCCACTATCAATTCTTGTATCAGTAAAAGGGTGTGTACAACCCTTGTGCGTGTAGAAAGTGTTCTACACAGGGAATTGTTGAATCACCACGTGTAAGGTGATTGCAAGTGTAGAGGGTGTTCTACACAGATCCTTTGTAGCGGTGTTGTTCAAATGTGTAATAGGTTTCTATCTCCACCTGAAGGAGATTGAATAGTGAATTCGGGGATCCTCAAGAGGTAGCTTGAGGCGAGGACGTAGGCAGCGGGGCCGAACCTCGTTAACATACTGAGTTTGCTTCTCTCTTACCCTTACTCTTTATATTTATTGTTATTTCGTATTTTGTTTATATTTTAAATTGTATATTTGATTTATAATTGTTATTTTTTTTAATACAACTCAATTCACATCCCCTCTTGTGTTAGTCATCTGGGCAACAATGATTTTATTGCTGCTTTGCATCAATCATTCCCTGTTAAAGATCTTGGCATGTTGCATTATTTTCTTGGCATTCAGGTTTGTAGAAATTCTTTTGGTTTATTTCTCTCTCAGCATCGATATATTTATGATCTCTTACATCACACTAATATGCATCAGTCCAAACCCATGTCAACCCCAATGGCTTTCTCCACCAAACTCACTGCGATTGATGGCCTCTCATTTGAGGATCCACAACTTTATCGTAGTGTCGTTGGAAGCCTTCAATATCTCTCCTTCACTAGACCGAACATCTCATTTGCAGTTAACAAAATATGTCAATATATGCACTGTCCTTTTCTTACTCACTGGCAAGCCGTAAAACACATTTTTCGCTATCTTTGTCTCACCTCTTCCTTTGGTTTATACTTTTCTCCCACCTCTTCCTTTAAAATAACAGCCTTCTCGGATGCAGATTGGGCTGGTTGCCCAGATAATCGAAAATCTATTGGGGTTTTTTACATCTATCTTGTTTCTCATTTAATTTCTTGGGGTTCAAAGAAACAACCCACCGTTGCAAGGTCCTTAACTGAGGCTGAATATAAGTCTGTGGCAAACACTACTTGTGAAATTCTTTTGTTACAATCCTTGTTAAACGAATTAGGAATTGTTATTTATGATATTCCCACCTTATTTTGTGATAATCTCATTGCTACTTACTTATCTATTAATCATGTTATGTACTCCCGTATTAAACATGTTGCCTTAGACTAGCATTTTGTACGTGATCGCGTTGCTGCCAAATCACTTGCTGTCAAGTTCCTTCAAAGCGAAGACCAAATTGCGAATATCCTCACAAAGTCGCCCTCATCAGTTCACTTTTCTCTTCTACAATCAAGCCTCACCATCCTAACGGTGCCGCTTGAATCGCGGGGGGATGTTATACACCTGATTATTCTGCACCCTTGCACATCAGCTCATAGCACTCATCCACTATCAATACACCTCAACGGAATGCTCAACAAAATGGCTCACAACAAAAAGGTAAAAACCATGTGACGCCACCTCAGAATACTAAGGAAAATGACTGTGAAAACATCTAGAATTTATTTGTAAATCTGATTGGGATTATTTTCATCTCTATAAATAGTGTATAGCACTATGTGCTAAATATGAAAGGAAATACACTCTGTAAGACTCATTCTGAAATGGTATACCCCCATTGAGGGATTTCATCAAATGGCTTATCTTCATAGTGCTATACGATTTCTCTTCAAATAAGGAGAGTGGAGATTGAACTTGGGGCTTGCAAAATGGCTTTAGGTTACAAAGACGACAAGAAGGGAGGGACAAATTGCACATTGCCTAGGGTTAGGGCTCAAAAATTGGAAAGGGAGGGGTCCTTCGCTATGGGGGAATGGGGAAGGAGAAGTGGAGAAGACAATGGGATGTTTTGTGCGTTTTGAGAAAAAAAATGAAACGCACTATTTCAAACAAGACAGACTGCACTTTTAATTCCCACACATTTTTCTGCTATCTTTCCTCTACCACACGTAATATAAACCAACCCATTTTCATCTCGCCAATACCCACTGTTTTATTATCCAATTGCCATGCCATTTCTTTTTCGTGTAAGGGATACGCAAGTGTTTTGTCTCTAAAAAATTTTATCTTAAAATATTTGAAAATAATTATATTTTCAAACCGATCCAGCCAAATTTATATGAATTTGACATACTTAATTTTTAAATCAAAATCAATGTTCACGAATAACTCATTTATTAAATGAACAAAACGAGGTAATAGAAGTTCGACCCTTCTTATTATTATCCCATATACTCAGCAAACGTCTCAAGAGTTTTAAAAAAGGGAAAAAAAAAAAAAAAAACACTAGTTTATTGAAATCCACTCATACGGGCCTGTTCCATTCCCCTGAAAAAATATGAGAGAGAGAGAGAGAGAGAGTACTTCCTACAACTCCAAAATGCATCTTCAGCACGCATGGTGCCTTGAGTGATCGTAAACAATATCACATGATTGAACATATACGACACATGGATTGAGCAACCCCTCACCCTCTATATATATATTTTTTTAGTTAAACAAATAGGAAATGTTTAATTAGAATATCAGGAAATTGATTCATGTCTCCTCATGTCAGCAAGCCAGCTAGTCTCTTTGCAATAATGTTCTTAAGAAACTGCGCCTACGAGTCCGAGGCTTGATGTCCTTGTCTGGAATAGGGCCGGTTGGGATGTTAAAATACGTAAGCTAAGCATTTAAACACCAAAATGGCATTGCAAAAAGAAAAATCCTTGCCCTGCATGTCCCAGTGTACGCCCATTATTAAACATATGAGTTCAGAATAGTCACCTTTTAACCTGCCCGCACGATACAAAGCTTCTTCTGCAATGGGTTTCCACTGTTCTGCACAAGAGTAGTTGATTCCAAGACCAACACTAAGTCCTCTCAAGAGATGTACCGTCCGAAGTACAGAAAAAAGTTCTTCTGGAAAAGCCTGCCATAGCCAAGTCCCAATAATGATACAATGTAGTAGATCAGAAGAAAATGTAGCAGCATAACATGATTTTACTTCTGTCTGGTTTCTTGATACATACAAACATTTTAATTGACATGAGGAAAAGAAAGTTGAAAAAACTTAAAGTAATGACTATGCTAGACTACTGGTAGGTAAACACAAATAAAAATTATGTGTGGTTGGGCAGGTGGGTGGGGGCATTTGTGCCCCCCCAGCTGCATGCAAGCGCACATCCTTCAAGCAGAATTGTACAAAAAGCGAAGTACCATGGATAATTGATGAAAGGTCGGAGTCTTAACACATACCTGAACAGCAATTTTTTTTATCGAAGACTCTTCTGAGAAAGGTTGTAGCATCACTACTCCTGGGGGTAGTTTTGTATCAAACATCGTCTCTGCTAACTTCAGCAATTCCAGCTGTTCATTTTCACATTTGCTTAAGGTATCAATGCCCAACTCCCTATGAAGTAGGAAAAATCAATTAGATACAAAAATAGCAGTCAAAACCAATAAAACCTCAAAAATTTCTTGAACATCATCTCAAACCAAGCCATATTTCACAACGGAACTGGTTGCATAAACCAGACATTTACCATTTTTTTCTATGGGTGTTGCTAATGAATCCGAAGAAAATAGCACATTATGGCCATGCTCGGCTAAAGATCATTGCCATCTCATGAATTGGATTCGAACCTTTCATTTATCAAATCTAGCTGCCAGTTAAATTATAGCAATCTTATAGCAATCTGTAATTAGGGTGTTAAATCTCTCATTTCCTCTTATTCCATTCAAAACTTTTTAGTTTTCAGCACAACAGTTTGGGGTCTGCTTCCTGGCAAACCAACTCGCAATTCATCAAAAACAAAGTAAACAATTAACAGGGAATGCCTTGGCACCTACCTGTAGCTCTCAGACACCCTTACAGGATCACTATCAGCAATGGCGACAACAAGATTAGCATAACCAAGCCTCAAATTTTCTGGGAGATCCTTCACTTGCCCATAGTCTAGCAAGCCAACCTAACTTGGGGGTCAAAAGACACCAGTTTGTCATGCTAATATAACAATGGAAAACTGAGTTTTAATTAGTTTGATATATTCTCTCCTTTTCTTATTATTAGCTTTTTAAATATTCTTTCTTCTTTAAGCGACTAATTTTAAAGAAGACCATAAGTAGAAAAATGAGGAGCATGTATATCAAGATAACAGAACTAATGATTTAAAGGAAACTGATATTGCTTGCATACTTGCCTCTGAACCTTTACAGATCAGAATATTTCCCGGATGGGGATCGGCATGGAAGAAACCACTCTTCAGTATCATTTGACCATATGCTAGTGTCAAACTTTCGAGGATTTTCCTGTAGTTACAGAAAATATAAGTATTCTTGCTCCATCACCTCGAAGAAGATGATATCTACTTCATCATTAGAAAGATGAGCCAGAAAAAAAATAAAAAAATAAAAAATAAATAAAATTTCACAAGTGATTGGTTGTAAGGGAAACAGAGCAAGTTTACTTAAAAATTCATGAAGGCTTAGAAACACAAAAACTTGATTTCAGACAAACATATGTTACAAGTTCAGGAAAGGCGCTCTTCAAAAGGAACTGATCTAGGAACAAATATCTAAAGAATTATGACTTTAAAAAGGAATGCGATAAAAAAAATTATGCTGTCAGCAAACAATAAGTCACCTTACAAGAAAATAAGGGATTTAAAGAAAGTTGCAGTTAGTCAGAATCATTTAATGGCTCCAAGTTAAAATGAAAGAGACTTGAAGTTAAATAAATAATAAGAAAAGAAATAAATAAATAAATAAATAGAACTTTATAAGCACTTAACCGCTACTTTTATACCCAAACTAATATGGAAAAGGATTCCATGCTCTCAGGGATAGTCTAGATGCTTACCGTTTTGCCACTGCTGCAATCTTACCACCAGGATCTATCCCTCTTTTCGCTATTTCATCACCAAGGTTCAGGATTGGAATTCCATCAATATATTCCATCACTAAGGCCCTCCTAACAAAACAGAGAAATAATTGATTACTAAAAGGTATATCAAATAAAATTATACCACCAGCAATACCAGAAATTGATCAAGTGAAATTAACAGATGCAATAGAGGGACATTTTTCTATAGTAAAAAAACACGTTCAAGTTTCAACATCACTCAGAGGACTCTCAGTTAGTTACGGACTGACTGTAACATAGGGACAAAGTTATGGCAATTTTTGGGGTATTTATGGCTAGTTCCATAACTTAATACGTTCTATTTTCATTTAAGATGTTTCTCAATGCCAACACTGGATCCCCCAAATAACTTAATTATCATCCATGTTTGCAAGTCCTGACCACATGAAGCATATACCTGCTGACCATATTCCGTATCACTCGGGGAACCAAAACAGGAGGTTTTTTGTTGTTCTCATATAGAAAATGCCGAATCCTTTCCATAGCATTGGCCTCCCTGGTGAAGTCAAATTCATATCCAATCTTGAATGGCATAAAGGACAAAGAATTAGCATCCAGAAAGTGATGGCCAGATTCAATGTCACGCAAGAAGAAATACTACATTTTTATAACCTGGGGCGATTCAGTTTTAGTATAGCATAGCTTCAACAATTAAGTATCAAAGACCTCCACAACTAAGAACCAGACTCAACAAAGAACACCTTCAGGCAACTATTGTCTTCAGATGTCGGGCAAAAACCAAAGCAGAGAGAGAGAGAGAGAGAAGGATAAAACTACAACAAAAACCAGTAAAGAAATTCGGGGGACCTGTTTCTCCATTTCCTTAGTTACTGAGTACAGATCAAATTTGATGTCTGTCTTTTGCATATATAATGCAAAAGCTTGCAAGTTATGGATGTCCGTCATCATCAGATCCTGAACTCCAGGATGTTGCACCTATCACATGCCCAAAGAAGTTAATACTGAAGACAATATGGAGCCATACAGTAGTCCACCTTCCCTCACCTTAACAACAACATCACTCTTATCACCTCTCAATCTTGCTCGGTGTACCTAATTTGAGCATAAAATACATGTCATGTGCAAAGTTAGGAGTCTTCCAATATGATTCACTCCACTACTGAACAGCCATCCTGACAGAGAATGAAATATGAAAGAAAAGGATAAAATGGACAGTGACAATGGAGCACTGTGAAACTTAGAAAAGCCACAGGTTGAAACCGATTTTAAACTTTGACATCAAATTAAATTCGACTTCATAATAAACTGAAACAAGAAGAAAAACGAGAATTAATTTATGAAAGCCCTACAAACATTGGAGGTTAAAAACAATAAAAAAGTTGCGTATTACAAGCTTCAACTCAAAAGCATAAAAATGTGCCGCCAATGTTCTGCTGCATGGTTATTTGAGGTTCAGAATATCATAAAATCTGTAGTATTAGTAGGAAAGTTGGCTCAGCCCGAGAAAATATTATCAAATCAACATGCTTCACTCTAAATGTTGGTTGTTGTGGCCGGTTCAATGATTTACTTTGACAAGTAATTGTGTGCATTCCTAGAAAAAGTTTCTCCGTGGGAGTGTTAGTTTGTTTGCTTGCTTGTGTATGGGTGTGTGCAAAGTGGTTATTATCTCGGCACACATCATGACCACACTTTATGCCTCATGCCACTCCACATGATAGCCAGCAAGAAATTTCACATGGATGGAGGTACCTGGGCAATTGAAGCCGAACCAATAGGATCCACATCAAATCTTTCAAATATTTCAGTAATACTTCGACCAAACTCCTTCTCCAGCACAAGTTGTACGTCGGTAAATGGGGTTGCAGGAGATCGATCACATAGGGTCACAAGCCTTCTCACCCATGCCGCCGGGGCCAAGTCAGGCTTCCCCACAATTTGAGCAACCTGATTCGCAGCTCATATACAAGACGTTTATAAACCAAAAATTATCAATTAATTGTCATATCCACCAAAATTCATATCATAAAAGTTATCACAAATGAGAAACCCAATTGGATAATAACCAGAGATGGAGCAGAAGGCAAACCATAGAGAATAATCGCAAGACAAGTGGACCATAGCCCATATAAATTATGGCTTTCCAACTTCCCAATCCATGGGTTAAGTCACAAAGCCGATAATAACAACTCATTTTTCCCAGAAGATAACCGATTAAGATCCTAAGCAGTAATATCCAAAATTAAAGTTGACAAACAACAGATAGAACAAATGAGACAGGAAAATATGACCCCTGCAAAGAAAATAGACCACAACCCAGTTTAATTAGGACAGACCTTTGCCTTAATTCAAATTCAGAAGCACATGAGAAAGTACGTATGTGAAATTAGAAGGGAAAACTCTTTAAGTACCTTGAGGAAAAATCCACCGAGGTCGAAGCACATGGCATATATCTTCTCAGCCGCGAGTTCATGTTGTCTTTCCCACATTGCCTCTTGCTTTTGCACATCCTTCTCGAAACTCACTCGAAGCTGAAACGCCTAAGAAATCCAAAACAAAAAGGAAAATAAACCCACTGGGGTTCTTAAAAAAGACAAACGTCCACACATAAAGCCACATCATGCATAGAGAGGGAGAGAGAAAGTAAGACCTTGTAGCCAGTGTAGATATCAGCGGTTCGTACCCAGAACTGAAAGGAGCGGTGCCAAGGTCTGAAATGGGAGGAAAACTTTTCTTGAATATCCTTAAAATCGAGAGGAGGTAGCATAGTGGTTTTCTTTGAGGTGCGCTTGTGCACGCATGTACCAAATCAGTGCACGTTTTGGGTGGGAGTGCTATCCATTACATTCCTGAATTGTGGCTGGGAAACCAGAGCTCTCACTGACTGTTTTAATATCTTAGCGAGGTTTGGGTTGCTTGCCTTGTATGTATACGTCTTTTGCTTGTTGGATTGCTATTTTCCTTTTGCGTCCCGGGAAAGGTTTCCTGCCGGGAGCCGGACCCATGGCCCATCGTCCCTCCTCTGTTTTCAACTTTGTTCCTTTTTCCTTTGTTTTACTATGTGTTGCCTGTTCGATTGTTTCTTTTCTTTTCTTCCTAAGCACAACTTTCATAGAGCTAAAAAAAGCCTTATAGCATTAGTAGTGGGCTCAACAAAGTTAAATTATAGTTAAAGAATAGTTAAAATATGAAATAAAGTACTACAACGGGTTCAATAAATATACAGTAAATTTAGCCATCAACTATATGGCTGGCCAAATTTATTGAGGCAAAGAGACTAGCCAAATATTATTTTTGGAGTAAAATAATACTTTCGCTGCCCATTCTCTCCTGCTGCAGAATCTTCCTACTGCAATAATTTTATCCTCAGTACATTCTCCCACGTCAATAACCATTATGCCCTTGTCTTGAGTCGGCAAGATTTTGCAGCAGTTTCTTCTTAGAGACTACTCCAAACACAAAGATTAATCTAATTAGTTATTACTTACAATCAATATATATATGCAAATCATTGTAATTAATTAAGCATCTAATCAGTTTGTTCCCCAATTTAGATTGACCATTATGGAGTAGTATTATATTTATGTTTGTTAGATTAATCACTTTATATTAACCATAATATTTAATATAATCATATTCAAATTACAATTAGAATTAAAATATATAAAAAGTTTAAAATCAATATTTTAATAGAATAGTGAAAGATTTGTTGAGCCTATTATTTGGTATTGTAAAAAGTGGCTAGCTAAAATTTATAAAATTGAATTTTTTAGCTAAATTTTAGCTAAAGTTTGTTGAGTCCACTACTAGTGCTCTTACACTGTAGCTACTCATAACTTTACCTTTTTGTGTACAATTACATCAAAATGAGAAATGTTACATCTAACCCTTACATCACACACCTCTACCTTACTAATAGGCAACACACATTCTATTTAAACACGTATTTAAAAATAAAACAGAAGAGCAAAAATGACAAATTATATGTTAATTAGATAAATGTGTGTGGTGTAAGACTTTCATGTGAAATTCTTCTTCTAAGATATTTTGTAAAGGGCAAATTAAAGTAGATATCTCAACCTTGAAATAAAGCAAGATATCGAAGTATTTTGCGCTTAGAAAAGACCATATTGTATTTTGCAATTTTATAATATTGTCTCTCCATTTTCCAATTATAAGGGTGAATTAATAAATAATATGATAATTAATTGTATCATGTCTTTGTAAATAAAAACAGTAAATTAATACTGAGATTGAATATTTTCCAAACATTTTTCATTGTTATTCTTCCTTTTTCTGATTTTTATTTTTCATATATTTCCATGCACCACCCTCCCAATTTTCTTTTTTAGGAGAAGCACACACAAAAAGTTATTTCCACGTGTCCATGGCAAATATAAGTTCAATCAACAAAGTTGCATTTCAATAGAATGTTTGTTAATAAACACTTCAGAGATACCTGATCATTCAGGGCATTGAGGGTAACGTATTACTTAATTTGCTAACTTCTCGGGTGATGTTTCAATTTTATAATATTTGACTCTCTTCCTTTTTCTTTTTCTTTGCTTCTTTTTAGGAGTGGAGTGGCGTAAAAGGTAAACAGCAGTAAGTTATTCGTCTTTTTTGACTAGTTTCCATGGACTACAATTCAGGTATTTAACATTGATCCCAACTTTTTACACTACTCGTTATCTCCGTACATTACACACCACCACAGAAAACATAGGAGTAGATCTCGTATAGTGAGTAGCGGCCCCATGCCTGTTGACATCGGTGCATGGGTAAGTCTCTGTCTGTCTCGGGACAAGACACTGAAAGCGAGTCCATGAAACGAAGGAAATGGGTCCACATTAACTGCAATGACACTTCCACCACACCAAGCTTCATAAATCTAACCATTTTCTGTGACAAAATAAACCTACACACGCAACTCACCTCCTTTCATCATAAATGATTAATAGACAATTCTAATTTAAATTGCAAAACTCAACATGATTAATAGTACACAATTTACTTGTTCGTAGCAAAACTCTTTTAACATTGGTTTCAAGTAAGCCACAGAGACAAAAACATTGTTTGTAGCATCTAAGCTAAGTGAAAATGTCAGGTTTATCGTATAAAATGGCTGTATTCCTAAAAAAATAATGCAAAATTTGATGCCATTTTCCAAATTGCATGGGATGGGAATACTTCACATTTCAAGTGAGCCACAGAGAAAAACATTGTTTGTAGCATCTAAGCTAAGTGAAAATGTCAGGTTTATCGTATAAAATGGCTGTATTCCTAAAACAATAATGCAAAATTTGATGCCATTTTCCAAATTGCATGGGATGGGAATACTTCACAGATCAGTAACACGTGACAGTTTCTGGATCCGGTTTAGTAGGAAGTCCCCTTGCCTTATAGTTGATTGGTAAAGAGCAGTCTTTGCATCTGGTCGATTGGTTTCGAGAACACCTACAACTTTATCGATCTTGCAATGAAGCTTCCCTGCTGCAATAAATCGCGAGAGCTCCCTATAATAGATGAGGGTGGCTAAGTAACTCAATTAATTACACTAGTGTCTCAAAAGAAAATCTGAATTTTTTTTAAATTAGATTACAAAATAATAGCACCAATGAGATTTGAATACTCACACAGATCAATAAACTCCACCGTAACTCAAAATGCCTTGGCCATTGCTTCAATCGTAACAATCTTATAGGATTCCAAGAACTGGGAATAAACAACAGTTCTGGCCTCCCTCATATAATACCGGAAGTGTGGATGCAAGTAGTGGTCCAATTTTATTTGCTCCGCTAGACCAGCTGAAAATAAAATCCAAAACATGAAGTTTTGAGATATTGAGAAAATCAGACAATTTATGAACAAATCAACAGGTGCAAGTAGGAGGGGCTCTTATCCCATATCACACAATATTAACAAACCCCAAATGGATAAAAATCATGGAAAATACTGCCAGGTAGCTCAGTCCGGGTGGAGAAACCAAAAGAACTTCTAGTTCTTAACATATTCAATTTTTGTGTAAAAGATCACAGAACAAATTAGATCTCCACTCACCAAATGCTGAGAAAAATGATTTATATTGACAATTATACAAAGAGTTCATAAACCCTGTAAGATGCGGGATTTTTCCAATCACTGTCAAGATATCTGGAGCATCCACTGCCTAACAAGGTCAATTGTAATTCGTAAAATTACTAGCACACAACTTGCTCAGAAGTAGAAAAAGAAAATGTTATTACTTCACTAATTATAATGATGCAGTGAGGAGAGCTGAATACCATTTGCTTCAATAAAACTCTATCCAAGGATATGATGCTTGTAAGAACAGTGTAGAATATGAAGGTGTCATATGGAAGAAGTTCAGAAGTGGTGAAGGTTGAAATAGAATCCAAAAATAGAGTCACTGCCTTCTTGAAGTTTCGAGTGAACATGCAGTACAAGCCTTCATACACCTTCAGGCGATTCTTCCTTTCCCAATCTCCACCCTCTTCAAACAAGCTGGCACCATTAACCAAACAGTTAGAATTCAATGACTCATGCTGATTTTCAACCCAACTTTTAGAAAAAGAGAAATACGGAGCATTGTCGGCAATTTCATGTTAGTTACATCTTTGCTTTATCGATGCTTTTGGAAATTAGATCAAAATCCATGTAGAAAAAACCAAGCTGCAGTGTATAGAACGCCAAGTCCATCTTTTGCCCAACTGCAACCATTTTGTTTTCTGTCACCCTGAGTTGTTCCAATGCTTTATCCTGGGTTTATGAAGAGAAGCAATTAGATGTGAAAATAAATTTGAAGCCATTTTTTGTGTAATTGATTTTTAATAAGTGACACCATTATAAGCAGGCAATACTTTTCAAGAGCAATAAGTAATGAAACTTATGTACCATGTCACCAATTCGAATGAAAAACAAGGATTTTGCCAAATGAGCTTCTCGGACTTCACTTTCACCTAAGCTTTCTTCAGCATCAGCTATCCTGAACAAAGTGCAACAATATACAATCCCTTAAGAGAAAAAATTATGAAGAAAATAGACCAATTAGCTGGTGCTCCGTAAACACTTTGAATCCCAGTAAATAATAGTCATGGTTACACCAAACAAATTGACCGAGTGTATTCTAAGATGATTATAATTTGACATAACTCCACATACAAACACACACGCATTATTCATCCACAAGATCCACAGCCAGCTTGATGTGAATAAAAATATCTATAGAGACATCGTCGGCAAGGATTCAGTTTTATAGAAATGAGAGAGAGAGATGAAAAATATAAAAAGTTGACACTCAGAAACATCAGTATTTTAGACAAGCTGGGACATATTACTAAGGTTCAGAGTTTCCAACCTTATAAACTTAACCTAATTAAAATGCAAACTAAACCTTTTTTTTATTTGTTTATTTTTTTGATAGGTAATCAGGAAGTTATATTCATAGAAATAGGCACAAGAAGTATACATGAGGAACACCTAGCTAGAGGTTACAATAGAAAGTAGAAGGTCATGGACACTTAGCCTGTTACAAACTATGGCCCCCGCCCATAAGAACAATGACACTTAAGAAAGAAAACTTTTAGCTCGTCCATTGTTCTCTCTTGATCTTCGAAAAGCTTCTAGCATTTCTCTCCCTCCAAATATACCACCACATACATATTGGGACCAAATTGCCGCTACCTGTGAATTGCCATGGAGTCCTCTCCAGCTTGCGAGGAAATCCACCAATCTAAAATGCATGACCCAAGACAATCCGAATCTTGAGAAAAAATCATCCCACATGATCCTGGCCACCTCAAAGTGTAAAAGCAAATGATCTACTGATTCCCCATGCTTCTTACACATAAAACACCAATCCAACACAATTACCCATCGTTTCCTCATATTATCTATAGTAAGGATCTTGTCCAAGGATGTTGTCCAAACAAAAAAAGTTGCTTTTGAATGAGCTTTCGTCTACCATATGCTTGTCCACAGGACCATAGTCATTCTAGGACTCGTTAGCACTTGATAAAATGAACTAATAGAGAATACCTTTCTTGGAATGACTCTAGTGCATCTTGTCTCCAGTGCCCCCTGATATACTTACAAAATACAATGCCGCAAAGAACTCCGTAATAGACTCCAACTCCCAATCTTGAGCTGCTCTAATGAAATCAATATTCCATTGAGGTGAGCCATTTAAAAAGGCCAAAAGATCGGCAATCGCTGCATCATTTTCTCTAATGAGCTCAAAGATAGCAAGGAAGGTGTCTTGGAAACAATGGTTACCACACCATTTGTCATACCAAAAACTAACATGAGAACCATCGCCCACAACAAAATGTTCAAACTAAACTTATTACTTTATTGTTGCTGAAGAAGAATAGCAAGCACTAAAAGGAAGCACCAGATGTTTGCACAAAACTCCATAGCTGCTAATCTCCTTAGAGGTTTGCACTATAGCGCCCCATTTAAAAAATCAATGAACAATTAGATCATCAAGTACATATCACTAGTCCGCCCACCCATTAGTATCTCCTTCTAATGAAAATCCCACCACCTTTTCTTTCAATTTTTCCTTTCCAATAATTGAATCCAGGAGGTTAGGACCAAAACCCAACCAGTTGGGCTGGAAGACATGGCTATACATTCAACTTTCAAATACAATTTTTTCCGATAACATAAAGAAAACTAACGACTCTCATATTCGACATTTTCACGCTGCGATTCCACAAAAACATCGAAGCTAAAAGTTGAAACCCGCATCACAAGAAGCTCAATCAAACGGTTGGAATTGCTAAGATGAGGGTAGTCCAAAACCCTCAACTTCCATACATAGGGGACACGCAATCGGTTTCTGAGAAAGATGGGAAAGAGCCACTCGAAACTTAAATCACAAAGTTTACATTCGAGTCAGATCAAATACACACAAGACCAACATGGAACTAATCCTACACAACGGTTTTTCTACGGCAAGTCTACCATTAGCATCCTTTATTCTATCCGCTACCAAACAGATGTTACTGTGGAAATTCAAGTATCTAGAAAATAAACTAAACTGAAATTAAAAGCAAGCTCACTTTTCGTCAAGCTTCTTAATCTCCTAGTCGATCTTCACGCGCGTCGAGTCCAGAACGCCCCGATCTTTCTCGAACACCGAATCGGCAACAAGGGTTTCATATAACGGAGCCATATCTGCCCATTGCAGACAAAAAAAAAAAAAAAGATAAAGGCCGTTTAGTGAGAAGGAAACGGAGAAATGAAATTGTGAAACTGGGTGAGAATCGATAGTTACCGTCGGCTTTAACGATGGCGAAGACCTCCTCTTTGAGGCGGACCTTTTCGATGTCCTGGACGTCCGGGCGCCTCAGAAGGAAGAGCTTGTGCGCAAGCACGAGATGTGACTCCTGAGTTCCTTCCTGGCTTTCCATGGCGACTTGTCGGTGCTAACTCCCCGGGTTGGGTGAATCTGTGATTTGCTTGAGCGAGGGGCACCGTGACTGTGAGCCAGATGTTATGTCGATCAGTTTTGCGGTTAATCATTCTCATAGCATCCCCATTGGTTCCCATCCCCATCCCTATAATTTAACTCAAATACTCATTTCCTCAAATTTTTCTCTAAAATTTATTTATCTTCTAAAAACCTCCTACATCCCATTCCACATCCCTATCTCTATTCTTTTAAATAATATTTCTCTAATCTTTTTTTATTACTTCTTTCTCTCTCTTCCATTTACAATCTTAACTACTAACTATTTTGTCTTATTATCTTTTCTTTCAAATATCATTTTCTACTAAATATTTATTGGAGATTTTGACTATCCAATACAATATTTTATATTTAAATTGAAATTCGAATTATAAAAATCAGCTATTTTTTTTAATTAGTGCATTTTCTAACGTGATGGAAAATTTAATTAAAAGAATACTCAATATCTCTAATGAAAAACCCTAATTTCACGTATTGATGATAAAATTTATTAATTTTATTAAACGGTAATATTTTCTGTCTTTTCTCCAACGGTAATATTTTTTGTCTTTTCTCAAACGATAATATTTTATGTTTTTTCTCCAACGGTAACTTTTTTTATCTTCTCTCCAACGGTAACATTTTTTGTCTTCTCTCTAACAGTAACATTTTTACTCCTTTATAAATACGCAAACTCAAGCCTCATTTCCTCCATAGAACCAAACAGAAATTTTCTCATTTGATCTCCTACTCCTTTCATCAAATGGCTCGTACTTTCTTTCGCAAATTATTGACATACGTATCCTCTGAAGATGATATCGATGTTCAAAGTATGGAGGCGGATGGACAGTCATCCAGACGACGTAGCAGTAGCCAACGTCGTAAGTTTATTCGGCGTGATCATATTCAGGGACACGAGCGCCTATTTCATGATTATTTCGCTGAAAATCCAGTATATCCCTCGAATCTATTTCGAAGGAGATTTCGGATGAGTCGTCCCCTATTTCTTCGTATTCTAAATGAAGTAGAGTCTTACGAGCCGTACTTCGTCCAAAAAAGAGATAATGCCGGAAGACTCGGTTTATCTTCTATGCAAAAGATAACTGCAGCACTTAGAATGATGGCGTATGGGGTGACTGGAGATTTTATGGATGAATACATACGTATTGGTGAAAGCACCGCAATGGAGAGCCTAAAAAAATTCTCTGAGACAATAGTAAGTGTTTTTTCAGATGAATATCTGCGGTCTCCAAATGCCAACGATATTACCCGATTGCTTGCTGTAGCTGAACAACGAGGATTCCCAGGAATGCTGGGAAGCATTGACTGCATGCATTGGAAGTGGAAAAATTGTCCCGCGGCCTGGAAAGGTATGTACTCTGGCCACATCCATGAACCCACTATTATTTTAGAAGCAGTTGCTTCATATGATCTCTGGATATGGCATGCATTTTTTGGTATGCCCGGTTCACATAACGACATTAATGTTCTAGAGAGATCTTTTATTTTCACGGAGCTTGCCCAAGGGCGTGCTCCTCCAGTCAATTTCACAATCAATGGCAATGACTACACTATGGGGTATTACCTTGCTGACGGTATTTATCCCAAGTGGCGAACTTTTGTGAAGACGATTCCGTCACCAAGAGGGAATAAGAAGAAAATTTTTGTGAAAGCACAAGAATCTGCAAGAAAAGATGTCGAGCGTGCATTCGGGGTTCTTCAACAACGATTTGCTATCATTCGTGGACCTTCCCGAATGTTCAAAGTGAAGGATCTAACAAATATAATGAAAGCATGTGTTATACTACATAATATGATCATTGAAGACGAGCGTGATGATAGTGAGAGTCTGAACATTGAGTATGATCAACTTGATGATGATCTGCCGGAATTGTCGCGTAATCATACAACTGAGCTTACGGACTTCATCCAGCGTCATCATAATATTAGAGACAGCTCGGCACATAATCAGCTTCAAGAAGATCTAATTGAACACCAATGGTTATTATATTCCCAACAGTAGTCGCGATCGCGTTATATTCTATTATTTCCACCAATGTTATTTTAAACTATGTTTGAGTTAATCTGCTTTGCATTTGTAATTCGTTAATGTTAGTAGTGATTATATTAATTGTAATCAAGTTTGTTGTCGTATTTCTTTGAGTATAATAATGGACTATATTCGAGGTAATTTATCAAGATGTCTGAATTTGTTACATCCAATTTACTTGCACAAAAAATATCAATTTATACAATAGCCTCAAAAGTACCAAAAAATGGCAATTTTTTTTTTTACACATATATCATTGTCGGAAACTAAATAAATATCAAATACAACCATATAAAATCAATCTGATCCTCGGGCATTATTGCGTCTCATGATGATTTCCCTCTGGAGTTGCTCGAAATATAGCCGCTGCATTTCTGGCATGACACTCACATCCATCATCATAATGCGCTGATCTGATTCCTTCTTCGCAAGCTCCACTTTCTCAGCCTCCAACCTCAGTCTTTCGTCCTCTTGACGGATTTTACTTTGCTCTTTTGCAGCTTCAATTTTAATCTTCTCTGCCTCCAACCTCAGTCTTTCATCTTCAAGACGTAATTTTTTTTCCTCTTTCTCCTTGTCATACTCCATCTTCTCGGCCTTCAGGCGATAAAACTCTTTCTCCTGAGCGCGTGACTCCTCTAACATAGTATACTTCATCTTTCTGAGTAGGAGATTTTCCTCTGCTAGCCTGCCTTGGGCCTTTCGTTTTCCTTTTTCAGCTTTCCTTCCCATTGGCCGGTCCAATTCGATAACCTCATTCTCTATCACATTCTCTGTCTCGAGATCAAAAACTGAATCCTCCGTCGCGGCAGAACATCGAGTCGGGGTCGGGGTCGGGGATGGGGACATCGTTTTCCTTCGCTTTGGATCCTCCTTTGTGGCCCGCCAAATCCACTTAGGTTGGTCCTTCAACAGGTGCCAACAATGCTCGAACTGAAAGGCGCATTTTTCTAACGACTGGTACATTACCTTCGCCTTGTCAAACTTACATGTAAACAAATAAAATCAATGTTAAACCACTAAGCACAAAAAATAATGTGAACGTAAAATACTAAGAGTAAACAAATTTTACCTTGTCTTGCTCGGTCATGCCACTTTGATTTAACCCTTCAATTTGAGCTAGTTTCGCACAAAATTTATTTGTGGCCTTTTGAATAACTGACCACCGATGTATTAGAGACTTTATTGTCCGCTCAATTGTGGTTTCTTTATATTGCTGAAAGTACTCAAAGATTTTTTCCCAAAGTTGGGAGTGTTTTTGATCTGTTCCTTGGATGGCATCAAGGCTACTGTTTAGCCATGCAGAGACAAGTAACTTGTCTTCTTCAGGGGTGAAGTTCGCACCCCTGACTGATTTCCTAACGCCGATAGGCTCATTAGGGGGTAGGGGTGGAGAGTCACCAAGAGTCATAGGGGAGGATCCACTTTGCCCACCGTAAGTGGGGTCGAGTTGAGGATCTTGACTAAGGAGGTTGGTGAAGTACATATGACCAGGGTCTTGTGAATCCATCTATATAAAATAGTTTAACTGTTAGAAACCAAAGTTTGGGGTCGGGGTCGGGGTCATTGGCTCAGAAACCGAATGGTGACATCATGGAAATTTGGCCACCCACTCATGGCTGCAACGTCCGGTTGCCACTACTTGTTGGCCGTCCGGGTTACCTAGCCATTGAGGGAATGAAACAAATTTCCTGTATGCGTGCCAAGTCCAAAACATCATCACAGCCGAGTTCGCTTAGTTTCCACAAGCCAATTGTATTAAAACATAACAAGAAAACAACAACCAAACAACATGCAAATCATAAGAATTCAATAAATAAGAGCATCCCCATCCGGTCTAAATAATATGTTGATATATCTTTATAAATGTGGCTCAGAATGGTGTAAATATTGACAGCATGCGAAACAAAGTTGCCAAACATCAAATGGCTGCAAAACCCCACCCAAACCCCGATTGCCTTTTGTGGAAGTACGACAAACTGCAATATGGCCATCCGGGTGAGGATTACCCCGCCATATTGATGGGCCCCATTAACACTTGTGAAATAATGGCTACTAATCACCATCATCATTGCCTAATAATAGTCCCCCTTCCCCAACAGATCGAAAACACTGCAAAGGACCCAATATGATGTTAATCACAGCCTAATTAACACTTGCATGTTATTTTGTGAAAAAATATAAAATTTTAATAATGTATAATATGATATAATAATTAGCTTTTAGGTATAGTTTCCATTAACCAAGGACCCACTGAAAAAAAAATAAACCTAAAGATTCATGTGATTGGCAACAAAAAGATTATATATGCTAGATGCCAATGGACCCCACAAAATGTTTGAGTTATCTAGCAACAAAGAGGCATTGAATCCGGATCTAATTTTTTGGTATCATCAGATGAATATAACTGGATGTGAATCCAGCATATCACATGCTTAAACTAACTACAAGAGTTAACCAAAGATGTCCAATACAAATAGTCTAAGTTATGACATAATAGAGGTCACCAAGATTGCATGAAAGGGGGGAGGAATAACTGAGGGTCTAATAGTTTAGCACTCAAAATATTCAACAAAATTTTGTACAATCAAAGTTATGGATCAATTTTCCAGAAATGTGACAATTCGGACAAGAGAGAGTTTAACATTAGCATTAAAACCAACAGCCTAAAATGGGTCTGCACAGACCAACCCATTAAAATGGCATTCAAAACCAACAGCTTTAAAACCAACAATCAACAACCAAGTCTCATTTCAACCATCCATTACACCTAAGTTCAAAATGATAATGGAAAAGGAGCTAATATTGCACGACATTAAGTCATAACATATGGACTGAGTAGTCCTGAAAGAAAAGAAATGGCAATGTGTATCCAAGTGCAAACATAAGGTAAACCTATCAGCCCCTAATAGATAGATACAAATTTCACAATCTCACCCTACTTGGTACACGTAAATGAGATATTAAAATATCAACAATGAGTTTAATATTGCACGGCATCAACTCATAACATGCATCATAGAAAATCTCAGTGCAGTTCCACAATACTACTCAGCTGAAAGTAATCAAGATGAAGAGTTATCAAAATTGCAAAACCCATTCCTGTAGAACATTCCTTGCTATTGCAAGAAAAATTTCAATAGCAATCAAAATTCGGATCTGTTGCAGTGTTTTTCTGTAGAACATTCCTTGCTATTGCAAGAAAAATTTCAGCCCCAAAGTATACAACCATTTCGGTCCTTCAACAGATCCCCATCCCCATATGTAATCTCATAGCAATGGTAATGTCAACAACAAATTCAAAGCAACCCATAACCGAAACAACAAATTCAGAGCAACCCAAATCGCAACAAACATTCCAGAGTAACCCAAATCCAAACTCTTCTCGATTTATCAAGGATTTTGTCGAAGTAGGAGCTAGGGTTTTCAGACTGTAATATAGGGATATAAACAAAAAAATTTTCACAATAATCAATCATACGCATACTTGCAAACATGGAGGAAACCGAGTGAGGGAAATGAAATGAGAATGCAGAAGCTCGGTGGCCAACCATAGAGGATCCCGATTGAAACAAAGTCCAACCATTTTCAGATGCCGAAACCCAAAATATGCAAGAAAGAATATGAGAATCCTGCCATGGAGGAAACCGAAAGGTCAAAAAATCACTTACAATCGTTGCGGACTGGTCCGATGGTGAGGGAGGAGGTGAAATCGCGAGGGCACCCAATTGTCCAGAGCAAGAACCGCGGGACAAGAGAGAGAAAATCAGATATGGGGATGTACAGTCGATGCACAAATATGGAGATTCACTGTACCAACCGGAAACCCAAACCCCATTTTAGGGAACGGGATGGAGGAGTAAAATTGGGAGTTTCCCTAAAATTTTCCCCAAATTATAGGGAAACTATTGGGATGGGGACGCTGATGGGGATGCTCTCACACGTCACAAATAACACACCACTTATTTTTATCTTTTCATATTTTTTTAAAATTTTATTCTTTTTAAATCAATTAAAAATATATATATATATATAATATAAAAATGATAAGTAAAATTTTTCTATATGGATATATCTGACTCTGTGTGTTTTTCTGTGTTTATATAACTCATTTAAATATTTTAAATAAATAAATTTTTAATTTTTAAATTTTGTGGTATTTTTACATAAATAGAGATATTAATTTTTACATAATATTATAAACTACTGAATAATCATTCTTTAATTTAACTTATTTTCAAACTAATTATTTTGTTATGAAAATGTTTTCGACTGGTTGATTAATTATTTAGTCACATCATATTTTACAGTAATTCATTATATGTATACCAAACATTTCTCCATACAAAATAGTTATTAAACTTATTATTTGAATCTATTTTTAAAATTGTCGCAAATGGGTAAACACCATTGTTTTTCTTCTCTCTTAGCATACGAACTTTTTATCCACAAAATATATGTCAAGTAAAACTAAATAAATATGGTTTTTAAAATATAATTTATTTATTCATATATTATAGTGATCAAAGAAATGGAATTATTACTCAGTTATTTTAATGATTTGAACTCCTCCAATAAAATAAAAAATTGTCATTAGTCCTCATCAGATTCGATGGGCTGAGGACACTCCGATTATTAAGTTTGTCGCTCCTTTTTTATGGTGAAACTCAATTAAGAGATGAGTATTTTCTTCATTCTTTTCATCATCCCCTTTCCATCTTATAGAGTTGTTTTATAGAATTTTCAAAGCCCATAAGTACTTGCCACGTGTCAATTTTAAATCAATTAGATAATTGGGAGTAGGTTGCTATTTCCTAAAAGGAAAATATTCTAATCATAAAAGAATTACATAAAAATAATCTCACAAACTGACATGATTTGATATGATTCGTCAGATTATAAAATTACTTTTATTGTAAAATAGATCTAACAGATCAGATGAAATCATATCAGTTTGTGATATTGTTTTTATGTAATTCCTTTGTTGATATAATAATACTCTTCCTCAAAATGGGACTAAGTAGCCATTATCTAAGAAGTGATCTTTATGGTTATACACCATACTATTTGAGTGGGGACCACTAACCATCCGCTTTAAACAATTACTCCCTATTTTCATGGTTGACATTAGGTATGTAAAAATTAACAAGAAAACCAAAAAATGGGACCGGATAGGCCCAGACAGGTGGAACCGGTCCGGTTTCCTTAGTTTCAAAATCGGACAGTTCTTGTTCTATGCTTTTTAGGACCGAATCGGTTCGGTTCGCTATATTATATATTTTAAATTAATTTTTTATATTATATATAATGTTTTTTATATTATATATAATAATATAAATTATAATTATATATAAGATAATGTTATTATAATTTATAACACAAGATTTTAATCTTAAACATGAAAATTTATTTGATCATATGCTTTAATCATAAAATATATATATTAATAACATTTTATGGTCTAATAGTAATAGTTTAATACTATATTACTATTAGTAATATATTTGAAGTCTATATATAAATTACTCTATAAATCACTATACTAAATAATTATATATGAAATAATGATATAGTAATACTAATACTATCACTATCAATGATATAATTATAATAAATTAAAATCATTATAACAAATTCTAGTATATATTTATTCTAATCACTATAACTAATACTAATAATATTAAAACCGAAAAATCAGATCAAACCGGACCGGAACCAATAAAATCGAAGGTACTGTTTTAAAAGGGTAACCGGTGCAAATCGGTTTTTGAAAATATAAAACTGATGCAAACCTGTTTGGTCTCTCATTTTGTCTAAAACCGGACTGGTATAGTAGATCAAGCTTGGGAATCTTGTATAGAACTTTAGTCGTGGTAATTTCTACCATTCAACGCTATGGGTAATGTGTTGGTTACTTAGTCAAAGTATCCAATTATATATCAAACAATTTTACCTTAATTTGTTGCCCTCATTTATTCATCCCAAAAGAGGGATTGTTTAAAGCGTTTGAGGTATTTATGTTGCCTTCATGGAGGTCTTATCTAGTGCTTCCGTGGAAGTTTTCTTGTTGCCTCTATAAAGGTCTTTTTTTATGCTTCTATTGAGTTCTTTTTTTGCCTCTGTAAGGGTCATTTTGTGCCTCTATAAAGGTCTTTTTTGCACCTCTATAGAGGTCTTTCTGTGCCTCGATAGAGGTCTATGTTATGCCTCCATAGAGGTCTTCTTATGCCTCTATAAAGGTCTTTTTGTGCCACCATAGAAGTCTTATAAAGATTAGCTTTACTCAATAGTGCTGAATAAGGGCTTAGTATGTTTCCTCCTCAGTAATCGTGAGGTCTTGTAGAGATCAGGCATACTCAATATGACCAAGCAAAGATTATTCTTGTACTTCACTACTTTCAAGTTAGGCCCTTTTTCAATGTAATTTAGTGAATAGACAAAGCTCATTTCTTGCACATATTCAAAATCAAGCATAGATATATAATTTTGGTACTTTACAAATATGTTAACGAGGATACATGCATAGAAGTTTCAGACTACATTTTGTAAAAAGGAAAAGTTAAGGGTTTACGGATGAGCTATTTGCCGCTAGCTGTTGCGAATCTCTTTTTTTCTATTTTGACCATTAAATTTTTGTATTTTCTTTATCCGGCTTCATTGAATTAGAGACCAATTAGAAATTCTCAAAATAGGTTTCCACTACTCAGTCATTGCTCTCGACCATGCATGTACCAAGATTGGTGAGAACTGAGAAGCTTTTCATCACACCATCGTGTTTTTCATTAAAGGGACGATAGTTGTTTGGATGGGCAAGTTAGTGTGAAAGCTTGGCAAAACTTGATGAGTTTTATTAGCTTGCATAGATAAACCAAACAAGTTGTTCAACTTATAACGCATGTAAAGCTCAAATACAAGATATATCTTTGCTCAGAGGTTGAGGTTTGCTCAGCAGTTGGGGAAGTTTTTGTCTTATTGCTCATTGTGCTGATCCCACAACATTGTGGGATACCTTGTTGCTTGGGAGGAACTTTGTTGCTTTTTGTGATTGGCGGGCACATAGCCCACCATGCTAGTTTCTCTGGAGAAATGTAGCGCTCGAGAGGAAAGTGCCCCACATGCTTGTTGTTCAAGTTAAGCTTCTTTGCTCACCCGTGAGTGTACCTTGTTGCTCAAGGAGAGCTCTGTCACTTCCCGTGATGGGGCGGGCACATAGTTTGCCATGCTAGTTGCTCGAGGAGAAATGTAGTGCTCAAGAGGTAAGTGCTCAGCATGGTTGGTGTTTGGGGGGCAAATTTCATTGCTTGCCTACCATGCTTATTGGTTGAGGAGAAATGCAGTGCTTAAGAGTAAGTCCCTAGCACACTTGGTGTTCGAGGCGAGCTTCATTACTCGCTCTTGAGCGTGGTTATTGCGGCAAGCAAAATGCTCTCAATCTTTTCCCCTGCCATGCATGTTACTCATAGCGAGTTTCATTACTTGCCCAAGGTATTCCCAACGCAAGCAGGTTGAGTGTCCGTCATGCTTGTGGTCGAGGGCGAGCTTTGGTGCTCTCCTTTACATGTCGGGTGCATGGGCGTGTAGTGCCTGTGTGTGCAACACTGCAACCCCCCCCCCCCCCCCCCCCAAACAGTGCTTGCTATTTAAACTTTAAATAACATGGTTTTTTTTTTTTTTGGTAATTTTCCTATACACCTCCTTTGTCTAGAACCAGTCTTTATTGGGCCATGCAACCTTTTATTCGGAGAGTGATAAATGATGACACATATGGTGCCAAACTGTTTGTTCATTTTCCAGGGAGATTGCCATCAATATGATCGAACGAACCTCTCCTTTGCAGTGATTTGAACTCTTCATGTAAAACAAGAAAATTGCCATCGAAGTCCACTAGGTCTTTAAGGACTAGGGATACTTGGATGATTAAGTTAGTCACTCTTTTCTTATAGTGAAATCCGAGAGAGAGAGAGAGAGAGAGGGAGTATTTTCTTCCCTCTTTTTATCATCTCCTTTACATCTTACGAAATAGTCTTTTATAGGATTTTCAAAGTTTAGAAATGCTTACCACATGTCAACTTTTGATAGTTAAATAGTTGGAAATGGGTAGTTATTTCCTAAAAATAGGGCTCAACGGCCATTATCTAAGAAGTAGGCTTTATGGTTATTCACCATCTAGTGGAGCTATTTGAGTGGGGACTACTAACTATCCTTATCTCTAACAATTAAAAGCATTGTGGCGTGCGCTGCACACGCAGGTACTGCATGTCCATGCACATGGCATGCAAGGGCAAGCACCAAAGCTCGCCCTCGAACACAAGCACGATGGGCACTCAACCTATCTGTGTTGGGAATACCTAGGGATAGTAATGAAACTTGCATCGAGGAGCAAGCATAGGAGGTGAGCAATGAAACTCACCTTGAGCAAAAAGATTGTTGGGCACTTACCTCCTAAGCACTAAATTTCTCCCCGACCAACCAGCATTGGGCGAGCAATGAAGCTCACTCGCACTAAACACTTGCTAGCATTTTGCTTGCTGCAATAACCATGCTTATAAGCAAGCAATGAAGCTCAACCCGAACACCAATCATGCCAGTCACTTACCTCCCGAGCACTACATTTCTCCCCAGCCAACCAGCATGGCGGGCTATGTGCCCACCCCATCATGAAAAATGCTCGAACAATATATATGATATATATTCTTTAGTATGCAAATCACTTATTTTTAAACTTTTACTTTAGAAAAAAGCTTAATTGGTGCTTTCCATATACTCGAATTCTCAAGCTAATCTCAATTTACCTTTAACTCATATCAATTACAAACTCACAATGAGTATAATTTCCATAAATAAAAATTTTTTATATATATTTCTACAAAATAATGTAAAAACCTCCTTAGAAAAATAATGTTTCTTGAAAAGTAGATTTTCCCTAGAATTAATTCAAATAGTTGTGTAGTTTATAGCTAAATTTGTTAAATCAATCTCTTAACAAGTTTCAATCGTCTGTACAAACACATTTTGCTTTAAACAATAGATTTTTTAAAATTTTAACGGTGGAGAATCTCACAACAATCATGTTTCGCAGCCTAACCCTAGTTGCAATGAATCTCTTTTACAGGGAAAACCTCCAATCGGTCTCGAATTTGGCATATTGTCACAACCCTAGATCTAGGGTTTTCAAGCGGGAAAAAATGGGTTCAAGATAGAGGAAGCATTGAGATATCTAGAAGAGAACTTGTAACAGCCCGCTAAAATTATCAGTTTTGGATTCTTTCCCGACAGCAATCACATCTCTCTCGTCTTAACCCTCTATCTTTAGTTATTTATGTTTAACATAGTTGATTTGGTTGGCTGTAGACTGTGTAGTTAGTGTTTGTGGAGTTCGCTGCGTAGTTGTGAAACGAAGTGTGGTTGTGAAGTGTTAGGCTTGATTTTGTAGTTTTGTGGACTGTGCTGTGAAGTATAGGCGTGAGATGGATGCCGTAGATGTGATACGGCGGGTTGTGTGAAGAGAATACGCGTGTAGCGTATTCTGTGTAATGCAGCGACGCGCCGCGCGACATGCGCTGTAGTGATGTGGGTCGTAGAAGGAAGGGAGTACGCATGTAGTGTACTCCGTGTGGTATGGCGATGCATCGTGTGATGTGCATCGTGTTGATGAGTGTTGTAGCGAAGGAAGTACGCGTAGCGCGTACTCCGTGTCGCGTAGCGATGCACCGTGAGACGTGTATCGCAGTGATGGGTTTTGTAGTGTGAATGGAAGAGAGTTCACGTGAGTGTACTCTGTACTAAGTCGTGATACACCGGATGGCGTGTCACGAAGGGTTGAATGGCGTAGCAGAGAAGTGTGGAGCGTATGGTGTAATGTTGGGAAACTGTATGACAGTGTCCCGAAGCAGTGATGATATGGATTATAGTCCGGGATGACTGGTGTCATCTTGTGGTTGACTATGGCTAAGAGTATATGGATTGAGAAATGAGTTGTTTGTTTGGTTGTTATTGATAATTTTAATGAACTTGTTTTAGTGCAAAGGCTTTCTGAAGTCAATTATCTCTTCGAGTATAGTGAAACCTCAAGTTGCCGTGGTGTTGCAAGTGCTCATAATATGACAATTGAGTTCAGAAGTGAAAATCTTAAGGACTTGAGTGTTCCTCTTCCAACTGTTGTGCAGTTCCTCGTGTTTCGCACTCTATTCTCATAGAACGCGACGATCGAGGTAAGTTAGTCTCTAACTTACTATCAGTTTATTGTGTATGTGTGATGGGTAAGAGAACTACAATTTATGTATGTATGTTATCGTATATGCCATGTTACGTATGCCATGAAATGTTATGATTAAATCATATGGTGCCATTTATAAGTTTACGCCATGTTAGAAAAATATATGATATTAATTAACATCTCATGCATTAAGAAAGATAAGATATGTTATGTTACGTATAATACGTGGGGCCACAACAACTGTGGAGTACGTATTATATTTTATGTATTTATAATGCGTGGGGCCACAACAACTGTGGAGTACGTATTATATTTATGTTACTTATAATGCGTGGGGCCACAACAACTGTGGAGTACGTATTATATCTTATTTATGTTACGTATAATACGTGGGGCCACAACAACTGTGGAGTACGTATTATATTTATGTTACTTATAATGCGTGGGGCCACAACAACTGTGGAGTACGTATTATATTTTATGTTACTTATAATGCGTGGGGCCACAACAACTGTGGAGTACGTATTATATTTATCTTATGTTACGTATAATGCGTGGGGCCACAACAACTGTGGAGTACGTATTATATTTATGTTACTTATAATGCGTGGGGCCACAACAACTGTGGAGTACGTATTATATTTATGTTACTTATAATGCGTGGGGCCACAACAACTGTGGAGTACGTATTATATTTATGTTACTTATAATGCGTGGGGCCACAACAACTGTGGAGTACGTATTATATTTTATGTTACTTATAATGCGTGGGGCCACAACAACTGTGGAGTACGTATTATATTTATGTTACTTATAATGCGTGGGGCCACAACAACTGTGGAGTACGTATTATATTTATGTTACTTATAATGCGTGGGGCCACAACAACTGTGGAGTACGTATTATATTTATGTTACTTATAATGCGTGGGGCCACAACAACTGTGGAGTACGTATTATATTTTATGTTACAAGAAGTATGGGGCCACAACAACTGTGGAGCATACACTACATGAGACACAGCAATTGTGACATGTAGAATACGTGGGGCCACAACAACTGTGGAGTACGTATTATATTTTATGTTACTTATAATGCGTGGGGCCACAACAACTGTGGAGTACGTATTATATTTATGTTACTTATAATGCGTGGGGCCACAACAACTGTGGAGTACGTATTATATTTTATGTTACTTATAATGCGTGGGGCCACAACAACTGTGGAGTACGTATTATATTTATGTTACTTATAATGCGTGGAGTACGTATTATATTTATGTTACTTATAATGCGTGGGGCCACAACAACTGTGGAGTACGTATTATATTTTATGTTACATGAAGTATGGGGCCACAACAACTGTGGAGCATACACTACATGAGACACAGCAATTGTGACATGTAGAATACGTGGGGCCACAACAACTGTGGAGTACGTATTATATTTTATGTTATGTGTATTCATGGGGCCACAACAACTGTGGAGCATGAAGTATGGGGCCACAACAACTGTGGAGCATACACTACATGAGACACAGCAATTGTGACATGTAGAATACGTGGGGCCACAACAACTGTGGAGTACGTATTATGTTTTATGTTACTTGAATACGTAGGGCCACAACAACTGTGGAGTACGTATTAACGCACGTTATTAATCAAGACAATTGAATAAGATTTCAAGTTTATGTTAAGTCCAGTTTCAGATCAAATACATGATAAGTCAAGTTTTAGATCAAGTCCATGTTATGTTATACTCACGTACATGTTATGTTCAAGTTTATGTTATTTTCAAGTTCTTATTTATGTTATGCAGGTTTACGTTCATGCTATATTTCAAGTCCATGTTATGTTTCATGTTCATGTTATGTTGTTTGTTCATGTTATGTTTTAAGCTTAAGTTCATGCCATTTTAAGTCAAGTTCAGTTCACGCTTAAGTTCTGGTTAAGTCATGCTATATGTCAAGTTATACTATGTTTATGTATGACTATAATTATGCATTTATGCTTTTACTGCCATGCATGCATTTTTAACCTGTGTGTGAGTTTTATGTTAACTTACTGAGATTTGTAATCAAATCTCACTGTGGTAGTCCCAACTACCATTCCCCCGAATGGTAGATCTTGTTACAGGACCCAAAGGAGAATTGGAATCTGACCAACTGAATACGGTCGACTAGGCCACGGTGCGATGTTGATGATGGTATAGTATTTAACTTAGGTTAATACTTGTACTTTTGGAGTTGTATCTCAAGTATTCTTTTGATCACAACCATTTTAGACTAGTGTGGTGATCACGACTTTTTAGTATGCCTTTATGTATGAAATATGTTTCAAGTATTTGGGATATTTTTGGTTTGGTGCATAATTTTGCTAAAGAGAAAAATTATCCGTTGCGAATATTGCATAATGCTAGATGCATGTTAGGAACATTGCATCTTATCTGTCATGAACGGGGGCAGGTAACCTTGTGTTGCATGTCTCGACGCTTCAAATGTCCGTTTAATCCCAAGTGGAATTTGGGGGCGTCACAGAACTCACTTGGCTTTCGGTCAAACACCTGAGTTTAACTGAAGTGGTTGATTTGAAGCTGGGCTAGGCTCATGGGCATGATGGACTTATATGATCTGAGACTGTTTAGTTCTTATTGATTTCAGTTCTTATTATTTTTATTTATATAGGTTAGGTTGAGTTGTAGGCCGGTTGTTGCATTTTCCTTTTATGTTGTTTGTTTAAGTGGACTTGAGGGCACATGACCTTTTTCAGGTTACATAGGATTCCCTTAGGGTATATGTACCCAAGCACTAGGCATTGTAAGGAGGGGCGTAAAAACAAACCAAAAAATTGAAAAACTGGCTGGATCGGACAAAATAGGTTGGTTCAGTTCGGAATTAGTTACTTCATTTTAATAATTGGTCAAATCCAGTTCAAAATTAATTTTACGTTTTCCAACACTGGACCAGATGTGTTCTCATATTTATATATTTTTATTCATTTTTAATGTTATATATAATATATTTTATATTATATATAATTTTTTATATATAATATATATAATTATGTATGAAATAATATATTATAATTTATAACATAACATTTTAATCTTAAACATAAATATTTATTTAATCATATTTTTTAAATATAAAATATATATATTTAATACATTTTATTACCTAATAAATTCTCAACATATTTCTTTTGATAAAAATATTAGTAATACTAATATATTTAATATATTAAAACCAGAAAACCAGACCGAAACTGTAAAATCGGAAATACCGGTTTAGGAGGTAATCAATGCGTAATCAGTTAAAAAATATAAAACTAGTGTTACCAATTCGGTTTTAGATTTGGTCCAATACTGGATCAAACCGGACCAATTACATCCCTAATTGTAAGGCATTCTGGAACTTAAAAGAAATCTCTTTTTTCCTATCTCTCTTCTCTCTATTCTCCTTTTCCCCAATTAACAAGGAGGATTTCCACTCGAAGAGAGCAGTCTCATTCTTATATTGTGTCAAACACTTGGGGGTGTGTGACGAGTTAGTATCAAAGATATACCAGTGTCTATGATTTAGCTGCATACATTTCCATGGTTGAAGGAAGTAGGTTAACTTAGTTACAAGATGGGCTTAATGCCATTAAGAAGGCTACATATTCATAGGATCAAGGTTTAGAAACTGAAGTGCAGGCACTAAAGAGACAAACAAATTCACAATATAGAAACTGACGCGGTAGCCTTAAAAAGACATAATGATTCTATTGTCCATCAACTCTCTGCCTTAACCTTGGAAATGCAAAGAAGAAACCACAACACCAGCCTTGGAGGAACTTCTTATGACGTACACCCAAGGGATGATGAAGTTGACCAAGGGTTTAAACGTGAAGTGCAGACCCGAACCATATGCTTGGAATTTGCAGTCTTCCATGGTGAGGACCCAGCCAACTGGATCTACAAGGTACACCAGTTTTTTACATGCCACAACACAAAATCAGATTAACTTTATTTCATATGGAGGGTAAGACCCTAATATGGTTTCAAGATCTAGAGGAGTCGGGACAGCTTATTGATTCGGAGTTCTTTATTAAAGCCTTACTAGTCAGATTTCGATTACTTGATCAAGCGCCTACTATGATCCTATGTAGGAACTTATTAGGCTAAGGCAAATGGGGACTGTAGAGGATTACAAGGCCAAAAGACCCTATCCAATAGACTAAGAGGGTTTTCTGACAGTTATAAACTTAGTTGTTTCCTAAGTGGCCTTCGTGATGATATATGGTTGCCTATTCAGATGTTTAATCCCACAAATTTAATGACTTCATATAGCTTGGCAAAAATACAAGAAAAGAATATTAATTTAGCCAAAAGGAACAGTGGGTCTAGGGTCACTTATTCCCCTGACCTAGGGATACTTAAAAGACCCAATCCAATTGTTAGTGAGACAAGTAAAATGGTTCCAAAACCAAATTTACAAATCTAGAAAATTAATTAGAATCAAATGAAAGAAAGAACAGAAAATAGGTTTTGCTACCATTGCGATACTAAGTAGAGCCCTGGGTATAAATGCCAAAATCCTAAATTATATCTATTAAAGGAGTTCCTAAGGGATAGGGAAGATGAATGTGACTAAGAAGAGAAATTTGTTGAGGAAGAAGGAACAATGAGAATTGGTGAAATAAGTGCAACCAAGGGGAACCAGAAATATTCCCATAACCTTAAAACTATAAGGGTCATAGGAAGAATTGGGGCCCAATGGGTGACTATTTTAGTGGATACTGGGTCCACTCACAATTTCTTAGACCTAGCTATGGTGAAAAAGGAAAAGCTACCCCTAGACTGTGTTGAAAGGGGTGAAGGTCAAGGTGACTAATGGGGAAGTGATCCCTAGTGAGGATAGGTGTAAAGATGTGAGAGTTAAAATACAATGAACTATATTTAATATGGATGTGCACATACTTGTGCTGGTTGGCAGTGATATGGTTGAAATCCACTAGCTTAGAGAATTGGGTTCAATATTATGGAATTTCAGAAGTTAACCATGGAGTTTTGCTACCAAGGCCAAACAATGGTGCTACAAAGGGTTGACAACATCTAAACTTATTAAGGAATAGCCGATCAACAAATTCAACAAATTAGAGAGGAATGGAGTGATTTTACAAGTGTTAAGAGGAAGACTTGGGAGACAAATCAGAGGCTGGAAATGAGCCATCTACATAAATACAGAAACTGCTAGGACACTTTTCTGATGTATTTAGTGAACCCAAAGGCCTTCCCCCACCTAGAACCCATGACCATGCTATTAACTTAGTTCCCAATACTCAACCTATATCCATAGGCCCTATAGGTATTGATATTGCTAAAAAGATGAGATATAGAAGATAGTCTAGGAACTATTGGCATCTGGGGTCATCCAACCAAGGCAAAGCCCTTATTCTTCCCTCATGTTGCTAGTCATCCAACCAAGGCAAAGCCTTTATTCTTCCCCCATGTTGCTGGTCAGGAAAGCATATAGGACTTGGAAGCTATGTGTTGACCATAGGGGGCTCAACAATGTTACCATTAAGGATAGGTACCCAATTCATGTGGTAGAGGAACTAATGGACCAACTACGTGCAACTGTCATATTCTCATGAGGTCGGGTTACCATCAAATTCAAGTTAAACCAACTGATGTACCTAAGACAATTTTTAGACCTCATGAGGAGCACTATGAATTCCTACTTATGCCATTTGGGATAACTAATACCCACTCCATATTCCAAAACATAACGAACGAGGTGTTTAGACTATATAAAGAAGCTCATACTGTTTTTTTATGATATTCTAATCTACAGCCAAACAGGAAAATGACCATGTGAGGCATCTTTAAGTGGCCATAAAGACCTTGAGGCAACACCAGATGCATGCAAAACTGACAAAATATCGGTTTGGGTGCAAGGAGGTGGCTTATTTAGGCCATATGATCTCAGCTCAAAGGGTTAAGTCCCACCTAGACAAGTCGGTTGCTATTAAAGAGTCGCCTTTACTAAACTCCATAAAGGAATTAAGGGGGTTTTTGGAACTGACAGGGTATTACTGAAGGTTTATAAAGTGATATGGGGTGTTTGCTGCCCCCTAACTATATTGCTTAAAAAGGGCCAGTTCCAATGGAAAGATAAGGCCAAGGTTGCATGTTTGCAACTAAAGAAGGCTGTTACATGTCCCCCAGTTTTAGCATATCCATTTCTAAACCCTTTTATTGTTGAGTGTGATACGTCGAGGACAGTAGTTGGAGTAATGCTGATGCAATATGAAAGGCCTATAGCTTTTTACAACCAAGCATTGAAGGGAAGGACCTTAGTGATGTCTACTTATGAAAATAAGTTGTTTGCCCTAATGTTAGCTATCCTTAAATGGAGACCCTATCTATTGGGTAGAGGTTTGTGGTCAAAACTGACCAACAAACCCTTAAATACTTGGTGGATCAGAAGGTTGGAACCCCTCTATAGCAAAAATGGGTTTCCAAGCTAATGGGATATGATTTTGTTGTGGAATACAATAAATGGGCAAAATATACGGCTGTTGATGCTCTCTTAAGGAAAGAGAAGGAAGAAGAATGCACTCTTATGTTAATCACATTTTCAATAGTGGATTGGGTTGAGAAATTAAAGGTAGCTTATGCCACTGACCAGCAAGTATAGACCCTAATCTCTTTACTTCAAGTCGATAAATTGAGTAGTGATTATGAGCTAAGGGCTAGATTACTTATGTACAAGAATCGGTTGTTTATTCCTCAATAAGAAGAGTTCAAATAGAAGTTATTGCAATTTGCACACAACAACCCTAGGGGAGGCTATTCAGAGTATGACAAGACTATACAAATGATTAGGAAAAATTTCTATTGGTCTGGATAGAAAAGTGATGTTAAGAAATTTATTTAGGGTGGGGCATGTGTCAGTCTGTCAGAGGGTGAAGGCCCCAAACAGTCACGTAAGTGGGTTACTACAACCAATTCTCATACCCTCTCAACCATAGACTCATGTAACTATGGATTTTGTAGATGGCCTACCTAATTCAAGGGGCTTTAGTTGTCTTTGGGTGGTGTTAACAAAGTATTGCCACTTTTGCCCCCTCAAGCACGCCTACTCAACCAAGGATGTGGCTTAAATCTTCTTAAAAAATGTCTTTAAACTACATGGGCTACCTCAGTCTATGGTCTCTGAGAGAGACAACACATTCACTAGCCAGTTTTGGCGAGAGCTTTTTAATCTCCAAGGCGTTCAGATGTCCCTCAGCACTACTTACCATCCACCAACAGATGGCCAAATAAAGGTTGCAAATAAAACTTTGGAGAACTACCTATGTTGCTTCATAGAAGATAGACCAGGTGATTGGTCATTATGGATACCATTGGCCAAATGGTGGTATAACTCTACTCCACACATGTCAACCTAAATCATCCCATTCGTGGTTCTCTATGACTACCCCGTTTGAAGCACCTAGATTATGTACTAGGAACAGGTAAATTGGAAGTAGTGGAAGCCACCCTTCGTTCCCAAGACCAGATTTCCAAACTATTACAATAAAATCTACTCTAGGCACAAGAATGTATGAAAATGTACTCTGATCTCAAAAGGAAGGATTGAGAGTTCATAGAGGGAGAGTGGGTTTACCTACAGCTTCAACCTTACCGCTAGACCACGGTAGCGCAGTGGAGGAACTTGAAGTTGGCCCATTGGTTCTATCCATCCATCCAACCTTCCATGTTTCACAACTGAAGAGGAAGTTAGGCCACACCCCTACTACCATACCAGTTCTACCTCTCATAGATGAACAAGGCGTCATAAACCCTGAACTTAAATAGATCCTTGCACGACGAAGATCAAGGTTGGGAATCGAGCAATGGTAGAGTTGCTTGTTCACATGCAAGGGAAAGAGGCTGAGGATGCTACTTGGGTGGTTTAGTTGAAGTTGAAAGAGGTTTTCCCCTAGCATGTAGGCAAGGTGTTTTGATGGGGGAGGGATCCGTCACAACTTTAGACATAGGGTTTGCAAAAAGGAAGAAATGAGTTCAGGATAGAGGAAGCTTTGAGACATGCAGAAGAGAACTCACTGGGCTTTTGATCAAACACTTCAGTTTAATTGAAGTGATTGAGTTGAAGCTAGACTAGGCTCACAGCCATAATGGGCTTATATGATCCGAGACTATGTTTAGTTCTTATTGTTATCAATTCTTATTATATACCTTTATATGGGCAAGGCCGAGTTATGGGCTGGTTGTTGCATTTTCTTTTTATGTTGTTTGCTTAAGTGGACTTGAGGGCCCATGACTCTATTTAGGTTAGTAGGATTCTCTTGTGGTATATTATACAAGCACCATGTGTTGTAAACATTTTGAAATTTAGGGGATGTTTGGAGGATGAGATTATATGAAATTTTTGTAAATAGTAGTAAAATAATTTGTAAATAATAGGTAAGATACTTTGAATTGAATATTTATTGAGTTTTGAGAAAAGAGAAAAAAAAAATTGAATAAAAAATATAATAAAATTAAAATATTGTTAAAATATTATTTTTTAAATATTATTTTGATTTTAAAATTTTAAAAAATAAATTATTTTTTATTTTTTATTTAAAAGTTTGTAAAAGTTATAATTATTAGTTGAAAAATTCTATATATCATGCTACTATCTCATTTTTACTCACTAAGTATGATGTAGAACATTCATCACTATTGAATGATCATTTATTACTTGTTTCTTTTTCATCAAATGGTGATAAATGAATCACATCTTACTTAATAGAATAAAAATATAATGTATAATATTACTCGTTAAGATGAGATGAGATGAGATAAAATAACATAAAAACTTTTCAAACATCCCCTTAAATTCTCCCTTTTCCTCTCTCTCTTCTCCACCTTCCCTTTTTCGCTAACTCACATCTTTCGCCAACTCACAAGGAGGAGCTCCCTAGAAGAAAGCAGTTCCATTCTTGCATTTTGTCAGACACTTGGGGTGTGTGACACATATCAATGGCAAAGGGCAAGAGAAAGCTCGTTCCAGAAACAATCGCAATTGACAGCGACAACCCGAGTTCCGGTATATCATTCTTCAATGTTCTATCACCTTCCTTGTTTGGTTTCTGAAAAAAAGTTGGAAATTTCGTTGCTGGTGTAATATAAATACTAGGCTTGATTGTGCAATACTTTTGGACGATACAGGTCTTAGATGGAAATAAACCTAAGATTTGAATGGAAGTTTCTGATAGTCTCTTACACTTTTTAGTTATTTTCCAAACAAAGTATTAAATAAAATGTTTACTTTGTTAATGGTAAAGAGAATTAGGATTTGCGACGTGTTTGTATCTGTACTTGATTCTCTCTCTCCCTCTCTCTCTCTCTCTCTCTCTCTCTCTCTCTCGTGCGTTTAGGCAGAATAATAAGGAACATTTCAATTTAACTATGACCCAGTGATTTGTTTCGCATATTTCGATTGAATCAGATTTCACACTGTTTTTGTGAATATTTCAGACAAAACGAAGAAAAATTTAGAGAATGTAGATATTGAATGTCTTGGAGTTGACGGATAATTGATAGCCACATTGTGCTCTACGTAGTGTGTATATGTGTTGTTCTAACTTTTCACAGGGAAAATCATAGAAAATGGCATCTGTGGACACGGTTGTTTGGGAGTTTGTATTTATAACATTTTAATAGGTCCAAAAACTGCCCTGTTACTATCAGTTAAATAGGATCCGCAATATTGAATGGACTTGAGGTGGTTGAGTATGTGTGATCACTAGTTCTTTCAGGTGGTATTGCAGGGATTGTTATGCTAAATATTCTATTATATTGATTTTAGAAGGTTGGAATCATGTAAGCATGGTGTCAATGGTTAGTTTGCTTGCCCCAATGTGTGAATTGCAGCCATAACAAAATGGGACACCTCTTTTGTTTGTACTAATGTCTATTTTTGATATTCTAGCTGAATGTGTGGAATTATATTTTTTTTTTCTCTGGTTTTTCTTTGGGTGGGTGTGTGTGTTTGGGGGGTGAGCGGGCGTGTGTGTNGGAGTGGCACAGTAAATTTTGAGCTTCATTTATTTGGTTTTTTCAAAAACCTTTTTATCTCTACTCATTGGAATGATTCTTTTGTTCATCTGAACTTTTCAAATTTTTATCTTTGTGCTGAGCTATTGAGGCCTTTGTACACCCTAGGAGAATGGGCTTTGGTCCCTTTTTACATTAAGGGAAGCTTTAAATTTAACAAGAGATTGTATTGCTAGTGGCCAGGGATTGTTCAACATAACCATGTCATAGTGCCATAAAACTTCTGGTGGAATCGAAAATTTTCTTTTCCTGTATATTCTTAGCAACCAAACTTGTTAAAGAAACTTGGCTCGTGCTTTACTGTTTTGATCATACCAGTTGAAGACTGGTGTTGTGTGATTATTAATTAGGTTCTGATGAATGAGCTTGTTTTGTTGTGGCAGAGTCTCTGGATAATCAAATGCCAGAGTGTTTTGTTTTGTCCTTGTCTGGTTGCAAAAAGTTGAGTGAAGGAGAAGGTGAAGTCCCACAGGTTGTAGCTCCCTTCCCTCGCCGCCCACGTACAAAGAGCAGAGTTAGCCCTAAGAATGCTATCTTACAGGAAAAGAAGATAGATAGTGGAGCTTTTGAATATCACTTTCAGTGAGTCATAATATCAATTGACATATGTTGACAATAATCATGTCAGATTTCTTGTCCGTGTTTTGAATACAAGTGTCTGACATGTATAGGAATCTATGGAGGAGCTTTTCAGAAGATAAGAGGACCTCCTTTGCTTACCTTGACTGCTTGTGGTTTGCCTTGTATAGGAAACCACACTATAAAGCCAAGGTGATAACATGGATTAAAAAGAAGCAAATTTTTTCAAAGAAATTTGTTTTCGTTCCCATAGTTTGCTGGTAGGTTTTTCCATCAACTTGCTGCTGTAAATTTTGTTTCTTGCCAATGCATGGGACTATATTTTATTGTCTTGTTTCTTTTCCCTGAGGTAGGACTATTTTATTGTTTGCAATACCATTTCTTTAGGAATCACTGGAGCCTCTTGATCTTCTGCCACTTTGGTGAGAGCTTGCAATCAAAAACTATAACACCATGCATGTTATTGCTGGATTCACTAGAAATGGGAAATCCAAGGCGTCTTGAACCAGAAATAAGAAAGTATGCATCTAAATAGACCCTGACCACTTGTTTCAGCTAGTAGTTTGTTGAACTTTTTTGTTTTGGTTTCTTTCAGATTTGCAGTGGACATCTATAAAGCAGAGGGCAGGCCTGAGAGTAAAAGCTCTGTTTATAAAATTCCTCTCTTGGTGCCTAAGGTGACAATAATGCATGCGTGCAATTAATATTCACACCAATGCTAGTGTGTTTTGACTTATCTTTGCCTCTGGAAGAATAAGAAAAGGGAAAGCGATCTTTTCAGGTTCCTCAACAGAGAAATGGTGAGGAATGTGGCATATATGTTCTATACTTTATTAACTTGTTCATGGAGGATGCTCCTGAGGATTTTAGCATTGAGGATTATCCTTACTTTGTAAGCTTTCCACCTGTTGTCCTGTTTATTATATAAAGCACTGGACATAGATGTAGTGAGGGAGTTTACCTTTCTGTGATATACTGCAGATGAGAAAAAATTGGTTTACCCTTGAAGGCTTGGAAAGCTTCTGCCAAAAACTTGGCTCCTTGAGAAAGAAAAGGTGATGTTTATAAGCTTTGGCAGATGAAAAGACGCACTTTATCCTGCAAGCATCTCTTTTCTTCCACCTCGCCATTAATAAATAGAGAAGTGATGAACGTGATGATGAATACAGAATTGCGCGGATTGAACTGCTCCATAGCTTTAAGCTCTGCTAGAGGATTACAAATAGCAGATAGGTGTAGGTTTACTGTTGTATTTGAGGCAATTGTGTTGTCCACAGATTTACTTTCTAGTATGTAAGATTTCAATTAGAGATAGGTAGTTAATGGTGCTAAAAGTCTGAGTTCACTATTTGGCTATGTACGTTTTTCTTCTTTCATGTTTGTAGAACACCTCTCTCTTCTCTGATCTTCCAAATTGTGAAGTTTTTGAAGTCCCCACATTAGCTGGGAAAATTGTAAAATATAAGTCTCACATTAGTTGTATGGTAGGTGAAGTTGGATTTTACTGCTTTGGAAACTCCATAAATGAAAGTGGTGCCTCTACCTCTACCATTGGCTTGTCATTAACAATTTGATCATTTTTAAGTCGGGTAGTGTTATATGAATGATGTTAGAGACATGATCTATTTTACCATGTTTTCTTTTTACAACTTTGTTTTAAATAGAGGTTATTTTTATAAAATAACTTATAAATAATTATAGAGGTATCATTATTTTATGTCCTCCATTTAAAACAGAATTATATATTTTTATAAAAAAAAAAAAGAGAAGAAGTTGTCTTTGTCAATTTCCCCATCTTTTAGATATGATTTGGTGGACCGGTAAGCCTGTGGTGCTGGGCCAAGAATGGGGGCTTCTTTTCAAACCCAGAAAAAAGGAACCTGGGCCCATCGGACTTTACTGGACAATGCTTCGGAATTCCTATGATGTTTTTGAGGAATGGGGGAGGATCATAAGACAAAGCCCAATAAAGCTAGCAATAGTAATACAGCAGACTCAGATGGGATGGAAAAAAAACAGATGCAAAATAAAATAATTTATTTGTCTTCGCTGCGGACGTTGTTCTTGTTCCACTTCAATCTTCCATGTGCTTGGCTTTACATCTATTATTATCACCATTGCAACTATGCTCAAATCAACACTTGCTCCCGTTTTCTCAATCTTTCCTGCAAAACCCAGAACGCCAAACTTCATGTACCAAGCTTTTACCAATACTTTCGCGCACAGCACACCAACTGTCCGACAAAATGATTCGCTCGACACTCTCACTTCCGCCCCAGCACCCAAGCTTCCGCCTACTTCAGCATACATCCACCTACCCTTCTGTCGAAAGCGCTGCCACTACTGTGACTTCCCAATTGTCGCTCTCGGCTCTTCTTCTAACCAAACCGATGACGACCCACGTGTGTTAAACTATATACAATTGCTTTGTCGAGAAATTAATGCCACTAGAGTAGAATTTGAGACCAGCCCCTCTCTAGAAACGGTTTTTTTCGGGGGTGGTACGCCTTCACTCGTGCCACCGAGACTTGTGGCGTCGGTTCTCGAAGTTTTGGGGATGAAATTTGGGTTGAGTTCAAATGCTGAAATATCTATGGAGATGGACCCTGGGACTTTTGATTCTAAGAAGATGGAAGAATTGATTGGGTTGGGCGTGAATCGAGTATCTTTGGGAGTTCAGGCATTTCAAGAAGAATTGCTGAAGGTATGTGGCAGGGCACATGGTTTGAATGAGGTCTATGAAGCCATTGAAATTGTTGGGTCATGTGGGGTCGAGAATTGGAGTGTGGATCTTATTTCATCTCTCCCTCACCAGACACCGGAGATGTGGCGAGAGAGTTTGAGGCTCACCGTTGAGGCGCAACCCACCCATGTGTCCGTATATGATTTACAAGTCGAACAAGGCACGAAATTTGGAAACTTGTAAGTATTAAAATCAGAAGTGAAGTGAAGTGAACGCATTGTTTTTAGCTTCCTCATGGATTTGAAGTTGATATTGGAGTTGCTTGCAGGTATACACCCGGGGTGTCCCCTCTGCCCTCTGAAACATGGTCTGCTGATTTCTACAGAACGGCCTCAAGAACGCTTTCTAATGCTGGTTACAACCATTATGAAATTAGCAGTTACTGCAAGGATGGCTTTGCGTGCAAACACAATCTTACGTATTGGAAGAACATACCTTTCTATGGGTTTGGCCTTGGGTCTGCTAGTTATGTCGGTGGGTTGAGGTTTTCAAGGCCAAGAAAACTAAAAGAATACACGGATTATGTGCAGAATTTGGAGAATGGGGTGGTGGATTGGTGTGGGAACGATACTTTCGATGTCAAGGACATGGCCATGGATGTTCTGATGCTCTCTCTCAGAACTGCAAGAGGCCTAGATCTGAGGTCTTTCAGAGAAACTTATGGTGGCTCTCTTGTTTCCTCTCTTATCAAGGCCTATAAACCTTATGTGGAAAGTGGGCATGTTGTTTGCTTGGATGAGAACAGAAGAGCCTTGACTGCAGATGAACTGGATGCTGCATTACTAGATGAGGACAGGATGGAAAGAAGGCTGGCTTATATTCGACTAAGTGATCCAGATGGTTTCCTTTTATCAAATGAATTGATATCCCTTGCATTTCGGGTAATAGCTCCATAGAACTACGATTCTTCATGGGATTCAGAAGCCTTTTCAAAGTGACCAGAATCTGATTCCTACAGCCATTGTCGAAACATTCTGCAGTATCATTCTAGGGCCAAGGGCGACCTTCAGTTGAAAGTTTCATAGTGCCTAACTTGTTGCATAAACAATGAGAATCTAAGTTTTGTACACCAGATCGTCTGGTGCTATTACAAAGTACAATGCAGTTCAACCTAGTTGTGATATGGCGTTATTTAGGTGAGTTGCGAAGAGACGAGTAATCAAATCTGAAACAGGACCAGCTTAACTTACCAAACAGCTACGTTGGACGATCAAGAAAGAAGCTGTCTGCTCTGGGGGCATAACAAGGCAGAGAATGAACAGGGGATGAATTGCCTAAAAAGCAAGCAAAAATTTACTTGAACTTTCTTTGAATTGTTTCCCAGCAGTGGGAAGAACTTTTTCAATTCGTAAGGTGGGCTTTGTCTAAAGAGTCTACACAAGTAAAATGTTCCAACCAATGGAAAACTAAATAATAAAAATGAGAATTTTCACATATCTCTGCCCTTTCATCAACTATTAGATCCTTTTTGGGGGAAAAAAGTGGCTACACTATCGAATGGAACCCTGGCAAGGTTTGCCTCCGTTCCTGGTACCTTCAAACACTTGCAATGCAATTCCTTCCCTGTGCCTTCGTGACAAATGCAAATTTACAGAGGGACCTATTGGAAGAAAGCGTCAACACATAGAATACATCTCGCCATTATCCTCCCTGTTCACCTCCTTGATTATTGCACCAGCCTAACCTGTAGCAACAAAACAATGGAGCTGTACAACATGAAACCGTTTGAATTGAACCTGCGAAACATTTACTGCTATCCTGTATAAAGGATACCATGCAGCAGGCAGCGTAACCAAGAATCAGAGGAAACAATGCATATTGATTGTTCTTGCTTTAATAACAAAGCTAGATCCACGACTATTAGTGTCTACTCGCGGAAGACTATAATGTAAGACTAGCAGTGTCTACCTTGCTGAAGACTATAATGTCTATTGAGCTTTAATAATTCCGCAATTATAGAGTAATAAAAAGATCATTTCCTGCCATTCTCAACCAATTTCTGTGACAATCTATCTTTGTGTAATGGTTTATTTTTCTTTTTGCATACAAATGCTTGAAGTATAAAAATCACATCTTTTTTACTGAAAACAAATTAACCTTGGGACTATATGAACCATTATACCAACAACTGAAAACTTAAGAAATCTATTGATGTAATATCTTATTTTATATGAAAAGTATGGGTATAAATTACCAGCTATGAGGGTTTTGCTTTCTGTCCAATTTTAGAGATGCGCCTAAGCTCTTGGGTTTTCTTCCTCATTTCGCTGCAAAATACACAAAGAAAAAGTTATAATAAATAAAAAAGCTTGTCAAATGAGAAAGGAAAGGCAGAAAAAGGTACCTCTGGTGCAAATAGACGACTAGATAGAAAATTGGGAGCAGCATCAAAGTCAATATTGATATAGCCAGGTAGAATACGCTTGTTTTCTTCTGCACAGATGAAAAAGTGGGTAGCTGACATCAACTATGCAGAAAATATCTTAATAGTTATAAATTCCATACACCAACAGGAAGCCATCTCATGACATTGTGGATTTGAGAGAGAGAGAGAGAGGCATGCCAGAAAACCTATATAAGCAAAACATCTATGGACAAGAAGATGAATTTCACTTATTCTGTAATAACATTGATCAACACAGACTATTAATTGTAAATTGGAGCTCTGCCTAAAATCCAAACTACTGCAGTAAGAGAGTGCTCTTACCCTGCCTCCCTTTGGAAAAGGTTTCCGTTTTCCGGAGCAAGTTTGAGCATCACAAAATTGGCGCAAAAATAAATCTGCCAGTGCATCAAAATGCCACCGTGGGAAATTAGCAACTATATAGACTGAAAACATTTATTTTGAAGAAAAATGAAAGAAATAGTGGTAGTGTCAATGTAAGTAGTATGTTACACAAACAAGACAGAATATCTTCTTGAAAAGGTAGAAGAATACCATGAAGATGGCTTGCTGAGGGACCCTGATGGACTGGAAAACAACTGTCAGCAAGACTCTGCAAGAAATATAATATTTGTGAGCAACAAAACATACTAAAAACAGAAGGTGAGCAATAATACAACTGAAAAAGCAACCTCACATAGGTGATGATTTCTAGCAGCAGCCGCAGGATTGCACTTAGTTTTGCGGGACTTGGTATTCATCATGGTATCACAATGCAATGCACCACATAAATCAGCCAAGCACTTGCCGTGACTCTGAATTCATTAAAAGTTGGTTGTGTTAAGCTAATCCAATTTTTCTGAATGCAAAGAACTCAAATTTTCAATTCAAGACTAAAAAATAAATTATTACAAAATTTCTTGAAAACAGAATTCATGAATTCATTATGTCTAGGAACCTAGGAGACTTGGCGCTTTCAGCATGTGTAGTCTTGAAATGTACTCAAGGCAATCTTACAGAATCAAAAGCAACTACAAACAAAATATTCAACTTCCACCATCACAGAATAATCAGCATATATTCTTCACAAAGAATGTATCTTAAATTTAGTTTTATACTTTTATTTCTATTTTTTGGTTGAAAAAATTATTTCATACTTCAGATGCTATGGTATACAATTAAATACAACGAAAAAAAACTTAGAAATTAAAATATAAGTTGTCTAAGGCATGTACCACTTCTTTTGAATCATCATTTATTTAAATAAATATCATGATACTTGACAAATTATTAGACTTGAAAAAAAATAAGACTTTAGTGCAAGGAAGAGAGAAACATAAATTAGTTGATAACAGATGGCAGGTGGTCAACTAAACGTTGGTCAATGCATGAATGACGACTAGCACTATCTCATAGAGGAAAAAATTAAAAAACTAGAATGCAACGTTGGTCACATTGTGGCAATTGATATACTGCAGCTTGCAATTATGAATGAATGCTCCGGAACATATGAAGATCTGAAACATGGTGCCACATACAATATTCAATAGATTGTATAAAGATAAGGAACATAGTTCCACATACAATATTCAATAGATTGTAGTGTCTGTTGTCAAAATGCTGATCAAGAAACTTTTCAGCACGGAAGCTTTTCTTACAGTATCCACACTTCCATTCATTTATATCCACATGAATTTTGTGCTGCTCCTGATCCCTGAACAGATCATTGTCAGGATGAAGTCTACATTTACTTGAAATCTGATAGTCTTCTCGTTCCACAAATGGCATCAGATACTGCACAATGTGTGCAAACAACAAAGTCATGGATGTTATTCAAATTCAGAATTCCACAAGTAACTGTGAAACATTTCCTCATACCTCCTCAATTACTTCCCAAGCTGCCCTACTTCTTTCTCTAGAACAATGAACCTCATGAGCATGCTCTTGGTCTTGCTCTTGATTAAGAGTTCTAACATAAGACACATAACAGGTTCAGATGACCAAACTTCGCACGATAACATATGACACCAATAATACTGAGATCATTCAACAGGCATAATGAGTATATGCTCCTAATTCATTCATCATTCAACAGGCATCTAATTAACCTCAATACTGAAATACCACACTAATAATGAATTCAAATACTAATTTCTCTGCGTAATCTGTCAAGAAAGCAATGGTACCTTGCAGCTGCAGATCCTTCAGAATCCTGGAGCACAAAACAAAAATAAAAAATAAAAAAATTATATCTCTCATTGATCCTATATACATAAACTAAGCACCAGATCCATATCAGAACATATATCACCATCGCTTACCAAAATCACAGTGACACCGATGACTCAAATTATGAAATTCAATATAAAAACAAACCAAAATCTCATTTTTGTATTTATTATAGTGGTTTAACTCTTGTAAATGCAACTTCTCCATCCACGCTTTTGAGCTTTGTAAGAGTACCTGATTTCCCTCTGTAAGGGATGAAGCCGAAGAACCATGGGATATTTCTTGAAGGGAAAGAGATATCAATAGAAGAATCGACGCGATAGCTGCGGCTTTCTTCATCTCTATCTTGAGATTGGTATGAACTTTTGTGAGACGATCTGCGTAACTTTTCCTCGGAAAGAAAAGCTTCGATGGAGCTTCGTTTTCGTTTCTTGGAATTTCATATGGATGTGTTTGGATGCTTGGATTATTAATTTTTTTTAGAAAGAAAAACTAATGAACTTATAATTATAACTCTATTTTTTCAAGGATATTTATATAAAATTAAAAATTATTTTTTTTATAAAGGATATTTTTTCAAGGATATTTATATGCATAGTTACATTGGTTAATTTAAAATAAAAATAAGTTGTAAAATAGTTATAAAAATGTTTTCTTTAGTTATAACAACTTACCAAAGTTTGTTCCAATTGCCAATTGGTTTATATAAAACACTTTGGTTAGTACAAACTACCAAAAAATTTTGGACAAAAATATCCTTACACTTTCTTTATTACTATTTTACTATTCGGAAAATTTTTAAAATATGACCTTCTTGTATAATGCAGAATAAAATAAATCCAATCAACTAACGTAATCATATAAATTAATTCAAAATAAATTCAATTTTATAAAAATTGACTTAAAGAGCAAAAGAATGTTAATTTTTATAAAATTGAATTTATCTTTAATTAATTTACATGATTACGTTAGTTAATTGAATTTACTTTCTTTTAGATTATGCAAAAATGTAATCTTTCGGGATTTTTAATCCAAATTCAAAGAAAAAAATGAAAAAAAAAAACAACTAAATAGTAAAGCAGTAGTTAAAAATGTGTAAAAATATCATTATCCAAAATTTGTAAGGTGCAATTGTGGTTATGGTTCAGATTGACAGTTGCCAGAAGGTAACCAACCTCAACAATCAGTATATTGGACTAAGATTGCTAGGGAAAGCACAAAGCCTTCATAGAAACATCAGGTTATTTGATCTACAAGGGGAAAGCAGCATTTTAGAGAAAAGCCTGTGTAAATTTTTGTAATGATTTTTCTTATTTTGCTTGTAAGTTTTCTTGTGCTATATCCTTTCTCTTTTGTTTTTGTGATTTTTCACAGATTTTTAGTTTTTTGCTTTGTAATTATATATCTGTTACTGAAAGAAAATTATTAAGTATTCTCGGAATATCGTTGATATTATACTCCCATTGAATTACAAAATGCCAGTCATTAAAACTGCTTATATAAGCACTAACTTTTAATATCATGACAATATCACATGTTCATAATTACATTTTAGAAAATGAATAGAAAAGGGTTCCCCTATCTCTTCTCTAAAATCCTCTTCATTTCTTTGCAAGTTCTTGGATGTTAATTGGAACACATTGATCAGTACCCTTAAAACATTGTTCAGCAATTGTCTTGTATACCACTTCAGTTGGGTGATTTGCATCAAAAAAGACATGTGACTTCCTGTCTTGGCAGGGGGCTTTATTTGGAATGCACATTCCTGATTTTAAAACGGCACAGCAAGGGTTTACTGAATCTTTTAGACCTGTAAAAGTCAAGACTCATAAGTTAGAAACATGCCAAATGCATCATCTTCATGCATGAGTACCATTAAAAATAAAGGGTGAAATCGTTGTTGGGTTTGAAGAAATCCGTAAATCTACAAACTAATAGATATACTATGTTTGGTGACGATTAAAAGATGATGTTGAATAACATTTCTTGGCATGTAATATGTACGAAAAGGAAAGGAGGAGATGAGTTTGCTTACCATAACGGGTTGGATTTGCCATCAAATCGTTCATGAATTGGTACCTCTTGGCCAGAACGAATGTTGTGTTTCTAAGTCGCATGCTTTGAACCATAACTCCAAGCTTGTGATTGTAAGAAGCTATGTAGGAATTCACTTTCTCTGCGCATTGTGCCTTGGAATTTACTGTTTGGAGGAATGCCGGTTTACAACCTATTGGCTCTATCTCAAACACTACAAACTTTCTTGCTCCTAACGAGAACAAATCCTGCATAAACCCACAGCGTTATATTCACTTTATTATAAAAGTAATTTTACAATCTAACATCCTACATCGAGTTACATCAGTTTATGAATTTACTTTTATAAAATTTCTTTGAAGCTAAAACATTTCTCTAAAAGAAAATGATGAAGTTACCTGTAATTGTGTTTGGAGATAGTACACAAGGGAATCAGCGAATTGTACCATATTGAAAATGCGACTAGTATTGTATTGACTGGAAAGATAATTGAGAGAATAATCGTTGCTGCCTACAACAACCAGAAAAATAGACTTTGACAGGTGGTTTCGGAGCTCGGCTTCCTTGCTAAAAAGCCTTGGCAGATATTCTTGAACTGTTTTTCTAAACAACTCTATTTGTTTCGTCATGCTCAAGTTTACAACTCCCTGCATGATAACCTCATTCTTGAGCAATACAAAACAGTCTAAAAAAAAACTAGCAATTCCTTTCTAGATGTGATATGAAACTAGCAACTCGGAGGCATTGGCAAATTGATGTTCTTACAGGTTCAGCAGTGCCAGTCTCGGAACGGATTACGGCCGAACCTGATGCATAGTTAAAACCCTCGGAGAACTTGCTTGTTTTAGGATTGATACTCAAGAATGAAGGGGGGCTTTGTATTCCAAGCCATTGAGCTGCATTTAGCTCACAAAGTCAATATGATTCAAGAGCATTTAGTACAAGGCAAACCTTCTTCTTACCTCTAACTCAAAAGTCTAATTGAGATCCTTTCCAATTTCTTGATCAAATTGGATGGCCCAATATAGAAAGAGATAGACACAACATTAAATACTCATAAGAGGTCCACTTTACTCAAAACCTTTATATGAGCGGCATTAAATGTTATAGGACTTACACTTCAAAATTGGACCATTCAAAGCGAGAAGATAATTGGAGATGATGATCCACTCCCATAAACTTGCAGTACTTACTATACCCTAATATCCGGTTGTTCAGTCTGAAATTTTTATAGAAAAAATCTATCAATCTTCCATTTTCTCATCTTCCCATAATATAACATTAGATATTAGATTCATAAGTGAAATATAATAAAGGCCTATGGCCTAATTGGCATAACCCTCAGCCTCCAAAATGGAGGTCTGTAGCTCGAAACCCCCATCCCTCAAATGTATCAATATATATATATATATATATATATAATAAATAGTCCCCAATCATCTAATGTCATATTATGAGATGATGAGAATTAAGATAATGAATAGCATTACTCATCTTCGTAACCAACAAAAAGATATAGGATGCAAAACAAGATAAAATACTAGTTAGAAACAAACTTACCAAAGAAATCACTGATGGTAGCACCATTTGTGACCCTGGCATTGGGACGAGTAGGAAAATCTATGCCATAAGGTGGATAATTTGCTTTTCCAGGCGTGTTTAGGACAACATCGTTCCAAGAAACAACAGTTGAGTCTCCAAATGTGTATAAAGCGGGTGCAATCTTAGCTTGAGACTCAACCTTCCAAAAGAAGAAGAAGCAAACGAGGACGAGAGGAATCATGGAGTTCCTGAACATTTTTTTTTACTTGTATTTACTATTTGGGATTTTTCTCATCGGTATGCAAAAATGGAGGGATAATTCATGTTCTTATAATAGGGTATGCAGTTAGGGTCACCAAATTTAGACAAGGTTGAATTAAAATAGCATTGGAATAGCCAAGTAAGAGGTTATGGATGAAAATCCCCAACTCGTTACGATGTTTCATAACAGAGATTAATGATTAGGATTAATTAGTCCTACTTGCAAGACAAATATAGAAGATGCACCTTCTAGATCATTGACATAATAATATTTGATTCATAAGAAAAGTTTAAAATTAAAATCTCTTACAAACCAAACATGACATGTCAGCCCCTCCGCACTGGTTTGTAAATATAAAAGAATTCAAAGGAGAGAGAGAGAGAGAGAGAGAGAGAGAGAGAGAGAATGTGTTGGACATCAAAGGCACTAACATTCTGGGAAAAATAAATGGGAAGTTGATTTGTGTGTGAATGTTACGCAAGCATGTCTTACTCTTAGTACATATGCGGGCATATTCATGGGCTGTATAAAATATTAATTCTACTATGAAAATCAACAAATAAATCAGGCACATCTTCATGGCATATACTGAGTTCAAAATTGCTGGGGTTCAATGCTTATTTTTCTTCTTCCCTCTCTTTCTTGAACTAGTCTCAGGCCCTTCTTCCTCCTCAGCCTTCTGCTCTGCCTCCAATATGGCCAGCTGCATCATATGTATAAAGAAAATCAAAGAAAAGAAAAAACAATGCAAATTTGATGTTTTTTGTTTCTTAGGCAGAAGTCCTATCTGAACCTTGAGATACAAACCAAAAAGTTTACCTCATCAAGAATTGGTTTAAGTTCACGATATCGAGCATCAGCAAGATCAAAACCATCCTTACGGAGCTCCTGTGAGCCAATACAATTTATGTCACAAAAGCACCAAGACATTAACCGGTACATTCATTTACAATGTGGCATGTTCTACTTGGAAATAAAATGAAATTGGGTTTAGGGGAGTTTGAGATCACATCCAAACCAATGGATCTGTATTTCCTTACTCGCACAAAATCACCAAAGACACAGTTCAACTCAACCACTTCCAAGAATTGCTTTATGCAGCTTGTTTCATAGGAATGGTGACATGGGTTTGCCTTGCATCAATAAAATCAACTGAAAAACTATTGTTGGTATTTTTTATGTTTTAATTCTAATTTCAACAGGAAATAAACCCCCGGAAAACCCAATCCGTAATTGTTAATTAACCATATGAGGACAACAATAGTCATATGAGCACATGTAGCAGGTTAGTTAATAAAATTGAAGAATGCATGTAAATGGGCTTATTATGAAGAGAACAAACAAACCTTCCCAGTGTGTTGAGTATGTTCATGAGCTGCCATTTGCCAGTACAAATTTGTACGTTTATAAAAATCCTTCAAAGATTCTCCAGGCTTCACGTGAAAAATGAGAAGCTATCAGTTGAGAACATCTTTGTCTGAATCAGAAAACATATTAGAAGTCCAAGGTTGCATCTGGATGAACAATTTAAAAAAATTTTAGTTGTGGAATTTAAATTGATGTAATTAAATATGAGTAACGCTACTCATCATCCCTTCTACCATCATCCTCTCATCATCCCATGATGTGGTATTAAATGATTGGAGACTATTTATAATGTTTTACTTGTAGGCCTATCATTTAATGCCACATCAAAGGATGTTGAGATGATGAAGATAAAAATGATGATAAATAGATTTTTCCATTAAATATTGTTTGGATGAGTATATTTCAAAAATAAGAAATTATGACTACCATAGTAGTTTTGGTATAGGTAATTGAAAATTTTATAGGATGGCGCAAAAGCTTAGTCCAAAGTACACAAGATGTATAGAAGAAAAACACCTAATGATAAATGAGAAAAATACAAGAAAATCATAGAAACTCAGCCAATCAAAATCTATAACAGACGCCTAGAGAAACGAAGTATTGAAGAAGGTTTAAAGCTCATCCATCAGACTAGTAGTTACAATGATAATGATAGCGGCAGTGATGGTGACTTAGTGATAGTAGTGATACTATGTTAGTACTGATATATCTGGAAACAAATATATACATACATGTGTACATATATATAAGTGTGTGTGCGTGGGTGTAAATGTACCACTGGGGTTCTTTGCGAATCTGAAAGGCCTAGACTGGCTCTGATCTGTTCTATTCTGGCCCGCTTTTCCTTTCTTCTTAGAGTCTTCCCCTTGCCTTTGATCAAAGCAACAGCATCTCCCATTTGAAGGGACCCATCACCTGCAGCCTACGTGCACAGAAGAGTGAAGCATAATTCAAACAAACTGGCACACCTTCCTCAATTTTTTTTAAATATAAAGAAGTAGAAGCCCCTACATCTGCGTTCTGCAGAATATCACCAGCTCTCTCTCACTCACTTACACGCCCAACACATGAGGGCAAAGTAAGGTTCAACTTTTTTTTACAAGCAAGGTTCAAATTTAAAAACACCGAGCATGACTTGGTAAGAGGAGGGCAGGCAGGTAACTACTAAAAAATAACACAAGCATCTTTTGCTGAACAAGTAAGAAGATGCACCTCCACATCATCATCATCACCATCACTAGTCTCATCGCTGTTGCTATCACTATTGCATTCATCATCACTATCATCTTCATCGTCGTCATCATCCTCATCTTCATCCTCCGACACTTCCACCCACTCAGATTCTGATGCCTTTGCCAATAAATTAAAGCATAATCAGACTAAGCAGACAAAATTGAATAAAGCAAGGACAACCAATAGGATTCTTTTTGCAACTTTTCTCAGATCCAAACAAACTGGATATGGAAATATATAATTTTTTATGGGGATTTACGCAAATATATAATATTAGTAACATCAACATAGTATAATACCATTTTTAATGGTGTAATTTCAACACATTAGAAGTTTCAACTTGGAACTTCAAAGACCATTAAATGGTCCACATTTAAGACTAGAAACTATCGCCTTACTTCTATGCCATCAATAAAGCCACCAGTAAAAGGATAGCAATAAGCATTGGTCGATTGTAATAGACTTTAATGGCATGAACACACATGACATCCTTGTATCTTTAGACACTCATGCATAGGTGTTGCTTTCGTATATGTCCCGTGTACTTGGTTTCACCTTTTTTAATAAAATTCTTATTCACTGATTAAAAAGAAGAAGAAGAAGAAGCAATGAGCATTTCTAGGTAGAGAAGATAATGTAACAAACCGGTATGATGCACTTCCACTCATCGAGTTTGCTAAGATTAAGGGAATACAAGTCATCAAGTGTAATTTCTTGATCTTTGACCTCCATCATGCCCCCATATACGTACAATGTATCTCTTCCAACGACCATGCAGGAGTTAATGCGCCCACAGGGTTTCACTACCTAGAATTTAGCACTAGATTAATAATCTAATAGTTGGAAAAATCTAAATTCCAGTGAAAATAAAAATCAATAGTGTGGCAAACCTCTGGCAATACTGAATTTTGCATATCCAATTTGGCACTAGATTCAAGAGGCTTTCCAGATTTGGAAGCCAGCCCTCCATTACCAACATTCATGGTTGTTGACACGTGGTGAGATATCTCATCAATGTTGCTTTCTATGTCACCTGCTTCTTCTTGGTACTCTAAATTATCATCTTCACTCATTGCTGCACTCTCCTCTTGCTCAATCGGATTTGCCTTACCATTGAGATTGGCATCAGTATCTTTCTGCCCAGAACTCTTCTTTAACTGGAAAACACCGTGACAAAAGGTAGCCAATATTAAAACAGAATCAATCTTCAAGGAATGACTTCCACTATATATACCCATAGAATGTGAAAGATTTGTGAGAAAAATAGAATAGGGATGTAAGGGGTAGATATCCATAATGTGATTTTACATGGGATGGGGCTTTCTTGAACATTTGTTATTCCCTTGTGACTTGTTTGTTACCACGATATTCCTCTACCATAAATGAGGATTTTTTAATAAATTTGAGGAGGGGTCACTCTTGGACAGGCGACCACCGACTCTTAAAAAATATATATATATATATATTTCATTCAGACTAACGATTTTTTTCCTTCTAAACAGAGACTGTACCTTATTGTTTGTTGACTTCTCCTTCCGTAGCTCCAATGGGTACCTATATACAGAAAATTTATACTTGCCAGTAAGTGGCACGGACTACAACATCAAATTCACAGTAAAAATATTCATTTGCTATTAAAAAAAAACCAAAAGTTGTTCAACACCAAAAAAATAATTAGAGAAAGAGAACCAGATATATATTAACCAAGCAAAAAACAAATACCGTGATATTGCTATGCATTGACATTAGAAACATACAACTTAGTTTACGAAAACATAATAAGCTTACAGATTGAATTTACAGAACCAAGATTTATTATTTAATAACTGAACTGACTCAACGTACCAAATGTAAGTTATAGGGTATGTCAGCTTAAGTAGCACTGAAAATAATTTAAATAAACTCATCCATTTATGGAAGTAACCTCTGCTCAAACTTACCAGCGACGGCTGTCTAGCTGGAAGCCATAAAGTTCATTCAGGAACAAGCTCATTATCACATCACCTGCATATTTGAACAATAATAACAATAAGCACCCATCCCCCAAGAACAGTAATAACAAAAAGCATTAACCTAACCATACTGGGTCAGTGACAAACACTTACATTTCACAGTTAATCTTCTGCCGAGCATAATTATCCATTAAAACACAAGACAAATAAGTTTTACTGACTAGTTTAGCTCTTTTTCTTCTCTCTGTCATGATTAGTACCTTGAAACACACCATCTCACTTCTCACTGATGCATTCATTGGTCTTGACCAACAGGGAAATATAAAAAGGACTTCACTTTTCCCCATCTTACTGTTAGAAATTCGTTCAAATGTTATACAGGTAGCTTTCAAAGTGAAGGAGATTAGAAGTCACAATTCCAGAGGATTTAAATAAAATAGTTTCTTACAATCTTAACGAGAAACAAAACTATAAAATGACCACATGAAAGGTAGATGTTGAGGATATGCAGTTCAAGTTGATAAGGGTTAGTTCCATATGGTAATGGCACAAGGATGGATGCAACACGAGCACATATGATATTGCAAGCAGGTTTAGAGGATAAGAAAAAAGAAATATTAGATTACTCTTAAGGGGAAAAATTCTGACATGAATACAGTAGTACGTAGGAAAGAAAAAACTAACCTTTTATTTCCATATCCACCACACCCCCAAATAGCAAAGCCCGCCTCTTATGAACACACATGGAAAACCCCGCACGAGGCCCAGGAGGCATCCCACTTTTCTTTACCTGTTACAAAGGAAATGGCATTAGTAGCAATAAAAGACATTTGATAGCAACAAGATCACCAAATGAGAAATTAAAAATTTCATGAAAGGTGATTAGGAGAGACGTCGTTTGCTCATGACTCATGCCATACTCTTCTGATAAAATATCACAACAGAGCTAAAACAAGAACATAAGAGTCTGAATTTCACAGTATGATTGTTGCAATGAAAGGATTGGTCTACTTTCAAGAGCCAACAGCTTCAAACTTACCTAAGATTATGTACTGTTGATACAAATAACACGGAGTAATCAACTCACAAACATGGAGCACTCGGATAAATGTAAAAAGAACAGTGTTCTCTGCATACATCATACTTCTATTTAACAAACAAAGCAAAGCAATGAAATCTTAACATGAAAGAGAACAGAACGGAAAAGCATGCTTATAAAGGGAGATATCAATACGCAACTCATATGCCAAAGTATCAATTAATAAGGGTGGAGATAGTCAATAATATAATCTTGTCAAATGAATACGCATATAAGGGAACTAAAGAAAAAAATAAAGATGAATAATGTATTTAAAAAGAAAAATAATACTAGATCATTGCAATCGTAGGCACAGTGAGCTCCAGTTTTTTTTTTTTTTTAATGGTAAGTACACTGAGCTCCAGTTTTTTAAAGGAACAGCTCACGATTATTCCATTTGAAAAAGTCACTGGTGGGAGGAACGTGTAAGGGATCACTCCCAAACCATCCACCTTTCGTAGGAGAGGGAAGGAGATAAAACATGGTGTTAGAGACTCATGGATTCATGTTCCTTCTTGGTTCTTGATGAAACAATTGGTATAATAACTACATGTATGATGATTTTGCCAGAAATTTTGAAAATCATCTCCTCTTTTATATAAATGATGAGGCAAGACTGAATCCTTAATAATTGTGTTACGACCCCAGAAATATGGTTGCATTTAGTTCCAACACACATCCAGTGTGGACTGGGTAAATAAAGAAGGCACTGAATTCGCGAACCTTATTCCATTCCCAAGTCCTAGGATCAAGAGACCATAAGTCCGAATGAACAATTCCCTTCTCTGAGCTGTTCTTATCAGATGAAACCTCTTTGGAATAGCCACCATATAAGAAAATCTGCAATGTCAAACCAACTCCGTAAAATATATGATTTTCATTCTCTCCTGTCAATATTTGAATTTAGAGCTGGCAAAAAAAGACCACAATGTCAACTTCTTTGAAAAGGATGAAATAAACCATAAATATGAGATACCTTTATGAGATCATTATAGATGATACATTAAGAATCATCTACAAACCAACAATAAAGAAATGGTATATAATTAAAAAGCCCCTTGCACGTATCTATCTATGACTTGTAACTCTGTCAGAGATTTAGAACCAATCTTAACAGTATGCATCAAATTATGACCATTCACGTCGATAAAATCACTGGAAAAACCTAGATAGAATCAGTGCAGAATCTAAAATTTTCTTTACAAAATGTTTTGTAAAAAGTAGACCACCAAAAGATCATTACTCATACAAAGGAAGAACTATTTGTCATATCACAAAAATATGACTCAAAACAGTATGGGGACATCACAAGATGAGAGGAAGATTTTAAAAATTAACAACTCTAACTAGCGAAGCGAGGCGATCAGCTCAGACTTCAGTTCTGAAATTACTAAGATCAGTTCCTCCTCAACACCGACAAAACTTGACTTTCTGATTGATACCTACATGCCCCCGGACTTCGTCGCACATCTTGAGCAAAGAATGGAACATTTGCAATCCAAAACTAAAGCAGGGAGTATTTCCATGATTACGATAATAAAGTGCATTTCTAAATCACTGACCTCATCTTGGAAAACAAAAAACTGAAAGCCACTGCGGGCACTTGGCCACATGGATCCAGGCCTAGACTTTATTTCTTGCCACTACAACGCATTGCATTAGCATCAGTTATCAGAATAACAACAATAGATAATGGTAATGCTATCCAACTACAAAAGGGGACAAAAATTTCACCTTGAACTGATCCAGGTCAAAAATATGCAAATCGTTATAATACCTGCATAAATGGAGTAAAATAACTGCATTAATTATCATATGGCAGTGAGTAAAAAGAAACTCATGCAATTCTCAGACGGAACACAAAAAACCAATCAGGAAGAAGAAAAGGGTTTTAATGTTTTTTTTTTATAGGTAATAAGAGATTTTATTCCAAGTAAATAGGCATAACCCAAGTACACTGGATGTATACAAGTGAATACACATAAATACAAGCTAAAGCAAAACAGAACTAAAACAAAGCATTACAAATATTCCCATCCCTTACAAGGTTTTTCACCCAAAAATTTAAAGTGCTAACGAAAAAATCCCTGAATTCCCCCATGGTATGTTCACAAACTTCAAAACACCTCTCATTTCTCTCTAACCATAAACACCAAAACAAACACAAGGGGATCATCCTCCACACTGCTGCACTGCCTCCACATCCCACTGAACCTTGCCAGCTAGCCAACAAGTCCACCACGTGCAAAGGCATCACCCAAGTAATGCCTGCCCTTGCAAATATCTCATTCCACAAGACCGTCACCACCTCACAATGAAGGAAAATGTGGTTAACAGATTCACCATCTTTTCTACACATAAAACACCAATCAATCACAAATAATCCTTTTTTCCTCAAATTATCCGTGGTTAATATTTTCTCAAGTGACTCCAACCAACGAATAAATGCAACTTTACTAGGCACCCTTGCTCTCAAGATACATTTCCAGGGGTATACTTTATCACCATGACTATTTAACACCTTGTAAAAAGATCTCACTGAGAATCAGGAATTATGATCATGTACCCACAGCAGCCTATCCTCCCTGTTCTGATCAATCTTCGTCTCATATAATTTTACAAAGAAATCAGCAGCTTCACACACTTCCCAGTCCTGTAATTCTCTGGTAAATTCCACATTCCAGTGATCATATTATTAGAAAACTGATAAGAGTCAGCCACTGCAGCCCCTTAGAAAAATGATAAGTTTCTAGCAATCCTAAAAATGTTAGGAATGCAAATTTAAGAGCTGAATCCCCACACCAAATATCATGCCAGAAATAAATATTTGTCCCATTCCCCACTTTGAAATTAATTTTTTTGACAAAGTACCCCCATCCCAACCAAATAGACTTCCATAATCCCACCCCCAAACACCCCTTTTATTTCATTAGTACACCAATTCCCCCACATCCTTTCATATTTAATATCCACAATTTGCCTCCACAATGCATTACTCTCTTTGTTGTACCTCCAAAGCCACTTCCCAAGAAGAGCTTTATTGAAAAGCTTTAAATTCCGCACACCCAAACCTCCACATGCCACTGGGATACAAACCTTATTCCAGCTCACCAAGTGATATTTTATTTCCTCCCCAATAGCGTCCCATAAGAAATTCCTAAAAATCCTCTCAATTCTTTTTACCACACCCGCAGGTATAGGAAAGAGAGGAAATAAGTGGGGGTAAATTAGACAATGTGCTATTAATCAATGTAACTTTGCCCCCTTTTGACAAATAGACCTTTTTCCAACCTGCTAATCTCCTCTCAATCTTCTCAATCACCACATCCCAAATAGACACTGATTTGTAGGGGGGCCCCAGGGGTAACCCAAGATATTTCCTAGGAAAAGAAGTTACCTTACAACCCAAAATATTGGCCAGATCGAAAATATTTCTGACTATACCCACTGGAACAATTTCTGACATGGTTAAATTGATTCTAAGCCCGGAGATAGCTTCAAAACATAACAATAAGGCTCTTAAAGCTTGAAGATGATTCTGGTTAGTATCACTGAAAATTAAAAGTATCATCTGCGAAGAGTAAATGTGAAACAGTGATGCTGCCCAGTGAGACATCACCCACCTTGAATCCCAACACAAAACCCCCTTTCACGGCCACTTCAATCATACAACTCAAGGCATCCATAACTAAGACAAATAGGAAAGGAGATAAATGGTCTCCTTGCCTCAAACCATGGGAGCTGTTGAAGAATCCAACCAGAGAGCCATTCACCAAAATAAAAAATCTGGCTGTCAAAATGCAATGTCTTATCCACGCGCACCACTTCTCCCCAAAACCAAATCTCCCAAGCAAGTAAAGAAGAAAATCCCAATTGACATGGTCAAAAGTCTTTTCCATATCCAATTTGACTAAAATTCCAGACTGCCCACTTTCCAAACACTCGTGAGCAATTAAGATCGAGTCAAGAATTTGTCTTCCCCTCACAAATGCATTTTGAGACTTCGTTATAATCTTATCCATAACTACACTTAGGCGGTTAGCTAACGCCTTTGAGATGATCTTATACACCCCATTTACCAAGCTAATAGGGTGAAAATCCCTCATTTCTACAGCACCTGCCTTTTTAGGTATGAGAGCAATGAAAGTTGTATTAAAACTCTTCTCAAATTTCTGGAAGGAATGAAATTCTTCGAAGACTTTCATAATAACATCCTTCATAATATCCCAGCAAGCTTGAAAAAATGCCATGGAAATACCGTCTGGGCCCGGAGCCTTATCCTTAGACATGCCTTTAACTACATTAAGAACTTCATCTTCCTCAAAGGGTTTCTCTAACCAAACTGCAGTAAGATGATCAATGGTATCAAAAGCCAACCCATCTAACTTAGGTCTCCATAAAAATTCTTTCCGAAAAAGCTTCTCATAAAAATTCACAATATGATCTTCAATCTCCTCCTTGTCACAAATCACATTATCACCTACATGAAGAACTTCAATGGCATTATTTCTTTGATGAGAATTTTCCATTTTATGGAAGAATTTTGTGCATTTGTCTCCTTCCTTTAACCATAGAATTTTGGATTTTTGCCTCCATTAAATTTCTTCCATAAGCGTTAATTTTTCAATTTCTGCCAGCACTCATCTCCTTTTCCTCAAAGGATATTGAACCCATCAACTCCTTTTCCTCCAAACTATGCAATTGTTCCATAAGAAGTTTTCTATTGTTTTCAACATTGCCCAAAGTCTCTGCATTCCTTCTCTTCAAGTCTTTTTTGAGCTCCTTAAATTTTCCAGCCAAGATAAGACTGGGAGTACCAATAAAATGATAAGAGGCCCACCACCTTCTTACTCTTTCAACAAAACCTTCATCCTTCAACCGCCTATTTTCAAATTTAAAGTGTCTTTTCCCCCTAATAATGCCCCCACAATCCAACAAAATAGGATAATGGTCAAAAACTATTCTCTCTAACCTTTTCTAACTTAACTCCAGAAATAATGCTTCCCAAGAGACCGAAACCAAGAATTTGTCCAAACAGGACCATGCTCTCCCATTTGACCACGTGAAATCTCCTCCCGCCATAGGTAAATCAATCAGCTGCAACTCAGAAATGAGTTCTGAAAATTCAGACATAGTTTTAGTAATTGATGAGTCTCCTACTCGCTCACAAGGAAAACGAGTAATATTAAAATCCCCCGCAAAACACCACAGAAGATCCCACCAATTGCAAAGACCTGCCATTTCCTCCCATAATAAACTCCTACTAGAATCTGAATTTGGTCCATAGATACCAGCAAAAGAGCATTCGACGCCATCAACCACATTCTTAAAGTGACATGCCACCAAGAATTCTCCCACGTAATGATCTACTATTTCAACAGCCCTCCTATCCCACATAACAAGAATGCCTCCTAAAGCTCCATTAGACACTAACTCGACCCAACCCACATAATTACAGCTCCATAAACTATGAACCACCGATTGGCTAACAACCTTCAATTTAGTTTCTTGGAAACAGATAATTACAGCCTTCCACTGCCTTATCATATTTTTCACTCGGAGACGCTTTCTATAATCATTCGGCCCCCGAACATTCCAAGAAATAATCTTAGGCTTCATGGGAAACCATTGACAACCCTCTCTCTTCCTTTTTCTCTAAAGGCGCTCCCATCCTTGGATTTTTAATTAATCGTACATTCCAATCTTTTTAGCTCCCTCTCCTTTTTAGCAGCAGATCTAGCCAGAGCAGGATGCCCAGCCTCAGTAGCAATAAGTAGAGCTCTAAACTGCTCTTCAAATCCCTCACAAGGAATTCCAACACAAGTTCTAATTTCTTCCACCTTCCTCAATACCCAGTTGCTAGACCAATTAATACCTGGGTTAATAGAGCATAAAGGAACAAGATCAAGTTCTTCATCAGATTCAAAAAAACTCTCCATATTCACACAATTCAGAACCTTCACCCCCACCAATCACCAATTGCAAGTTAGAATTAATAAATTGAGTACAAGGAACCTGTGAGGTTGACTACTCAGACCCATTTGCCCCCTTGCTACCTTCATCTTCAACCTCAACAACTTCCCCTGCTGTGGGATCAAAGGAGGACATCACGACCCCCACACCAGGTGCAAAACTCGACACCAAAGAATCCCCTAAAGTGCCTCCAACCTCCATCACAACTTTTTGAACAATAGGTTCACCTAACAGCTCCGTCAAATTAGTCGCCTCAGCCTCCAAACCTGTCGGAAAATTGTTGGAAGATCTCCTAAACCTATCAACTTTTTCTGTGAAGACAGGAGCTGTGTCGAGAGATTCCTCTCCTTAGGCTGATCTATAAAAATGCTCCATGATAGCTTCCTTCCTTCCTTCTCTATGACAGCTTCCTTCCTTCTCTATGACCTTTCATCTTCTCTATGTCTAATATCTTCACCCTTTTCTTTCTCATTTCTATTCCTTTCTCTTCTACTTTATACTGTTTAATCTTTGTTAGAGGATAATGTCGATGGAGAGTAGTTTTTGGATTGAAGCAAAGCTTTTTGTGATCACAAGAATAGAGGGGAATCTCTTCAGTATTGTTGAGAAGTGCAATAAGTTTACGAAGGCCCTTTACCTCAGTAGGGAGGTGGTGGTCTTGTTGGCTAAGGTGGTTGAGGGAAGTCTAAAGTTCTTGAGTAATAGGGTCCCGTATCAAACTAAAAGGGATGGTAATAGAGTATTTTTGGTCCAAGGATGTCAAAATTCGTTTGGCGGGTTTGTGAAATTGTTGGAGTTGGGCACTAGTAAGGGAAATAGAATTATTGTTATCCCTGTGGGAGGGTTGGAAGCGGGTGGCAAAGGTTTGTTAGGAAATCGATGGAGATTGTCGGTTCAAGTTCCTCTGTTTCTGCCCCTAGAAACAGAGATGTACTTTTTTTTATGTCAGGGAACCTCTCCAAGCCATAGCCCTTCAAATCCACCCCTGCAGAGTAAACCCCGGTTCCATGTACCGCACCCTCAAAAGTTTATCTACATGGAACTGGTTAAATCGCTGACTTTTCACCAGAGGGTATGGCCCCAAAGGATTGTTTGCACCCATGAGGTATTGAACCTTGGACCTTGAAATGAGTGATACCCCAAGACCAAGGCCTTCACCACTTGGGCCTTGGGTTAGGAAACAAAGATGTACTTAACAAGGGTACTGTCAAGAGGGACTCTAAAGGAACAGAGATGAGTACGGTTAATCCTCAGAGAAGAGTTTCTTCCTCACGAATAGCACCTTATTTGTTTGCCTCAATAGATGCTATTAATGTTAATCCTAGCCCCAGTAACATTCATGGAAAAGGTTTTAACAATAAAGATGTGGTAGTGTCGAGAGAGAGGAATATGAATGTTGGGTCCAAGGAAGGGGATCGGAGACTTTATTTTGGTGACGAACGTGACGGTTGGCCTCCCACGATGTTGCAGAAACTTGGTGAAGTCGAAGGGTCATTTTGGCATGTGCGGGCAGAACTTCTTGGTTGGAAGGACAGGCTGGATTCGATGTCGAAGACGATTGATGAGGGACTGGGCTTAGTAATGGGCCTGGCTTCTTCTAGAAAATCAAAACGGTTAGTTGAGGATAAGGGGAGGCTGTCGGGACCTAAGCTTTCTAATGCCCACATATGTACCGGGCTTGTGCAAGGCCCATCCAAGAAGGCCGTTACTCGATAGAAGCAGTCTGGCGTTGGGCTTCAACGTTCTACCAGCCCAAGAAGAGAGCTATGCCAGCCCAAGGCCATGGTGGATCTGCAACCTGGTCTGACTTCACAAAGTGGGTCGCTGGCAGCATGTGTACCTCCTGGAGGTCTCCCGGCGACAAGTTCTGCTGCAGTTCCCAAGGAGGTTGAGAACCAGAACACGAGAAAAGAGTTCTAATGTTAAACACGTATTGCAAAAAACAACAACCACCACGTCAAAGTACTTAAAAACTCCAATGCCATGACAACTAAAAAGTATAAACAACATAGCAAGGTTCTGATTCTGGGTTCAGTCATTCAAATACTTAAATTATTGAATTAAACAGATGCCGAAAGTTCCAAAACCCCCCACTTGTACAAAATTTTGATAAATATCCTTGTCGAAAAATATGTAGCATCAAGGAGACCATGAATTGTTTTAATCAATTTAAAGCATTTAAAATATTCTGCTTTTTCCAATTAAAGAGAATCATCTCCCAGTAGAGCCACAGATGCAACAAAATAAACTCACAATTAGTGCCCTAAAGTGGTTTGGATCAAAGCATTCAACATCAAGCAATCAGACTAACAACACAGACCCATTAATATACAATGATGAAACCTTTAACAATAAAGAAAGACTCATCAACAACCTCACTTCTCTAAGAGTGTCATAGAAGCCACCAAATACAATAATCTTGTGCTTGTATAAAACCTGTAAAAGATGAAAAAGACAAAGGTCCATTTGAGATGAGGACAGGATTCAATCGTGAATTTATACAAGTAAATCAAAACCTGAGTGGAAGACAATATCAAGCCAGAAAGCTGAACACAATACCACTAAAATATAAAAAAGGCAAAAGGCCAAAAAGCGGCTGGTTTGGATTCAGATATGAGATGAGATGATTTTAGATGAAATATGAAAGTTAAATAAAATATTGTTAGAATATTATTTTTTAATATTATTATTGTTTTGGGATTTTGAAAAGGTTGAATTGGGATTTGAAAAAAGTTGAATTATTTATTATATTTTGTGTGGGAATTTGAGAAAGTTGTAATGATGAGAAGAGATACTTTCCAAATCCAAACGGGCAATGAACGAGAAGGAAATAAATAAATAAATAAATACTTATGCATTCAGTGTGCTGGTCAGTGATGTGGAAAGAGAGAAAGAAGGAGAAACTTTGAGAGATACAAGTAAATTAGAAAGAAACAGCCTAGACAGTAGGGAGAGAAAAAAACAAAAACTGACAAAATATTCCATCCATGAAATATATCAATGCAAATAATGAACTGCTGATACTAATTTACATATTCTATGAGCATCTAAAGGCACAGACTTTAACAGCAACCAATACTCTAGCATTGACAAAGACCAAACAGCATGACATACAATTTTCCAGCTTCCTAATACATATAGGACTTTCCTAATTAATATGTGTTTCAAATTTATCTAGACCCTATTAGAGAGAGAAAAAAAAAAAAGGAAAGATGGAATTTCTATAACAAGATCAATGCGGAAAACTCCACAGATTTCACATGTGAATAACACTCCAAACAAAAGAAAATATTTAGTTACTGATGAGATACTAGATATTGAACTTAGAGGTAACTTGTGTGGATTGTTCAATCTAGCAAATCGCAAACTTGAGCTATCATTGCGATTTTCTTTTTCTTTTTTTTTTTTTATTGGCACCGGGTGTCCAGGAACAACGTCCCGACTAATCCCGGGGGTACACAAGCCCTCAACAAGGAGTTTCCCACAAGTGCACCTCGGGTAATTCAAAGGGAAAATCCCCCAGTCCGATGGCCCCAAGAGATTGTTTGCACCCAATAGAACCTTTTATTAGTTTCAAAACCAATACTAATTGGACACCTTTTATAGCATTTCATATTCAACATGAAACCATATATTGATAACATTGTATTATTTGACAGAATCATAAACAACAATTTGCAAAATTTGTTTAGGTTTTTGTAATGCCTATGCTCATCATAATAACAAATCATTTTTCTTGAAAGAGCAACTGGATGTCTAAGGTTTCCCACAAGGGCTGTGTTTTCTTTGCTTGGACAATCTCTCTAGGCAAGATTCTCACCACTGATAACATAAGGCAAAGACATGTCGTATTAGTTGGTTGGTGCTACATGTGAAAGAGGAGTGGGGAGACCGTGGATCATCTTTTACTCCATTGTGAGATTCCTAGTGCTCTATGGAGTGGTTTATTCAAATGTATTGGTTTGGCTTAGGTCATGCCCATAAGAAGATTGGACCAATTCCTATTATTGGAGAGGGCTAGGTGGCAGCTCACAAATTGCAATGATGTGGAAAATGGCTCGTACTTATCTCGTATGGTATATTTGGAAGAAAAGAAATAGTAGAAGTTTGTAGGATCATGAACGACGTTGAAAGAGCTCAAAACTTTCTTTTTCAATACCATCATCCTTTGAACAGCTTCTGTACACTTTAAGGGGCTTAATTTTCACGATTGTATCTTTTTCTCCTTATATATAGGCTTATTTCTTGTATACTTTATGTTTACTTAGATTGCACCTATTACTGAAGTCTTAGTATTTATCCAACACGAACTTAAATGTCAAGAGGTTATCAATGATTACTTCTAGGTTGCTTTAAGACTGCACCAAGTCTCAATTTCACTTCACCCAAACATAATATAAATGAACTAAAGTACAAATCTGTTCTTCAAAAATATATTCTGTTTCCAGCTGACACATTTTCTTATAATTTACATGCATGATTGAAACTAATAATGTAAAGATCCTATCTGACATGGGCGTCAACCTAGAATAACCTGAACTTACCATTCGATGACCCGAGCGTGGACTAGGGCACCCTTTTAGATTTAGTTGTTCCCATTGGTTTGTTTTCAGGTCCAACATCCAAAAGTCCTGTGAGAAAAAGGATGACATTGTCAGATCAAGCATGAAAATACACATATAGAGGTAATACAGTTCAAAACCATATCTATTCTAAGCCATGCATTCTTGAATAAAAAAGCTGCAAGAATATTATTTTTTTTTTTAGGTAAGAATCAAAGATTTTACTAAAAAAATCAAAATATAGCCTGAGTACAAAGGAAGTACAAGAGGAAGACCTAACAAGAAATAGGAAAAAAGCAGCAAATACTTTGTTCACCTTGTAGTGATGGAACCTCTCTTGATTTGGGGATGTAAACTCACCACCTAACAACAAAAGAATGTGACTATATTTTTTTTTATAAGTAAACAAAGTATATTAATTAAAGAATAGGCAAAGCCATGTTCAGTAAAAAGAATGCCCTAACTACGTAGGAGCAATAGATACAAGGAAATCATGAAGATCTAGGCCATTAAAAAGGAATGTGACTATATACATGTTTCAAATGACATTTAATGTGTCTTTCTGTGTGTGTGTGTGCAGTCATATGTATGTATGTACGTACGTACGTACTTAAGCAAAGATCTTTTTTTTTTTTTAAGTAAAAGTAAAACTTTATTGATAGGAATACGCATAGCCCAAGTGCACATGAAGTATACACAGAAAAATGCCCAAGTACCATTAAGCAAAGATGTTATCAGTTTACCAAAGATATAGAGGTAATTCTTCCAAGCAACTGCCTGATGAGCACTACGCGGAGGTGGGCTATTAGGGCTTGAAACCAACTTCCATTCCTGCTTTTCCACATCATACCTGTAAAGATCACCGTACACATATGTCTGCAACGATTCAAATTAGCATAGAATCTACGTAAGTGAAACAGAAGCATACTTATCTTCAAATAGAGCAAATATTACAGCGACGAATGTTAGACCTAACCTTGTTGCCATTGTAGAATTCACCCCCGTAAAGGATCAATTCTGTCTCTTTCAAGGGATTAATGTTTAGCTACAAAGGCAAGTCAGTAAGAAAAGAAAAGAAATTTTTTAATGATACGGGTAAAAGGAAAAAAAATAAAAGTAGCAGCACTCCCAATAAAATTGCCAACGACTACAAGTAACAGTATTACCGTGCAGTTGGAACGGGGAGATGGCGCTGGGACATTCTCCTCAATGTGGATTTCCTTCTTCTTTGCTTCCTCCTTTTGTATACTCAACTGTGGAATCAAATGCATCCACTATAATCATACACTTGTAACACTTCAAGAAAACAGTCACTTCTTCATTGTTTGTTGAATAATGTGACCATTCATTTCATAAAATAAATTTCATTTGAGCAACATCTCTTCTGATAAAAACCATTGAATCTAACTATGTGATAAGCTCAACTTAAGCCTCCATTTACCTCAAATGGATACTCGACAAAAGAGCTTGTGGGTGTCCCTTTAGACCTAACATCACTTTCTATCAAAGCTTTCCAGGAATGAAAGACAATAGCCCAAATTCTAAATTAGTTTAGTGAATCAATTACCATAGTCTTCAATTTCGGTAAAATGTTCAGAATTTCTGTCTAAATAGTACACGATTCGATCAATCTCATGAGAACCATCAATCTATAAACCAAAGTTAGCTTATTTAATTCATGTTTAACGAAAGAACTATATAGGCACATAGGGAAACTATAGAAATACTGAACATGAGTACCAAAATGGCATCGATGTCATCCTCGGGAGAGAGCTTCTTGGAATCCCTACGAGCTTTCTTTTCCTCTGCTTTCGCTGTTTTCCTCTCTGTTTTCTCTTTGCCTTTCCCGGGCTTCTTCGTTTTCTTCCCCATCGTTCAAAGCGCGGCTAGCTCTCGGAGCAGACCTCACTCGGTTAGCGAAGTGGTAGGGGACGCACGGCTTATAAAAACGACGGCGTTGGACATGGAACCGTGTCGTTTTCAAAGGGCGGGTTCATTTTGGTTTTTTTTTTTTTTTTTAAGAAAATATAATAAATTATTTCAATTTATCTTCGAAATTAAATTATACCGTCTAAGCATTTTATTAAGTGTGTTTTATATACTAGTTTGAGAATAAAAATTTTTTTAAAGTTAGATCATTATAATTAAAATGTATAATAATAAAAGTAACGGTTTAACTTATCACGAATATTCAGTTTTTGCATGACAATCAAGCAAAAAATAGTTTCCTTATCTAAAAAGGCTTCATTGTGATACCTTTGATCATGTTTTCTCCAACTGAATGCTATCCAAAGAGATTTGGTATCATTTTTCAAATGATTTTGGCTACACTAAGGCTACGTTTGGATACTAACATAATTTCAGATAATTTATAAATAATAGTGAATAATAGTGAGAAAATAATATATAGAAGTGAATAATAGTTTGAGGCTACTTCACTTACCAAAACATAGCCTAATATAACGTATCACAACTAGAAACTCAATGCCATTTAATGGTAGTCCTCCTTTAGATACTCATATCAACTTCATTTACTTGCTCAACTTCTTCCTCCCTTCATATTTTGGGAACATTGGCATGCTAGAAGTAAAGCCCATTTTGATTCTTTAAGACTCTTATACCCATGTTGCCACCATGATCCATAAAATTAATAATTGGTTAAGAGACCTTAATTTTCTCTTCAAGCCTCACACTATTGTGTCATCTACTAATATTTCTATCATTCATCATCTTCACATTCCCCCAATCATCATCCGAATTAAGAGACCCTTCCTTGTTCGTTGGTTGGCACGTCCTCCAGAATCTCCCAAGTTCAACATAAATCGCACCTATAAAAGTAATCCAGGGTCTGCTGGTTGTCGAGGGGTTCTTCAATCCCATAATTACTATTTTGTTGTTAGTTTTTCTTACTATCTTGATATGGGTACTAATACTTTTGCCAAGTTTTTTGCTTTGAAGATTTAGCTTACTTTGTGCTATCAATTAAGTAGTCCTAACCTTCTTGTGGAAACATACTTTCTAATTGTAGTGAATTGGTTTAATAACAATTCTCACCCCCTTGAAAATATGCTGATCGATCTTTAGGATGATATTTCACATTTTAACTATTTATTTCTATTAGAGGGTAAAACCCCCCAACCCATATGGCATCCCAGGCCCAACCCAAAGGGCCTTCATTAGGAAGTACTAAAGAAAAGGCTGAGTGGGGACAAGAAAAAGGCAGTATTAGAGAGAAAGGAGGAAGGCGATAGAGAAGAGAGAAAAATGATAAATGGGAAAAAGTCAGTCAGTCATGTAAGGGAAAAGTGTGATAAAGCTGACTTCCTCACCTACCACTGATAAAGCTACAATTAAAGGGGATTTGAGATCTAAGGAAACGAGACTTCTAGATGGCTAAGAGAAGATTATGAGAACACATACCACTCTCAACCTCACGAGAAAAACTATTGATAGGATTTTCTTCAGAAAGAGGTATCCGGCCTCCATTATATATAGAGAAATAAAAGACTATAAGAGACTATAAAATAACTATATTAGAGAATATTTTTCCTTCAAACAACTCGTAGATATAGGTCCCGTATCGAACTACATAAATCTGTGTGTCTACATCTCTATTTATATTTCTTATATTTATTTTTTATTTACTCCTATGGATGTACGTGTGGGCCTCATACCATTGTTTCAAACTACCATCATGGGCTTCGAACCACCTTATCTAGTCTTAGACTACCTCAATAGGCTGAGAATGACTCATTCTCCTGCTTAGGCCTAATATGCAATTTTTTTACATCAACACTTTTTCCTTTTAGCATTACTCTTGTTTACATAGAAGGGAGCACTTTAGCGGATAGTTTCACTACTCATGGAACTTTTGGCAGCACTATAAGTTTCTTTTTGCTTATGAATTTTCCAAACATACGATTGGCCTTGTTGCTTTGGATTGTGTAGGCATCTCCGACTTTCAGCATTAGATTGTTCTTCACAGTTTTTTCTTGTATTTTCAACCTCATTTCATTCCTAACGATCGTTTTTTCCTCTATTCATAGAAGTCTATTCTGGAATTTCCATCTATAATCCTCTTGTTCTTTTTATATAAGGTATTCTTTTACTATATAAATGAAAGTCTATTAATAAAATTAGAATATCCTTCTATTCTTTAAAAGAACAAATGAATGTATTTTTTTTTTTTAAATATGTACGTAGTTATACTTTTACAAGTCCTTGGTTTTTGGGTTTTTTCATCATGGCCTTATGTGCTGGCTAATAAAATTGGGAGTATCATCGTTATTCTCTGAAAAAAAAAATAAAAGAAAATACATTTCTCAAATCGTAATCTGGAAAGGGTCCTCATGGAGACAGTTTCATTGATCGAAGGAGAATGATCCATTAGCACTATAGTTTTGAACTACTGGAGCATACAACATAACTCCTAAAAAAAAACATGAAACTCATAACAAATGTAACATATATTAAGGCTTGGTTTGGATCATGAGTTGAATTAAGATCAATTAAAAAAATTTATGGAGTTTTAGAAAATGAGAGAGAAATAATTGAATATAATTTTATTAGAATATATATTTTTAATATTATTTTTAATTTAAAATTTAAAATATGTATGTCTCTACTTCTAGAAAGAAAAATCTTTCTTTTCAACAATATTGATATTATAAGTAAAATATAATAAATAGTCTACAATAATCTAATGTCATATCATGAGATAATGACAGGATGATAAGAAAATAGATTATGATTAATATTATTCAATATTTTAATTTTATAATATTTTTATTCAACTTTTTTTCTCTCATTTCTTAAAATCCTATAAAACATCTTAATTTAAACTATTTTACTGCTATTCACAAACTATTTCACTACAATTTACATTTTAGAAAAATTCTATTCATAAACATCATACACCACACGCCACTCTTCATGTTATTTTTTTAATTTTTTTTTCTCTTACCAAATATGTGGTATATGGATAATGAGTAGAAGAATTCAATTATTTTAAGAAGAATAAGACCAAATTTTTTTTTTAAATTTTTTTTTAAAAAAAAGTGTAGTGTGTGGTGTGTGAGGCTTATAAATAGCAAGATTCTTTATCATTTCATTTTATCTCATCTACTTAACAAAAAGAGAATAAGAATTTGAATTGTCGTCTATTGTTGAAAGTATTGGACAATAACACAACACCAACAACTCTACAATTTATCTACAACTTCATATTAAAAATTTCTCTCTTTTTGCTTTAATTCAAAATTATTGTCCTAGCTAGCAATAGTTTAAAGCACATGAAAAAATAATTATTTAATACTTAGTCGTAAATGAATGATATGGTTGTTATTATATCATTTTCCTAAAAGTAAAGACTATGACGATCTAGATTATGAGCAGTGATTGGATCACTCGGCAGTGCAAATTGAGCCAACCTGCTGGCCTTTGGGATTTGGCCCCCTCCCATGAGCCCTACTGCCTGTGCCTTCCTTCTTAATTATTACTCAACACGAAATTCCATAATTAAAGAAACTCGAACGTGAATATCATGACCATGATCTACTTTGTTATGGACACCATTATTAACATTCAAAGTTAAAGTTAGCAGAAATAGCAGCTTTAGTTGCTAAACAATTGGGTATAGGAGGATACACATATATCATATATGTATATATATTATAGGCAAACTAGCTAAAAATATTAGAGCAAAAGAAGTGAATGGGGATCATGGATCCAAAGGTAGAAGTTTGGGTCTAGAGTTGCTCCGAGATGAAACGGGTGAGAATTGCTTACGACAATATTGTTGAGAGTGGCCTATTCTACTATGAGAAATTTTATTTGCAATCCTGAATGGAGGATTGCGTATGCAGTTTCATGGATAAATGAAAGTAAAATGAGAAATAACATCATTTTAAAAAGGATATTATTATAATTTTAAAATTTTTTAAAAATATAATTGCATTAGCTTGCATCATGAATAGTCCCATTTGAGGATTATATGTAGACTAAGTCCTCAAAGCCATAAAATAGATATTTCTATGAAGTTTGTCTTCGTTTTCTAAAAGATCAATATTTTAAGTACCTAAAATATATATCCTTTATAAATTATGACACGAGAGATCTTTCAATCTGAATTAGTGAGACAATCATCTTATATGATTGTGACAACTACTAGGGAATCTCTTTGTAAGAGGCTATGTATATATAATTCCTAGCAACATTCATTGTACTCTACTCTTCCTAGGAGTACTAAGCTGTAATGGGGTTGGTCTTTATAACCATAATTTCAGAGAAAAAGCACTTTGTAAACAGACGAAACCAGGGAAAGACATGAGACTTGAAAAGAAGAGTACCTCGAGGTTGTCTGCCCCTCTTTTTAACTTTGGGGACTCTTGGAATCCTTTTATCGAAGTAATGCCAAACTCTAGCACTAGAGGCAGTCTTTATGGTTGTTTATGGTTCACTTTTTCCTCTCAAAAGGAGAATCCACTTCTGTTTCAAATTCAATCACACACAAGTTATAAATAAATCTGAATCGTTTTGCGCATGCAAGACTTAATATTTGTATAATGGCTTTAAAGCTATGCCTCTAATGGAAGATTGTTGATCACCATTCAAAAGTATTGTCCTTGTACTCCTAGTTTTTACAGGCCGTCACAGCTGTTGCTCCATGCATGCGTAGCTACTGATTTATATACATACATATATATATATATAACAATTTATTATTCCTTAACTAATGTTTCAAAAAAATAAAAATAAAAACAATTGAAATGCTTTTTATGGAATCTTATGCATAGGAGGAATACTTATACTTGTATGTTTTAAGCTGCCTTCAAGTTCACCGTTCAAATTCTATATACTAATCATATGCGGTGTATCAATGATATATATGAGTCATGCTACATACAGTCGTGTCGTTTAGTCGCTTTTAAAAAGAGTGAAATTTACTATTAAAAATTATTATTTTTTATCTGGATCCCGTATTTATTCATTTTTTAAAAATGATTGTGATGCGTTTGCACACTTACAACTGCTATCATTTGATTCATTTCTCTTAGAACTTATTTCTGACATTAATCATCAAATAACAGTCGAATGACCAAAGCTAGACTCCACCTAATGAAATATCTCACTATTGACAAGACAAGTTGAACAAGGGCATTAATAATCTCAAGATCAAGTAGCATAGTAGTGTTGGGGTTGTCCCACATCGATTGTGGAAAGTTCTGGTGGTTAGTTTATAAGTGTGAGAGAAAATCTCAAATCTTGAGCTAGTTCAGTTGAGAGAAGCTGAAGACCACTCAATACTGGTATTAGAGTTTAAGTTTACCAACATTCCACGGGAGAAATGGGTTGTCGCTACCTCCGATCTAGGGTTTGATATGTGAGGGAAAGACTGTTGGGATTGTCCCACATTGATTGTGAAAGGGGCTAGTAGTCAATTTATAAGTGTGAGGAAAAACCTCACCTCTTGAACTAACTTTTAAGATTGAGAGAGGTTTAAAACTACCCAACAAGTAGTCTTGAGACAAGCCTAGTAGTCAATTTATAAATATGAGGGAAAACCTCACCTTTTGAACTAACTTTTAAGATTGAGAGAGGCTTAAAACTACCCAATAAGTAGTCCTGAGACAAGCTGTAGCAGAACATTCTAAAAAAAATCACCAAAAGAACCCCATACTTTTAATCAATATTAATAACTAATAAAAAATGAGAGAAAATGCATATTAATTAAGAAAAATAACAAAACATAGGATTACATCGATCCCACATTATTGCATGATGACACATGACATGGTAACAACCCTCAAATGGTCGATGATACTCTTTGAGATGAAAATAAGATTCGCGGCCACTTCGATACACATTATATATAATCATGTTACGAATAAAAGAGTAATGTTAGATATAATTATAGGTTCTATAAGCATCGCACACTTCTTCTGAAAAAAAGTAAGGTCCACAATTAAAAAATTAATTTTTTTTTTGTGAATTATATATTTATTTAATTTTTTAAAAAAAGAGTATGCGAGACTTACGCGACTATAAATATCATTTTTTTAGAATTAAATATGTGACATCATGTGATATAATTTGTTGCATGAACGAAGAAGCTCACTAAAATCCTTTGTATCAATCAATTCCAAATATATATGGAATTAATACATTCCACTAAATATTTTTCTTTTTTCTTTTTTAATTTTTCAGTTCCCTCCAAGTTCCGAAGAGTAGTTTAATTTGGTCCTTTCTCAGTTTGCTGTCATTTTTATAATCGCACGCGTTTTACTTTACACGTCTTTTAACGTATTTCTACCTTTACAATTTTAAAAATTTTCCTTTTAACAGACACATAGTTCCATACCACTTTTTCTTTTTAGGCTATTTAATTGTTAATTTATCGAAAGAAGAGGGTACCAATTTCTTTCAGAGGTCACGTAAAATGCTTGCTGGCCTTCTTCAGTACTACTGCACACAGCTTTACGTAGACAGACCCTAAAGGGAAGCCTTGTACGTACTGATCGTTACAAATTAAAGATTTTCATAAAAATAAATTATTAAATAATTTTGTATTTTTTATTTATTTTTAAATATATAGATTTTAATTAAGATGGGCTCGGAGAAAGGGTGGTCCATCGTTAACCAGCCTTGCAACGGCTCCCACAAAGGATGGAGTCATAAGATTCCTTTCAACTTATATTTATATTTGTTTTAGAAAATTAATTTTTAGATCGTTCAAAGATATTGGCTTTGGAATTTTCAACCCTACCCACCTAAAAATACAAGTCCGGATCGGACAGGCCAACAACTTGAAAAATAATTAAAGAACATCAGTTTTTCGCTTTACTTCTTATTTTGTGGGCCTATTAATGAATATATTAGTGTATATTATTAATATATATATATATATATATATATATATATATATAGGATGATGATGTTATCAATAATGCGGACTCGATCTATCTTCATGAATGGTGAAGATCTAACACGTATCATGTATACATGTATATTTGGTCATGATACCGATTTATTTAAGTAGTACTCATGAAGATATAAAATCAATATATATCGGTTGTTGGATTACATCACAAATATATATACCTCGGAATCTGATGCATTGCTTGTAATTAATTAAACTATTATATCCCCTAAAATTAATCTAATTAAATCTCTTTACCATTAATTGAAATTTACCATCCTTTGAAAATAGAAATCTCTCCTTATTTTTCTTCTTTCTTCCATGATATCCCATCATATCATATATATATATATATATATATATATATGTATGTTAGCTATATGTATAATCTAAGTTAATTATAAACTCTTAAAAAGTCATCTAACTTAAAATAGTAATAATTTTAAAAACTATATATAATATATATGATCATCATCATGCACTAGTTACCCTTAAAACCTAAAAAACCCTAATCATTATCTTAATGCTATATATAATATAATTCTGTTACATAAAGTCATTTTTACATATTATTTATGTACTTCATTGATATATATAATTAGCCAAATCAGTTATTTTATATTAAAAAAAAGTGATGCAGCCAATCACATTAGTCGAGTGTATAAAAAATAGGTAAAAGTGATTGTATATAAAATTTTTATATATTAATATGCATGCAACTTCTAAACTAAGGGTAGAATATTGAACCTCAAAGTCAAGTAATTCAATTGCTTCGCTAATGGATCCAAGAATATAATGATTAATATGCAATCATGTGAACAAAACTACCTAGCTAGCAAGTTTGACTAAACAAGTAATTATATACTGATCATAAAACGGTACCGTTCTCCTAATTAATGACATAATTAATTATTAACATCCAGCTTGACTATGACTTTAATTTCCACAATTCTAACCCTAAAAAACGTCATCTGTCGGTGCATGCAAACTATATATGGCCGGGGCAAGCACTTGATCAGTTAAAAGAATTGAGTTGCCATTGCCAATTAATTATCAGTATTTCGTAAGCAAGATAATGATGAATGGATTGTTTTATTAATGATCACACTGGCAATGGCCTCCCAGCTTCCAAAACTAAACCTTTAAACGTGAATATAAAAAGCAGCAAACGTGAGACAAACCAGATGCAACTGTCCCATTTTCTTAACGTAAACCGCTCCTTTGTAACGCTTATTCCTTTATACAGTAATTCGGGGCGCATGCTGCATGGTGCACATTTGTCTATAATATCTAAGGAGATTCCCTTTTTAAAGCATATAAGTACAAGCTAATACATGATACACACATGCACAAACAGAGCATAGAGTAAGAGGATATACAAGAGAAGAGAAGAGAAGAGAAGAGAAGAGAGAGATGGGAGGTGAGCTGTGTGCAAGAGTGGAGGGCGGTTTCTTCACAAATCTGGCCAAGTCATGGTGTAAAATGGAGAAAAGCCTAAATGATGCGATCTCAAAGAGCTTTGTGGGGAAATACTTCAAACTAGAAGCTAGAAAGAGCTGTTTCACCAGAGAACTACGAGCAGGAACGGCCACTTTTCTCACCATGGCTTATATCATCACCGTCAATGCTACCATCCTCTCCGACTCCGGCGGAACTTGCTCTGTTGCTGACTGCACGGCTCCTGCAAACCAAACAGCTAGCCCGGATTGCATGGTCAAACCCAATTCTGGGTACCAAGATTGTCTTTCGAAGAACAAAAACGACCTTATTGTAGCCACTGCGTTGTCAGCCATGATTGGGTCCATCGCCATGGGAGTTCTAGCTAACCTTCCCCTAGCATTGGCCCCTGCCATGGGACCTAATGCGTACCTTGCCTACAACTTGGTGGGCTTTCATGGATCTGGGGCCATATCTTATCAAACTGCTTTAGCAGTGGTCCTAGTCGAGGGCTGTGCATTCTTTGCAATATCTGCAATTGGGCTGCGCGCAAAGCTCGCCAAACTTATACCTCGCCCAGTTCGGCTTGCTTGCGCTGCGGGAATTGGGCTTTTCATTGCGTTTGTAGGCCTGCAGGTGCACCAAGGCGTGGGGCTTGTTGGTCCTGATTCGTCTACACTGGTGACCATCACTGCCTGTGCTAGCACAAACCCAGAAACGGGTGAGTGCATGGGGGGGAAATTGCAGGGTCCAAAGTTCTGGCTTGGATTAGTAGGCTTCATAATCACATCTTATGGGTTAATGAAAGACATTAAGGGTGGCATGATATATGGCATTCTTTTTGTGACAATGATATCATGGTTTAGGGGTACCTCAGTGACATATTTTCCAAACACCCCACTTGGTGAAAACAACTACAAGTATTTCAAAAAAGTTGTTGATTTTCACAAAATCAAATCCACAGCCGGGGCTGTTAGCTTTAATAATTTCAATACGAGTGAGGTTTGGGTGGCATTAGCAACCTTGTTCTATGTTGATGTGCTTGCCACAACAGGCACAATGCACACAATGGCTGAGATTGGAGGATTTGGTAATGATGAAGGAGGTTTTGAGGGTGAGTACCTGGCCTACTTGGTTGATGCGGGCTCCACAGTCGTGGGGTCCACATTGGGGGTTTCCTCAATAGCCACTTATGTGGAATCATCAGCAGGGATGAGAGAAGGGGGTCGAACAGGATTAACGGCTGTGATCATTGGTTTGTACTTCTTCATTTCATTGTTCTTCATCCCACTGTTTTCAAGTGTTCCTCCATGGGCCCTAGGCCCTTCACTGGTTATGGTTGGGGTGATGATGATGAAGGTGGTAAATGAAATAAATTGGAGTAACATGAAGGAAGCAATCCCAGCTTTTGTCACCATTCTTCTTATGCCACTAACTTATTCCATTTCCAATGGAATTATTGGTGGGATTGGGCTCTATATGGCTCTTAGCCTCTATGATTTTGTAATGGGGTCCATAAGTTGGCTGATCAAGATGAGGAGGAGGGTTGTCCAGGAACAAAATCAAGTCTCTGCTACTGCTGCTCATGTAGATCCAACAATTGATCAGACTCATGTATGAAATATATATATATATCTGGGGCTAAGTAGTACTGTAGTTTCAGTTTTGTTTTGGATAATAACAACTCGACTTTGACCCTAACCATGCATTATTATAAATGTAAATGTCAGTCAAAAGATCATGCTGAAAGACATTCACATGCCGTATTGCTGTAACCTAGTATGTCACTGATCATCAAGTTAATTTGAACTCCAAAACAAACAACTCTCTTATGATCTTCCTGTCTCGTTTTGTTTTTTTTGAATCATTATGAATAGTTTTTAGAGGAGATACGATGCGATTTCTGTAAGTACACCCAGGCCGAGCACCAGGTTTGCCTATTATTAATTTTTTTATTTTTATTTTGTTAATATGTATGGGTAGCTCACTTAAAATTTAACGAGATTTGATAATTAAATTAAAATTATTTAATATTTTAGAAACCAAGTAAAATATTTTTCTTTGGTAATCCGCCTGAAAAGCTTATGAGACGAGTTAGATTATTTTAGGATTTGAGTGGAGGGCCATTAATATTTATTATATTCTTGGCTCATGAAAATATGGGCAAATTAAAGAGATTATTTGGACTGCTCTGACCGGCTCAACCCATTTATTAAGTCTATACGCTATACAAGACATGGGCCCAACTATTTCTAAATGGACGTAAAACCCAAATATGTCTGTTAAGTCCCATAACTCACGTAAGGCTCAAACCATGAACGCTCCAAACCCAAGCCCGTGAGAACCAGGTCGAGACTCCACGCCATGCACGTCTCCACTCCATGCACGTCTCCTTCCCACTAGGGTTCACGGCAAGACTATATATATACACACATTATACACGTTCACGCACAGCCTCTCTTGCACGAAGAAATTCTCCCATCAAATCTAGGGTTGCCGCTCTGCACCTCCCCATATCACCTATCGGCTTCCTTGGCTACAAGTCACAGAAGGGTTCCTCCACAAGCCGCCAGCCTCCATCTGATCACGAAACCACCTCCCCACGTGAAATCCAGCAGCCAAGGTCTCCTTCTTCAGCCACCACATCGCAACCTCCTCCCTCTGCTCAGTCACCGTGCAACGCCAAACAGAAACCGACGCCACAGCCTGGCCCCGAGCCACTGCCTTGCACGACCAGCCCACATCCAGCCTCCATCTCACGGAACAGCAGGCCCCCAAGGAGGCAAGACGCTGCATCGCGAGACTACCCTCACTGCCGCAGTTCGTCCTCCACGGTAGAGCCTCCACGTCGCATCACCACGCACCCAGTCCAACCACAACCAACCCAGTACGGCAACCTCTGCTCAGCCACCGTAGCCCAGCCCTGAAACCACCGTGTACCCAACAAGCCACCTGCAATCATAAGGCAAGCCTCTATCTTTCACACCCAAAAACAGAGCAACCCACGTCCAGAAGTTCCTCCACGCCTTTTTCCTCAGCAGCAGATAACGCCAACAAGCCGTGCCGTTTTGTTGCGCACCACCGTTCGGTCGTACTCCTCCACCTCTCACCACGGTTGCTCTAGTATTGTAGACAACCCAGTCAACTTGGTCGTGCTACTCCTCACGCCACCTTCATTTCCCGTTAACACCCACTCCACCGTACGTAAGCCTCTCTCTCTCTCTCTCTCTCTCTCTCGGTAAAACTTTTCTTCCTCCCGACTTCAAGCCCTCTGGTTGATGTTTTGTTTTTGTGTGTATAACTTACGTTAGTGTGCCTTTATTTTGTAAAGTTTAAAACTGTGTCGATACTTCCTTGTTTTTCCTGAACAATCTACGCCTTGACATTTTTCCCCGACTCTTTCAGTCATACCACCTTCCGCTGTGTACCTTCCCATAATTACATTTCTGCCCTTCATCTGTAAGTCATGGCAGATTGTTTTATTTGATTCCACGTGGGTCTTGGTCTCATGTTGGCACTACAAGAAAAATAATTTTTTGTATCACCTAAATTCATCACAAAATGTGTCACCTAAATTCATCTCAAAAAACACAAAACACATTACTAAGTAATAATCGCGACACTTTTTATATTTTTTGTGATGAATCTAGATTAAATAAAAAGTCATTTTTCTTATAGTGTAGGTCTTATTTTATTTATTATAAAACAACACTATAATATCTTGTATGAGTTGGATAAGGTTAGAAGGTTGACATTTATTTTGAGATTTTGTGGTTTCTTAGGTTAATTATACTCATATAGTTTGTTTAAAACAATGAGATCTATGTGTAATTGAGAAATTAGATCAACTTATATATGTACCATGTGAGATATAATTTTAAGTGACATGCAGTAACTTTTTGACTCATCCGAGATATTATAATTTTTTCAAATTTTCACACAAAATACAATAAACAATTCAATTTTTTTAAATTTCAAAACAATAATAATATTAGAAAATAATACTCTAACAATATTTTTTCAACTTTTATCTCAACTCACTATCGAAACATATCTTAAGATTTGATTTGGTTACACAGTTCAAGCTATCTCATCTCATATAATTATTATAACTTTTTCAAAATTTTACGCATAATATAATAAATAATTCAAATTTTTTAAATCTTAAAAAAATATTAAAAATTATATTATAACAATATTTTATTTAAATTTCAACTTTTATCTCATTACATCTCTTCTCGTCTCATTTGTAAAATTAATCAAACAAGGCCGTAGAGTTTTTCCATGATTTTACTTAGATAGCTGAAACCTGAAGGTCAAGTAATTTGCTCTTTGTCACTCTCCTTATATATAGCTGAAACCCTTGCTGCATATGCGTGTATAAGATCATTATCTATATCGCAGAGTACTCCGTCTGAAGTTTGGATTTTCTTGGGTAGGTACATATATTCAAGCCCTGCACGAAGGCGATCGAAGACACCAACCGACCAATGCGATGACAACGATGCTACCTGTCTCTGAATATATGCTTTTGAAGGTAATTCTTTCTCTGAAAGCAACTAAAGTTTATGTTTTCATTGTCTTTTAATCATCGGGTTGCTCAAATTTCGTAAAGATTTTCTACGTTTTTTTTGGGGTCATGTATACCTTTTGTCGTTTCAAAGATAATGTTTTATGGGATCGCTCAAACGTTATTGTCTTGTTCTGAAATCCACAGAGCGGCGAGAAACGCAGTCTGCATTCATCAGTGGATTATCTAAGTGAATTGCCGCAAGAAATTATTGTCTTCATCCTGTCACTACTGAAAATCAAAGAAGCAGGGAGGACGAGTGTACTGTCCAGCAGGTGGAGATATCTGTGGAGATACATGTGTGGTTTAGACTTTGACGAGTCAAAGTTGATGAGTCAGATCCGGTGGCGAAAGGTGCGGATCGAGTGTATGAAAGCTGAAAGGCGTAGGTTTTTCCGTTTGGTGAAACACGTAACGGAAATGCATCAAAGTCAAACACTAGATGAATTCAAAGTATGTTTTGAAGTGTACGAGCCGCGCTTTAGGTCTGAAATTGAAAGCTGGATACACTTTTCCATGAAAAAGAAAGTTAAAAGGCTTACATTGGACTTTGAAAGAGCTGGGGATGGCTATACTAGAACTCGTGGAAATTACACTCTTACTACTCGGTTCCTCCATAGGTATAGCATTCATTCGCTTACATCCCTCTGTCTGACTGCAGTGGAAGTGACAGGACTAGTTCTTGATCACATTTTATCTAAATGCCCATTTCTCGAAGTGTTGCACGTGGAAGTCTCAGAATCTTTGGTGAATTTAAAGGTAGCTGGCCCTTCGTTGAAGCTAAAGCGGTTGGAAATATTACGCTGCAAATGTCTTGAGAATCTTGAGATTTCTGCTATGAATCTTGTTTCATTTAAATATAGTGGTCCAGAGATCACAAAGATGGTTCTAAAGCATGTTCCCAAACTCGTTGACCTGTCTTTAGCATGTCATTATGCTTGCTTTTTTGTTAAACATTCCAGCCAGTTTTCAAGTTGTCTTTCTCAGTTGAAGACACTCGAACTAGATCTCGGAGTTGAGGTCAGTGATCATCAATACAATTTCATGTTTGTTAATCCTGTTTTGCTTTTTGTTTTTTGTTTCCTTCCCCTCCCTGAGATTAATTACGACTAGCTGCTTATGCATGTACTCTTTTTTCACGGTTCATTTTTTCAGAAGTTTTTCCGGTTCCCCAGATTTCCAGAGTTAACAAATCTCAGGCAATTGAAGTTGAGAGTAAATGCAAGAGATGTTGAGACCCTGCTCCATTGCACTTCCCTGCTAAAGGCATCACCCTTTTTGGAGAAGTTCTCAATGCAGGTAAATATCTTCTTCTTCTTCTTCTTCTTCTTATGACTATCCATTTGAAGTGCTGTTTTACACAGAAAGCCGAGGTCAAAATGTCGGTTTTTTGTTTTTTTATTGGTCTACAGCTTGTAAGTGAAAGTGCTGTTTTCTCCTTTTGTTTTATTTAACAGAAGGTGCAACTGGTTGGCACCCTTGACCAAATGTTCAATGTTGTCTAGGTTGGCAGTTCTGGACTGAAAGTTCATGATTTATTTCCATAAAAATTCAATATTTAGTCACACTTACGTACTCTTTTACGCATTCTAATAAGGTAATTGGTTGTGTATTAAAAAAATTATATAAGCCGGCCAATCACATCAATAAAATGTACAAAGAATATACAAAAGTGACTATACATAGTATTATTCTTATTTCCATTGAACAGAAAAATGAAACGGAAAAGTAGTAGTGTTTTCTGCTTCCAATTTTTGGTGATGATGGGAGGATATTCATGATAAATAGCATTGTAAAATGATGTCCCCATACAAGCATTCCACCGTCTATTAATAAACCTTTGTGTGTATTATTGAACTACCATAACATGACTACTGGAATGTCCTCTTCCTTGTGACAGTTGCTATTCTCAAATGGGGCTGCAACAGGAAAAATGAAGGTGCGGAGGGCTAAACATCCACACCAATGCCTCAAGGTGGTTGAAGTGACAGGTTTTATTGGGTGCACAGTTGACATGGAGCTTTCCCTTTACGTACTCAACAATGCTGCGTGCCTGGAGAAGCTAGTTATTGATACCCGGTATTCATTGGAAGAGGAAATTAGATGGCTTAATAGGTGGTGTGCACAGAGATTACAAGACATGATTCTTTGTCCAGAACTAGATGAAAGAATAAGGGACACGGGAGAGAAATCAGCAGCCATTGCTTGTGCAAGGCAACTAGAAACAAGATTACCTCCTGGGGTTGAACTGGTGATATTATAAACTTATTTCCCCTTTAGTAGCAGCACCTGGGCTATACATGAAGCTTTTGAAGGCTCATTCATCTTGCTTATCGAAGGAATGGTGCTTTAGATTACCTTTCGGCTGATAATTCTTGTTTGCAACAACTGAGTACTATATCTACTTTAGCATGTTGATCAATAACCCAATAAGAAGACTTGATTTTGACTCGGCTACTTGGCATTTTTCTCACCAAGGTAGCAAATTTATAAAGTATACTGTTTTTTTATGCAAGTTTGATCAGAAAAAATGAAGGGTAAATACTATTTATCATCGTCCTCGATATGGTAATCAAATGATTGAAAACTACGTATTATTTTTTTATTTATTCATCAATTATTTGATGTCACGTTAAAAAACAACATGATCATGAAGGCTGTTGAGGTTTGACTAAAATATTGCATCGTCAATTGAGCTTTTGCTCCGGACGCATCATAGAAAGACTTGAGAAACGTATATACAATATCCATTTACATCAAAGGTAAGGCTACCTCATATATGACTGGTGCACTAAGCATTGATCAAATTCTAGATTCAAGCATTCCCAAAACACGTTTCTAATTACCAGAGTTCCTCACAAAATACTAGTCTCCATTGATACAGAATATGATGAGGCTTGAATTAAGCAACTCCAGCTTTCTTTACTTTCGGGTAATACGGACACCATATATACCCTCCGAGGCCCTCTCAATCCCAAAAACACACTCATCTCCAGGTTGAATGCCATTCGCCTTGCTAAAAGCTTCCCATCCACTCGTCAAAATTGTGAAACCAGACCTCTCATGGTAGAGGACTGGCCATAATCTCATTGCTGGATCTCGCAGGAACACGACCCTCCTTTCCATTCTTGCTTTTCCATGATAAGAAGATGGCAGACATGTGGGCAACTCCTGCATTGAAGGAGGTGAAAGAAGTCACAAAGGAGAAAAAAATCCAACCCCAACTCCCATGTAGCAAATCACGTTCTCATATGGTTGAGGAACCTAAGTCAAGCACAACTCATCTACTAGAACAATCAAGCTAATCAGGAAATGCAATAAATCCCAACTCATCCCCCGACTCACATGAACATGCAACATTTCCCCACTCGACATTCAAACTAGTCATTAATGGTCGGCTTCATTTATACACTTTCAGCGTGTGGAACTTGGTTAATGGGGAGTTTCGGGGAAGACCTATAAAACAAGGTAAAAGGACTAGGTCACTCCTATCCCTTCATTTATAGGAGTTTTTCTATTTGCAAGTTGGTGTGGAATGTGAATATTCCACACCATTTACAGGGCAAGTTTTGATTTGCGAGAAAATTGACTTTTGAACTTCTCTTGTAAATCAAATCATACCAAGTCAACAATGTGGAGGGTGTATTTTTCATACCGGCCTAAATTTTTCCATTTATAAATGTAAACTATTTTATTTTCAATTATTATGCCAAATCAATTTATACTTTATATAACTTAAATCAGTAATAAAACACATTTTTTTTTTTATAAGTAGTAATAAAACACACAATACACAAACAAATATAAATACATTTGTACATATATCTTAAACTAAATACTACTCTATAAATAAAAAAAATACATCCACAGACACAGACTCTACAATCAATGCTATGGAATAAAATCTAGTTTTTAAATCTACCAAATTAATTTCGAGATACTGTGCCACCAAATAAGTGGTTTGAACATTTCATTTATCCATTACATGGTTCTGTCAAACTAGTATAAGGAATAACATAAAAGCATACCATTGCATGGTGCACTCTCATCAGCAAATGGAATGACATTATTAAGGAATTAATAATCACATCACTACTGCACCATGAAACAATATTGTTGATTGAGAGAAATTTTTGGTTGATATTAAAGACTGCAAAAAATAATTTCTTCTTTGAAAAGTAAAATAAAGTTTTATTGAATAAAATACAAGACCCCAAAAGATTCTAACTAAATAGGCTAAGGAATAACTTACAAGAAAAGATTGGCTTTCTTTGGCCACCAAACAGGAGAGACTGGCTGTATATGTTGAGGAAGTTCCAACTGAGTCAACAGGTTCAACTGTCGCCCCTCGATATTTCTCACTTGCAAACATATCAGAACTTGGACTGTGACCTTGATCGATCATCTTTGAATCATTCCCTGCATTTGAAACGAAAAAGAGAGGGATGGGCATGCCAATACATACACTTAGCTTTAAAACAGGCAGACTGCTTAATTAACAATAATGAAACTTGAGTCCTTGACCACATGTTTCTTGAATTATCTTCTAATGACTGCATAAATCTGAAGTCATGTTCAGAGGCACTTCTTAAATTATTTGATATTTCCATTAATTTCACTGTTAAACGTAGCAATTAATTGGTTTACATATCAAACAGAATCTATTGAATGACCACCATTAACATTGCCCCAATAAGCATGGTTAGAATACAGAAATTGTTAAGTACACAAACGAGTCTGACAGTCATGCATTTCAGAGGTAACAGGAACATCCACGAGCTCAGACATCCCATTAAATTCCAGTTTAGCACTTGAAAAACCGTCAATGAGTGAAGTATTCCCTCCTTAGGGGACAACGCAATAAATCTCCACAAGAGAACAATTAGAAGCGACTAACTTGATACTGCAGCACCTGATCCCTCTGCAATTTGGCACTTTGTAATTCCTTTAATTGGTACGTCAGAGATGTTCTCCTTGTTTCCTTCAAGTCTTATGGCAGATGTGATCAAGAGATGCCCAGATGTCCTATTTTTGCAAGAATTTTTACCAGAAGCGGATGCCTTCTTACTAATTTCTTCAGAGCAATGACTTTTCTCAATCGTTTCAAAGTCCAAAGCATCTGTAGTTGCTACTCCACTCACTATCCCTTTGGCCACTGGGTCTTTGACAACAAAGCAGGTTTTCATTTGAGAGTTTAGTGATATATCAGTATCATAAGGAAACCTTCCATCTTTGACTGCAGCTTTGCTGGTAACATCAGCACCTGAGTTGTTCCACGTTTCAAAGTTAAACAAGTCAAACGCAGGATTTCTGTCATATCCTTGGTTGTCTCGCAAGTCTCGGTTGATTAGGTAAAATGGCTCTTCAATATATTCTGCTTTGGCTAAATGTTTGGCCCCTCCATTGCTACTATCACAATGCAGCATGTCTTCAGGGGCTCTTAGTATTGCTTCCACATCATTTGGTTCACATTGGCTTTGATGTAATACTGCTTCTGACAAAGACATAGCAGAGGTGCTTGAAGCTTGGTTATTCATCGAACCTTCATTTTTGTGGCATTGGTCATGTTTGGCGGCTAAATTCCCATTCCCATTAATCCTAGCTCTTTTCTTCACATTACTGTTCTCAGGAAAATCTATTTTTTCACACCCAGTTGTATTGAAAATCTTAACAACAAAGCCTGATCCCATAACATAATTGAACACCAAAAAATTTCCAACCTCCAGCCCATGGTCTAATGCGAAGGAATTCCATCCTCGGTCAAAAGCAAGTGAACCATTAAGATTTGATAATGCTACATTCCATTGCCGCCCACTCGAGTCCTCAAGAAAGGTTTCTTGATCAACCAATGATGATACCGTAGCAGCAAACTTTGGAGGCAAAAACTGCAATGGAATGATAGCTTAGAAAGGACATAAAAGTAGTTCATTGGAGTAAAGAACTAAGCATCACTAGGAAGACAAAGTTCTAAAGCATGTCAGAGTCTCAGAGAAGCCTGTTTAGACCCCACATCAATTTTAGGGAAATAAATAAATAAAGGCATATGCTATAGAAAACATATCAAAAGTTAAGTCTGTATGAATAAAGGTTCTTGCATTTTTGCATTAGTAATCATGCTTTTGAAAGCACTGTAGTCCTTTCGACAGAAAGGAAGGTGGAGTTCAAGCATTGCACCCAAATTACTGACAGAAATACTTACCTTCAACCCAAATCCAGAGAACAAACTAAAAAAATGAAAAAAAAAAAAAATACACAAATGTTTTTTTTTTTTGATAGGTAAATCTTTGTATTTAGTTAATATACACAAATGTACAGTATGATGCACTTGGAATAAAGGATATATAAAGTAAAATGAAAATAAAGTACCTTGCTGCCTTAAAAAATTGACATTTAGGGAAAAAAAGGTTGGCTCTTTGCAACTCGAAGAGAAGGGAGAGAGGGCGGTGAGTTAGTGGCCATCAAGTCAATAGGATCAGACCCACAAAGTTACTGGATGGGATAAACCTCTCCATAGAACAACCCAATAAGGAACTTATCATAGAAAGTTTTGATTGGCACCGGGTGCCCGGATCAAAGTCCCAACTAATCTTGGGGGTGCAAAGGCCTCAACAAGAAATTTTTCGTAAGTGCACCCCGGGTAATTCAAGGGGAAATACCCCCAGCCCAATGGCCTCTAAAAATTGTTTGCATCCAAAGGTTTGAACCTTAGATCTGGAGGGAGCATACCACCAAGACCAACACTCTTACCACTTGAGCCAACCCTTAGAGGTAAAAGGTTTATCATCATAGAACGTTAGGAGTGTATTAGATTGGACTGCATTCATGGGAATAATGGATTATCTTAATCACATCGAGAACTTTAAATGCAGCAAGACAGGCCTCTCTCGTATAAAAATTATGATTCTTAGTTTCAAGCAGCTGTCAAAACAAATCAAAATTTCAGACAAGGATCAAACAATAGAATGAAAGAACCCACGATATATAGACACAAACAGCACAGTGAAAGCAATAATAAACCTATAGAGTGGCTCATATGGAGGAAAAAACCCAAATGCTACTGTACCAAGACTTTCAAAAACTGATCATCAATCATGACTGGAAAGAACACTATTAAGTAAGCTGCAGGTCAGTCGTAGTAACCCTTCAAAAAAATGCAAGCAGCACAATGAAAGCAAGCATACTCATGCTGTAATGAAGATAAAAGCGAAAGCAATTAATATATACAGTGGCTTAGATAGAAGAAAATAACCAAATGCTACCATACCAAGACTTTTGAAAACTGATCACCAATCATGACTTTGAAAAAAGCAGTAGCTCCACTCATTGAGTTTTTCTTCCTCTGATGAACCAGCAAACATTTCTGGGTGCACTCCTTACAAGCTTCTGCCTTGCAACCCATTGCCGCCTACTTTCCTGGCCACTTGCTCCACTGAAAAACTTATTTTGTTTCAACAAGGAAAGAAAATTGATTAGGAAGAAGGGAAACACAAACCAAGAAATCCTCACCAAGGAAAATTTGGAAAATTGAGATGAGGATAAGCCTTAAGTGGCATATTGGCAATCATGCAACCCTAGTTAACATGAACATAGATTACAGAATTGACAGACCAGGGAATCTATTTAATATAAGTAACCAGCTTATGATACCAGTCGATTGCATCTTGAAAAGACCACACTAGCGTATTTATAAGCCCCAATCTCTAACAGTTCCCAAAGCTGGAACTTCATGCTTTTTTTTATTGGTAAACAATATTTTATTGATCATAAGAATAGGCAAGAGCCAAGTACATGGGACATATACAAGAGCAATGATCCAATGCCTACGCATGATATTATGGTGATACAAGAATTCCATGAATGTTCATGCCATTAAAATCAATTACAATTGAACAATGGAGCAGAAGTGTTAAAAACAGAAAGTTCTAAGCTCATCCATTGAATGATCATGATCTTCAAAGCTTCTCTCATTCCTCTCCCTCAAAAGACACCCCCATCGGCAAATTGGAACCATCTTCCAAATTGCTGCAATTTAGGAAGTGCCCTCAAGGCCTCTCCATGAAGCTAGGAGATTGATCAGCCTTCTTGGCATCACTCAAGCTAAACCCACCTAAGCAAAGAATTCATTCCACAAGGTCATAGCAATCTCACAATAAATTAGTAGATGATCAATGGACTTCCCCCCCCAACCCGCCCGCCCTTTTTTGGCACAGACAGCACCAATCCATGACAATGATTTAAGTTGTCTAACATGAGGATTCCTCAAGGAAGCTGTCCATACAAAGGATGTTGCCTTTAGGGGGGGCAGCTATGGTTACTTGAGTGAACCTATGAAGGATTGACCCCATGAGCTGACTGTCTTCCTCTTTTATAAAAGAGAGGAAGATGCCATTTGATCCAACACCATTTAAGGTTATACAAATCAAGCTACCAAGCTAATGAGATGCAGAAAAGGATTTAAAAAAAAGAACCAAATGCCATATGGTTCACGTAGAAAGTAAGAAACATATGCTGGCAAAGTATATACTGAATCCGTTCCCAACCATATATTGTCACTGTATGCGATGTGTAGCATGTGTCCCAACTAAGGAGGGGAAGAAGAGCGTATGCCAATAGAGATCAGTGACAGAGCATTATCAGTTCTGTCGTGTAGAGACTTCCTATGTTTCAAAGATATTAATAACGGTCTCTTACTACCATTGCAAGGGGCTGAATTTTTTGTAAGCTACACTGCAGTTGAATATGATAAATAATCACTACATGAATCACAATTCCACCATCAAATAACAAATAAAAGGCAAAAAGTTTGATGCTTTCCACATAATACCTGCAAAGTTCAAGTTCTAAAATCTACTTGAGACTTTTGCAACTATAAAGTACCAGCAGACAAAACCCAAAGTCAATGCATTAAGATACTCTACCTCATGGCTACACTGCAGTTGAATATGATAAATAATCACTACATGAATCACAATTCCACCATCAAATAACAAATAAAAGGCAAAAAGTTTGATGCTTTCCACATGATACCTGCAAAGTTCAAGTTCTAAAATCTACTTAAGACTTTTGCAACTATAAAATACCAGCAGACAAAACCAAAAGTCAATGTATTTAAGATACTCTACCTCATGGACCAGAGAGAGTTTATCACCTAAACAGTACCACAAAGAATAAAAGGTCAAACTCGATTAAAAAATATTAATCAAGTTTAAAGAGACATTCTTCCACAAAAAAGGCAAATTTAAACGCCCTATGTTATATTGTAATCTTGGGAAATAATATGCGCATTACAGAAAAATGAAACTTGGGTTTAAAGTCGCGCCCTTTGTGATTGTGACCGACTCTAGTCGATTTTCAGAGTCCAACAACGAACCACATGAACTAATTTTAAGCACATTTCCGCTATAAAGCCTAAGAATATGATTGATGAAACACTCGACTTCACGCCGAATTTTTTAGTTGAAACCCCAATCAGACGAAAAAGAAAGAACAAAAGAAAACAAGAAGCAGATGTGATTACTTTAATTGCTCTCGGGGTATGCAGGAATTTGCTCTTCTGCTTCGTTTACGTGAAAGCGACTGTTGGAATTACACTACGGAGGCCCCCATGCCAATTCCCAAAAGACACTCGAGTTGAGTTTCGACTCTGTAGCTTCCAAGGTTTCCTTTTATGGCGGGATTTTTTTCCCCGTACCGTTCTCGTTTATTTTCACTTTATAACAAAATATTTTGTAAATTTTCAATGAATAAAGGTTTCCTCTTCGATCACTGCCATTGATTTTTCAATGAAATGAAGAGACACGAAGATGGATGGAAAGATTGATAAGCTTTTGGGTTCCGTTCACTTATTCAACATCTACGTCGATTGTCGATTGCCAGAGCACTGGCATTCAATAAAAATCAAAAATTACGCCTCATTTCCTCTTAAAACTGCTGCATTGTACTAATCAAAAGAGAGTCATATTTGGTATCATACTGTTAGTAAGCAAATAATTATTTTAAGAAAATATTTTAGTTATAAAATAATTATAAAATAATAAATTTACAAATTGATATAATTTAATGTGATATATTAAATTATAAAATTATTTTTATTATAAATTAAATTTAATGAATCTCTCAAAACCACGTCAATTTATAGATTTATATAAGATTTATCTGTACATAACAGTTTACATTATTTTATTCTAAATATTGCTCCCTCCAGGCTCCAACTGCATTCTCCTCTGGATCTGCTATCGAGTCCAAAAATATTATTGATTATTAATAAAAATTAAATTATTAATTAATATATAATTAGTATAATTATAAAATATTAAAAAATATATTATTAAAAAGATAATATTTTATTATTATTTTGATTAATAAATAGATAATTGGTTATATCTAAAATGATAAAAGCAAAAAGTAAATAATGTGGTTTTAGACAAATTTTACTTTTACCTTTTCTAGATATTGTCACTGCTCTTAAGGAAGAAACAAGAATAAGAAGATTTTCAACTAGCAATACATTGAGACTCATCAGGCAAATTGGCTGATTAGATCACCCAAAGTCTATCAAATAAACAACCAATTTCAAAACTTTAATATTTATTCAAGTCAAAAGACCAACATAAAATTTGAAAATTATGAACTCAAAGCTCATGACCAAAGGTTATACTGGGCTAGGCTATTCTTGGAGTAATAAAGTTTTGTTTACTTATAAAAAAATAAAAAATAAATAAATAAACTCATGACCAAAGGTTTAAGAATAAAAAAGATGACTGATTGTATCATTTTTATTTAATATGATCTAGCTAATTATATTAATAAAATAAATAAAAAATACGTAAAAATGATTATATATCAAATTTTTGTTACTGTAATCAAATAAAAAGATTACCTTTTTTTTATCATATGGAAAATATAAAGACGGTATAATTTTGTAGAATTTGAGGATTGTAAATTACGAAAGGAGTGTTACAGTCGGATTCAGAATACAATGTTTTGATTGGAAGGATATAACGACTTTTCCAAAGCAAACATTAAAAGCAGTCAAAGGGCAACGTTTGAAAGTCAAAAACAAATCAAACTTAATTTTGATAGGATAAATACAACAAATACGGAAAAATGTAACGATCAAAGAATCAAATTTCAAATAAAAACAACAGAAGAAGAACAAAGTCTCTGTCTTTCTGATGTATGTTTGATGAAGGTTAGGTTTTGATAACAGGCTGCTGCCACACCCAACCCAAAACACACCTTCTCGGAGACTCCTTCAAAGACCTTTCTTTGGGTTGGGGCCTCTTTTGTTAGTTCAAACGTCCAATAATTACCCTTTAGTGCTTGTGGTACACGGGACCCACCACTTTCTGGGTTTCTCTCTCTCTGTGTTCTTCTTCCACCTTCACTGCTGCTTTCATATATCCCAAAATCCTAACAAGGATTGGAGTCCTTAGTGAGAGAAAAAGAGTGGAACAAAGAGTGGCCGAAATGTTTGATAACTATCATCAACTTGCTGCTAAACCCTCTTATCAAGATTCCCTTAAGGTTCTGGAGGCTGATATTCAGCATGCCAATATGCTGTAAGTTCTCTCTCTCTCTCTCTCTCTCTGCGGGTGGTTTCTTAGTTCGATTTCCAAGTGGGGCTTCTTCTGGGTGCTAATAAGATTTTGTGGTTTGATGTTGGTTCAATCTTCCATTTAGATGTTTTTTTTTTTTTTTTTTTCTAATCTTCCATTAGATGTTACTTTTATATATATATATATATATATATATATTAAAAAAACACCCTACACTATCGAGGCTGACACTTTGAGAAGATCGGATAATCCGGAAATCCTTAATAGGTCACATTTTAATAGATTTTTTTGGCCCCTTCTTTCCTTTCGTTTTGGACTTTCTTTTTCCCCTTTTCTTAGTGATACGGAATTGCTGCACACATTTAATGCATTTTTGGATCAAAATTGAGTCAATTTGAGTATACGTCGAATGTGTGTCTCATGCCTGTTCATTATGCCTATTAGCCTTTCTTTTTGTGTTGTGTGAATTTTCGGACTTCAACCTTTATGAAAATAACTGGCATGCCTACAAGAAAAAGTTTAATTCTTCTGTTTATTATTGGGAAGAAGGTTTGGCTCCGCTTTGATCTATTGTAAATTATTTTCTTTCTGGTCACAAGTTGTTGGTCTCTGTAGACAATGGCTTAGGTCTGCAAAAATCCGTGATGGCAATTGCTGCATGTAGTGTACGCCCAAAAACCCATTTCACATTCAAAAGTTGTATCATGAAGAAAGTGGAAATCATGACCTCATTTCTTCTTTTCATTGTGCAGATTTATTGTTCTTTGTTATGATACTATTCTGAATTTGCAATTGATCCCAATAATACATTATTGAATTAGTAGACCAAGATATGGTTGGTCAATTAGCATGGTCTTTTGATTGATTTGAATTTCATTATTAATGCAGGGCAGCTTCTATTCCAAGAGGCAAAGGCGGTGCCTGCCTTCAAATGAAATTGGTCTACAATCATTTGGCACCCATTTTACTGTTTTTGCTTCAGTGGATGGATTGCTCATGTACTTGTCTACTTTCAAGTTATTTAAACCTTTTTCACATAATTGTATATAAGGTTAATTTCCACTTCCCTGTTTATGCATTACTACTGCCAATTAGATGGTTCTATGCACATACACACACGCTTGTGTATAAATATATATATAATGTAAATTTGTTTTTCTTTCCTTAAATTCTGTGTATATTTTTAAACCATTTTTTTAGGTGCGCTCTGATGGGAAGCCAAATATCTCTTCATGTGGAAGGAGAGCTACCGTTACAGAATTCTACGGTATGTAAATTATATTCAATTCCTTTTCCTTTTTCTACCATGATTTGTAATAAGGGGGTGTATGCAAAGCATACATGGTAGGAAACTGCTGCTTTTGTCTGCAAAAATTTGAATTAGTTCTTTTTTACTGTCACATTTACTAGCATCCTTTAAGGATTTCTTTGAATTTATACAAGGGTTGCAACCCCTTTGCGTTTTAATATATTGCATCACTTAAAAAATTTCAAGAATTTATAATTGAACCTTTGTATTAGTTTGATGTTATGATATGAGTTCTTTTGTTCTTACAATTGATGTTTCTTCCAAATTGTTCGTTCCAAATAGACCTATGTGCTTTTAGAATTACGTGTGAATTTTTTATAATGATTTTAATATTATTACGCAGTTTTTTTACCACTTATAAAGGGAATTGCATAATCTTCCTGAGCAGACTTCTTTCTTCACTTTATCTCTTGTTAATGATGCATCCGTGACCTGTAACTGCAGCTGTTATATTACCATCTCTTCAGCGTCTCAATGGCGACTTGTCAGAGTTGGATGTTACTAGAGAAGAAGGTAGCTCCATTCAGATGGTAGTCAGGAAGAAATTGGAAAAGAAGAGAAAGATTCCAGATGTCGACTTGGAGAGAGAAGATGAGTGTGGGATCTGCTTGGAGTCTTGCACTAAAATGGTTGTGCCAAACTGCTGCCATGCCATGTGCATCAACTGTTACCGTGACTGGTACTTATGATCTTATAACTTTCATCCTCTCATTTACAATTAGCTCCACGTTGATTTGTGATGACAAAAAGAAGCCCTAATTATTAACAGTTGTTACCTTTGCTTTTCTTTTCTATATGTTATAGGAACACAAGGTCAGAATCTTGCCCATTTTGCCGTGGAAGTATAAAGAGAGTGAATTCAGGAGACTTGTGGGTTCTGACATGCAGTAGCGATGTGGTTGACACTCAAACTGTGTTAAAGGAGGATATGTTGCGCTTCAATCTTTACATAAAGAACCTACCTAGGGATATCCCAGATGCTCTGTTCTTAATGTACTATGAGTACTTATTTTAATCTGAAAGGCAGGAAGAATGATGCACAGAAAGAGAAAAAAAAACCTGTTGACCACCACCTGTAAAGTGCCTGGTGAGATTTTCACATCGAAAATTTTATTCAACTTGATATTTGAGTAGAACAATGTACATCCTTTGTATAAAGATCCAATAATTTTCGAAATTGCACTTCTTCCAGCATGAGGATTAAGCGTTTGGTGCTGTCTCTTGTGATTTCTGGCATTATATACTTATTTGCATAGCAGACATGTTCTGATCTAATCTCACTTCTTGTTCAATGGTTGATGGTCAAATGATCTTTGCAAGTAGAGCCGCACTTCATCACACAAGCAGGAACCAGCTTGTTAAAGTGCGAGGCATGTAGTTTAAAGTTGTAAGCTAAAGCAAGTAGAAATACAGATAAGCAGCATAATCTGTTTTTTTTTTTTCTTTGGTTCTCTTCCTTGTGGGGGTAGCCCGTGTGTGCTTCATCTTGCTTGATCCGTACCATTTTCTCCGTTTGGAGGGAGAGTAGACCGCAACTACCTTAGGGGCATAAAAATGGTGCAGATTATGCTGCAAATGGGATAAAAAGAAAGAATAATGGTAGTGCTTTAAGATATAGAAAGGCGATCCTTCCTGTAAAGATTAACCACGAGAGACATCGATGGAGATCGGTTTGTTAGATTTAGATATGTTTCAATTGTGCAGATAACGATTCATAATCGCCCCATGTACTGCAAAGGCAAGATCTATGGTCCCGCTGCCTCTCGCGCTGCATTATGATAGAATAGCAGTCTCTTGTTCGTGTAGTATATATTTTGAAGACTTGAACATATACTTTCTATATATTCCTAGAAAATGTATTTGTTGTGGTAATCAAGGCAAAAGAATTATTATTCTGAAAAATCCATCTCAATTCATTTTATCTCTTTTAATCATTACAACATTTTCAAATTTTCACATAAAATAAAATAAATAATTCAACTTTTTTAAACTCCAAAACAAAAATAATATTAAAAAAATATATTCTAATAATATTTTATTCAATATTAAATTTTAATCTCAACTCATATTATCTCATTTTCACAAGGCTTTAGAGGTACTGGAAGGAAAAAAAAAAAAAAAATATATATATATATATATATTCATATTTAAAAGAGAAGGTTGAAAGAAAGTAGTTGAGAAGTTTTACATCACAGCTTACAAACTTCTCGCAATTCTTGTGGAAACAATATTACCATCCAAGCTGGATGATAGCACTTTGAGGTCAAGTGTCGGCCACCACCCATTTCATTTGGGTGTTATGTGACCCAAGAAAAAACATTTGCAGAGGTCTACATAGTTTATAGAACATTGAGGTACCAAGTACAAATTAAGGTTAATAGCTTGATCAGTGGTGGAGTGGTGGTCCCCTTGATGGTTATGGCACAAATGATCTGTCAACCCCATGTTACTTGTCATTATGAATGTAGAGCACCAAACCAATGAAAGTTTCAAGTTTTTAGGTGCTCGCCATAATGGTAATGGACTGAGGGCGATTCCCCAACTACCGATTCTTGGTGTGGTCATTGTTCCAAGGCCATGTCTACTATATGTTGTTCTTGTCTTATCCCCAGATAAGTTATTTCCTTGGAGAATTACAAGAGAGGATATCCATCATCCATGCCATCTTATGTTCTTAACAAAATCTTCCCAAATCAACTATTCCTACGGCCACTTACATGTCAATCTTGGATATTGTTTTTATTTCCCTATCAATAAACTTATGAGAAGAATCCATACACGTGCATTTAGAACTTGCAGGCTTTCTGATGGCCGATTTAACAAAGCTGCTAGCAGACCATCATGTTACCAATACTTAAATGATCTAACATTCTAAATTTAGGAAGTAATTAATGTGAGCAAAACTTCTGGCATAATATTTATGATGGAATTCAGTCATACATATTTCCAACTACAACGCCAACGTTTGACATCACACAAGAAGCAATAATGTTATTCAACCGAAAAAATGGTAAAAACGGTTCAACCTACTCTCTGTTTCCTATCCAACAGGTAACTGAAGGGAGGGTGACTAAATGTTCCATTAAGGAACATGTTTGAAACCACCTTGTACATAGCTTCAGTAAGGTGAACGCCATCCCAGTTGATGTATTGTGCAGGGTTTTTGCAGGCAGTGGCAGAAGGCGTGCCGCATGTGCTGAAGACGTCAAAGTTGTAGGGTTCCCCAGCTCCACAACAGGCTTTGAACTTCTCCTGGAACCCGTATTTGCTTGGATTCTTCATGACAGTCCGGTAGGCATTCCCGTAATCGGCGTAGGTGATGACAGCATGAGGAAACTGCCTCCTGAGTTGCTGCAACTTTCCCTGGAGGACTAGGTTGTGGGTGTAACTCTGGTTGTTTACGCTCTTCACACATCCTAGATCGTCCCTGTCATCTTCAGGAGCCAGATACATGGCCAGCGGCAGGCACCCCGTCAATGGAAAACCTTGTACCACAACATATTTTGCACCCTTCTTCAGCAATGACTGCAAACCAATAACCTCATGAATTCATGATTGGGTCATTAATTATTCCAAATCATTCATTTTTATTCAGTAAAATGTCTATGAAAACGTTAACTAAAGAAGGAAAATGCCACTGTGTAGATGTCTAAGCTACTTCTCTCTTTATCATCTACTTCTTCCTGTTACAATAATAGATTTAAATAGATTTTTGGTCGCAATATCCAAGAAGGCCGTTACGTATGAAGTGTATACGCGAGGATATAGCAATGTTAATTAAGCACACATTTACGGCACAGGTATAATATTGAGCACATGTCGACTCAATATAGTAATGTTAATTAAGCACACCATTAAGGCATGCCTTGGCAAAGGACACGCAAAAACTAGTCTGGCGTTACGAGACGTTTATTGGGGCAAATTTTATTTTTTAACGGCGACTTATCCGCCTCAAAAGGTGCAAATAACTCTCTGACTCACTGTCACTGGAGGCTTCTTTCTGAAAATGCCACGATGGTGTAAAATAAAAGGATTAAGAAAAATAAAGCTACATAATAACGTGGCTTGATATCATAAGTTAGATTATAAAATTAATTTTATTATAAAATAGATTTAACCATATCACGTAAAATCATATCACTTTTACTTTCATGCAATCTATGACACTTCCCTGCTTTCTATATAAATATTCTGAAGTTGTTGATCTTATCTCGTTCATCGGACGTGCTAATAAAATCAAGAAACCGTAGTAATTTATCTAAATAAATTACCATGCACAATTAATAGACCTTAAGGCTTTCTAAGTACCATTTCACTCTAAAAAAAAGGGATTTTGCAACCAACTAATAACAACAAAAAGTTGTGGCTAATCCACTTTTCGTTGTTATTAGTTGTTCGTAAAAATCGTTTTTCTCGTAATGTTGGGAAAAAGAAAGAAAAGCAGGCCATTGATTATTCATATACTAGCAGTTGGAAATCCCATGCGTTTACCTGCAAAAACTGGGTGAAGCTAGCGATTGAAAGCTTTAGGATGGTGTCATCTGGTATGGAAGATCCAACGCAGTATGCATAGTCATTGACTCCGATTTCACCAACCCAGACCAGCGCATCCTCAAATGCTGCTTTGCAATCTGATGTTCCGTTTTTACAGTACCCCCGAGTCTCCAAGAACCTCTCAAACCAAAGGAGCTGGGTTTCGATAGATTCAGGGCTTATGTCGAGGGTGAGGTTGTTCTTCACAAAGAATGCATGCTTTATTGTTGTGGCACCAGCAACAGCAAAATTCACACCGAAGGTCGTGGCATTCCCCGGTTTAAGTTTTCGGTAAGGTGGCAAGTAAGGCAAGGACAGAGTTTCCGCCACAAAGTCGATCACCAGCCGGCCATCGGAGTACCGGTTGGTGGGGTGGTGAAAGAAGGTGCTTCCATATGGAGGGTTCGACACGTGGCCAAAACCACTCGGGCCGGTTATGGATTTCGTGTTGCCGGTGTCGGTGAACGAGTCGCCGAAGGCGTAGATCTTCTTGAAGGGACCCGGCGGTTTTGTTACAATTGCAGCAGAAGATGGAGAAGCGAGGATGAAAATGGTGGTGCAGATGAATAGGTGGGAATAGAAGGAAGACACGAAGTGATCAGAAGGCATTTTCTTTCTTAAGGCGAGCGAGCTTTGCTTTAGTTTGGCCCTTATATTTCTGCCACACAGTGTCGTGGCCTGACCTATATAGTGTTATGAATCCTCGTGAAGTATATAAACGTAGTGTAATCTAATTGTGCAGCATTACGTACTCATAACTATAATTATAAGTATTATTTCTCATTTATTAGACTATAATTAATTCTCAATTTAATCTATCAATAATTCCATTGTATATGCATGAAATATATAACATTAAAAAGATGTAAAAAGATGATGTACGTACATAAAATTATAAGCAAAACGATTAATGGAACAAAAAATGTGTTGGACGATCTTGAATTCTTTTGATTGCCCATTTTATAATCGAGTAATGCTAGTTTTTATTCTAGAATCATACGTACGTGTTGATAATTGATATGACACGTATGTTACAGTACACATCACGTTAGTCGGCGGGATTAAAAATGATAAAGTTTAGGACGAATGGTAGTATTATTCTTTATTAAAAAAAAAATGTTTTTGATTGAAAGCTAAATTTATCTTAGTTTGGTAGTGCAAAACAGAGAGTCCTTTGATTGATTGAAAGATTTGGTAATATTTTTAAGAATAATGGGTTTCTAAATTCTTTTTTTTTTTATGAGTAATGCTATATATAGTTATAGAGTGTACAAACGTCGTGTAGTCGTTTTGAAAAGGAATAGAGTTTACTATTAAATAATTAATTAATTTTTTTTCATGTAAATCTCGTGTCTAATTATTTTTTCAAAAAATTTATTCAGCGAGTAGTTTGAGTAGTGATTTTATTAAAGGATATACAATTATGAGTCAACCACTCATACTCTACAAAATCGGCTTTCAGTTTCAGAATCAATGCGCCTATTTATTAAGCGTTAGGACTCATGCGGTGAGAGTAAATACCAACAGCCAATAGCTAGGCAAACTACTCACACCTTTCCGGCGCTGCCGATCTTCACTCCAATTATATTATTAGGGAGGTGAGAGTTAGTTCAGAGGAAAGAAAAACATGAACGAATGAATACATAAAGCAGATTTCAGTTGAGGGCCTTAAATGAGCAATGTCCCACACCAACTATATATGTGGGAAAGGAAAGAGATGGAAAAGTGACAGCAACCTGTCTCCAACCTCACCAATAGTTTGATAAACAGAGATACAATTACAGAGACATAAATACATGATCATGCAAGATGTAAGGGTTATTTGATACTGTTTTCACGAGATTTTTGGAGAGTATAACCAACCTCACATTAATATTCAATTTGATTGAATAATTTTATTTTATTTTTTGAAAAAATAGAGTCTCAATTCTTTTTTTGATGGGATTTCTTTAATTTGAATCCTAAAATGTTGCAATTGCCAGTATGGTTTTTCAGATGGCTACCCTAAATGTATTCTAGTTCTAGTTCAACTCCCAAACCCACAACAATCTAGTGCATGTCCAAATGACCACACCATGAAACTCATCTAAGAGATCTCAAATTAACCCTGATAGTTCAAATTATCACTAGATGTCATATAAAATGAATTTGCTTTCTTCAATAGAGTGAAAATACCACCTCATCTATAGTCCGGGAATCTAATAATTAGCCCCTACACTCGTGTCAATTTTAAGGATAGTCGTGGGCACACTGAATGCTGCTCCTACCGCCAGGGTGTAGGCGGCTCATTGTTCGATGAATCGATAGAGTGCGCACATCGAATCTATTTGTGGTACAAGTTAGGGCATATATGCAATGAGAAGATAAATACAGTGAGGGACTTTGAATTGAAAAAGAACAGCAAGGCCAAAAATACACAATGAGAATTTGATAAAATAAAACCAAAAAAATATATATGGGAGTCTGAAAATGGCGTTTTGGTAGTAGACTAGAAGTGCTATGACGGCATTTTTTTCCATTTCAGTAACAAACCAACCACTATGGGGTTTATTACATAAAGTATAAAGTTACAAAGCCTTGGAACAGTGATTCCTATAATTTTAGGGCCTCTAGAGCAAAAATATTTACACAGGCTGCTGAAGAGTGGCATCACTTCTGCTTCCACTTGAAAGTCCCAGCCACCCCAGCCTCATCTCTAGTTACAGATCACCGAAAGGAAGATGCCGATCATTCCCAGCCTGAGCCTGGGTGTACTGGATGGTCAAATTTACAAACTTGCCCAAACTTGCAAATGCCATAGCGACTATATTGTTCACAAATATTATAATCCTGTATTTCAGAGAACAAGAGCATGAAAGTAACTAATCAAGGCAAAGAAAGTATATGGTAACCTTTCCAAGAGCAAAACAAATGTTAAAAATGATATGAGATATTTCCCATAGTTAATAATAATTATAATTTTTTTTATTAGTTTATCTGCAAGCTTTTTAACAATGGAAGTACTTCCCAAGTTTTCATTTTTCATTAAAAAAGCGCAGCCCAGAAGAAAAAACTTACAGGTCTCAAAGGAAGACCCGTGTCACTGAGAGCACATGGGGGTGACTTCACGATCCTATCCTTAGGGTGGTGATATCTGCAATTCAATTTAAACTTACAATCCCCAGTTTTTATGAAACGGCTGCACTCAGGTTGGCCAGGTCGTTCTGGATATTCATCAACTTGAACCTGGTCCTCATAGTATGTATAGACGTTGGCTTCAGCCAGTGTTGGATGCATACTCATTTCAGGAATATATACAGGAGCCTTAACAATCCACAAACAGGTAAAATTAATAGGATTCCTCTACTAGGTCTCGTCTACACGTCATCTATTCAGGTATTAGCAAAAGAAAAGACATCGCAAAAGAGCATAAGCAACACCAAGACTAGGAACAGCCATAGATTTACCAGACTTTCTTGAAACCGAAGCAAATACATAATCGATCCTTATTTGTAACCTAGCTTTTAAATTCTACAGTAATAAGGCATTTGGAAGTTGGAACCCCTGTAATAAAGCATCTTTCATCTGTTCCAGTTACCCTGGAATCTGTCTTCTGTCAACCCAAAAATCAAAATTAATGATTATGTTGAGGAAAAATATATCCTTTTTGACAACACAATAAAGAAAAAAGAGAAATGTTTGGTCTACACATAAATCTTACACAGTAAAATTTACACACTGATGTGGTTTATGTGATCCATCATATTGTAAAGCTCTTTTTTAAATTTTCTTGTGTAAGATTTGTGTGGAGACCTAACACTTCTCAAGAAAAAAATACCCTCCTCTCTGAGGGCACTTACGGAATTTTAAAATTGTGATATGTGAGATAACTGACGGGCACAATTGACCTAAAAATGAGTCACTTAAGGAATTTGCCTAATCAACCTTCAACAATTTCCCCTATAACACTTTTTTCATCCAGATGTAAACACCGCTTTTTTTTAATAGGTGAGCCGTAAACACTGGCTTTTACTTGCAAAGATGCGCTATTTCTTATTCAAAATCTAAAACAACATCCCATAAGAAGCTAAGTCAAATAAAGCTAACCAATGCCGAGGTAGCCTAGTAGTTTAAATGAAAAGACATCATCTGTAAAAATAAATACATTGATCTTGTCAAAAGAACCAGGATTTAAAGAGTTTAGAGGCTATTGAAGTACCGTGACAAGAAACAAATGCAATGCCTCCAAAAGGATTAAAAATCAAAGCAAATAATTTGGGCACTGATTATAGGACAAAAATGAACCAGAAAGATAGAGATATTGCAAGGACCATATACTTAGATTTTAGGTTTACCGGCCAAAGAAAGAAAGATCAAATTAGTTCATTTTAAAATATAGACATACAGGATCTCAAGTGAAATTTACTTTCTTTTTCCTAGATAAGAGTAATGAAAGGTACAAAAAAGCAAGGTACCTGATAGCCATGTGGATTTTGAGGAGGAACGCCGTGCAAAGGTGAAAGCTCCATTGGTACATAGGGAGCAGTTACATTCAATGTCCTAGGTGGAGATGAGGATTGCATTGATGACTGGGAAGCACCTGATGCAGCAGATCCACCATCATCCTCCTGATCCACGGCCAAAGGATCAGGATGATTAAACCAGCAGTTTGTTCCATACTTGCAGGAGCCAGTAGACATGTAGTAGGGGCACTCTTTCGCTCCCTAAGATGAATTAAAACATTGTCAATTAATCAGACCACTAAGGCAAAAAACGGGGGTAACAGAAGTCTCACAAAGAAATTAGGGGTTTAAAATAGAACATAGAAATATTAGATAACATGGACACAAAGATTTGTCAAGAAATTATAATTAAGACAGATGTAATACTGGTCTAATTGGCAAGTCCAGAAAGTTCAACTCTAGAACTGCGGTTCCTGAAGCTTTGCCTTTTGTGTGTTTGTGTTTACAAGCTTTTCCGTACTTGCACACCCCTGTCGTCAAGTAACTCTGAAACAGAGCACAAGAAAAGAACCACAAGACGATGAAAACCGTCATTAATCATTCACAAAGCACATAGTCAAAATGAGGTACAAAAAGAGATTAAATGTAAAAGTCACCAAAGAATCTGTTTGTAGGAAATGTTACCCTTTCAAAAAGGAGAAACTACTCTTAACCAAAAAAAAAAAAAGCAATGTTACAGAAAGTGGCTAAATACTCCAATCCAAATTAGTTATTCCACAATGTTACACAAGCTGTAATCATCCTTCTTCACACACATTGGCAGTGTTAGTAACAATTCATCCAGGCATTGTGCAAACTATCTTGTGTCAGGTGCAAAGGATGACTAATATGATAATAATTTTCCATCAATCGGGTCTATCTTGGGCCATAGATAATCAGTGAAATATTTTTGAAATATCACTTAGAAAATGCATGAAAGATACGATGCATGCTCGGGGAAATTTTTTGCTAAAACTGTAACCTGCAAAGATGTCAGTTACAGAGACCATAATAGTAGGAAAAAGACCTTGCATTCTGTCTGGCCTGGCCTCCCTGTGGATTTTCCCCGTTCCTTCACCTTCTCCTCAACAACCTTCAAATCAATAAGATTGAACCACCCAATGACAATAGTTTCCAAAAAATAAAAAATAGAGCTTGAGACTGGAACATAGAAAATCATATAACGTGGACACAAATATTTGTCAATAAATTATAATTAAGACAGATGCCATACTGGTCTCATTGGCAAGTCCGGAGAGTTAGGCTCTAGAACTGCAGTTCCTGAAGCTTTGCTCCTTGTGTGTTTGTATCTACAAGCTCTTCCGTACTTGCACACCCCTGACGTGAAGTAACTCTGAAACAGAGCACAAGAAAAGAACCACAAGACGATGAAAACCATCATTAATGCATCATTCACAAAGCACATAGTCAAAATGAGGTACAATAAGAGATTAAGGCACCGTTTGGATAATGAGTTGAGATGAAAGTTGAAAGTTGAATAAAATATTGTTAGAATATTATTTTTTATATTATTATTGTTTTGAGATTTGAAAAAGTTGAATTGTTTATTATCTTTTGAGTGGGAATTTGGGGAAAGTTGTAATAATGAAATGAGATGAGATGAAACACTTTCACTATCCAAACAGGAAAATGTAGAAGTCAACAAGAATCTGTTTGTAGAAAATGTTGCCCTTTTAAAAGGAGAAAGTACTCTTAACAAAACAAAACAAAACAATGTTACAGAAAGTGGCTAAATACTTCAATCCAAATTAGTTATTCCACAATGTTACACAAAGCTGTAATCTTCCTTCTTTACACACATCGGCAGTGTTATTAACAATTCCTCCAGGCATTGTGCAAACTCTCTTGAGTCAGGTGCAAAGGATGACTAATATGATAATAATTTTCCATCAATCGGGTCTATCTTGGGCCATAGATAATCAGTGAAATATATTTGAAATATCACTTAGAAAATGCATGAAAGATACGATGCATGCTCGGGGAAAAATTCTGCTAAAATTGTAGCCTGCAAAGATGTCAGTTACAGAGACCATGATAGTAGAAATAAGACCTTGCATTCTGTCTGGCCTGGCCTCTCTGTGGATTCGCCCGATTCCTTCACCTTCTCCTCGACAACCTTTGAATCAATAAAATTGAACCACCCAATGACAAGTCTCAAAAAAGAAATTAGAGCTTGAGACTGGAACATAAAAATATCAATAACATGGACACAAAGATTTGTCAAGAAATTATAATTAAGACAAATGCCATACTGGTCTCATTGGCAAGTCTGGAGAGTTAGGCTCTAGAACTGTGGTTCCTGAAGCTTTGCTTCTTGTGTGTTTGTATCTACAAGCTCTTCCGTACTTGCACACCCCTGACGTCGAGTAACTCTGAAACAGAGCACAAGAAAAGAACCACTGGACGATGAAAACCATCATTAATGCATCATTCACAAAGCACATAGTCAAAATGAGGTACAAAAAGAGACTAAATGTAAAAGGCACCAAAAATCTGTTTGTAGGAAATGTTACCCTTTCAAAAAGGATAAAAAATAAAAAAATAAAAAAATAAAAAAATAAAAAAATAAAAAAAGAAAAAGAAAAAGAAAAAAGACGAGGATCTCTTCGGAACAGCCCGACTGGTCTTATGGGTTTAACAGCCTCCAATTAGAATGAGACACGTAGGAGATTTTATAAAATGCAAAGTAGATCATTTTTCATCTGATTACACCCATCTGAGAAGGACCCTTCACTCATGCCTCACCGCCTCTAACGAAAGCATATCAGTTTCTCATATCGGCCAAACCAGATCGACTGCCACCACCAAGCTCAGTCGCTGCCACCAAGCTCCATCGTCCCACTAAGCCCTGTCGCCCCCCACTGAGATATTTTTCTCCATTGCCCCGCACCGAGGCCTTATATCCAATTTGCTCTGATTTGTGTACTGATTTGGGGTTATTTATGATGTATAAAAAATGCTATGTACCAAAATCAACCCAACATGTTTAACCCAACTCACACAGCTTCTTAACCGTGAAAAAAATGTGAGCTCGAATACCTCATCTTCTGGCAAGGCTTGTTTTTCTGCTTCTACAATCCAGTCATGTGGCAGACGTCCCACGAGAACACTATCAAGAGATATTCCATTGGGTCTTTTATTTAGTTGGTGTCCTTTTTCTTTAATCACTTTTCACAAAAATCCAGAAATTGGGGCGGGAAAGGCGAGAGAGAGGTGAACTTTATTGGCCTTTTCAAGTGGTGGCTGTCGACAATGTTGTGGGTGAGGGTAGTCCTTAGTCATGGGCTTTGGCAGTGCAGTAGCATCAGCAAATACGTTGATGGCTTGGGTGTAACATGAAGAGGAGAGGGCACAGGAGGAGTTTTGTCAATTTTTGGTCAGCTGTAGTCAGGTGCACAAAATGTAAAATAAAGGATCTACGTGGTAAAATTTCATTGGAGGGCTGTTTTTTTGGTATGGACAGACTGACCGGTGAGAAGGTTTTCTCAAAAAACAATGTTACAGAAAGTGGCTAAATACTCCAATCCAAAGAATTCCACAATGTTACACAAGCTGTAATCTTCCTTCTTTACACACATCAGCAGTGTTAGTAACAATTCATCCAGGCATTTTGCAAACTATCTTGTGTCAGGTGCAAAGGATGACTAATATGATAATAATTTTCCATCAATCGGGTCTATCTCGGGCCATAGATAATCAGTGAAATATATTTGAAATATCACATAGAAAATGCATGAAAGATACAATCCATGCTAGCGGAAAAATTCTGCTAAAACTGCAGCCTGAAAAGCTGTCAGTTCAGAGACCATGATAGTAGAAATAAAACCTTGCATTCTGTCTGGCCTGGCCTCTCTGTGGATTTGCCTGGTTCCTTCACCTTCTCCTTAACAACCTTCAAATCAATAAAATTGAACCACCCAAATCAGTGAAATATATTTGAAATATCAAATAGAAAATGCATGAACGATACTATCCATGCTAGCGGAAAAATTCTGCTAAAACTGTAGCCTGCAAAGCTGTCAGTTACAGAGACCATGATAGTAGAAATAAGACCTTGCATTCTGTCTGGCCTGGCCTCTCTGTGGATTTGCCTGGTTCCTTCACCTTCTCCTTAACAACCTTCAAATCAATAAAATTGAACCACCCAAATCAGTGAAATATATTTGAAATATCACATAGAAAATGCATGAAAGATACGATCAATGCTAGCGGAAAAATTCTGCTAAAACTGTATCCTGCAAAGCTGTCAGTTACCGAGACCATGATAGTAGAAATAAGACCTTGCATTCTGTCTGGCCTGGCCTCTCTGTGGATTTGCCTGGTTCCTTCACCTTCTCCTTAACAACCTTCAAATCAATAAAATTGAACCACCCAATGAAAAAGATTTAGTAACAAAAAAAATGTTATCATATGATGCCAACAAAATTTGATGCTTGAAAGAAAAACACAAAAAGCACCAACTGCCTGTTCTGTTCAACTGAAATATTCCTGAATGAGAGAGAGAGAGAGAGATATCATTGATTGATGGAACTACTTTCCTTCCAAACTAAGCTCAAACGCATAATACCATATCAAAACCAAGCTACCACAATCCATAGTATCACTTCAATAACATTACTTCCCCCTCTACCACGGTACTATTTTTCCCTCAAATATATTTTTTTTATCGGTAAACAAAATTTTATTGATAATTAGGTTAGGCAATAACCCGGGTACATGCAATATATACAAGTGCATCACCTATGATTGATTTCCCTCAAATATTAAGCCTCTTCTTCTTTTTCTTATTCTTTCTTCTTTTTTTTTTTTTTGGCCNGGGGGTGGTTGTTGTTAAGTATATAAGTCAAATCTCATCTCTAAAAAAAATACATGCAATGTAAAATGCATGTTAACAAAACAATAATGTTAAAACCGTAGCCTGAAGGATGTCAGTTAAAGATCATGATAGGAGTAATAAGAACCTTGCATTCTGTTTGGCCTGGCGTCGCCATGGATTCCACCTTTTGCTTCACCTTCTCCATAACAGCCTTTGAATTGATAAAATAAAATAAAATAACCCAAAATGGTTAGTACCACAAAAAAAATCCTATCATACAAAGCCAACAAAATTTGATGTTTGAAAGAAACAAACAAGGCACCAACTGCGCGTTCATTTTGACTGGAATATTCCAAATCCATTGAGAGAGAGAGAGAGAGAGAGAGAGAGAGAGAACACCTATTAATGAAATATATCTGAAGTGGAAAAAATAAAATTCACTTAAAGCAGAAATCCATCCAAACTTGTCAGAATCTACTTTCAATCAAAACCACTTTTTTTTTTTTTTTTTGATAAGTAAATAAATTATATTATCAAAAGTAGGCAAAAGCCTGATACAATGTTTAGTTGCCATAGCTAGGTATGATCAATGGATATAAGGAAATCATGTAACTCTAAACCATTGAAATCGACCACTATGGTCCAAGTACAAAGAGTTCTAAAGAAAAAAGCGTTCAATTCTTCCATCAATCTCTCTTTGTCCTCGAACATTCCTCCATGAAAACCATCAAAGCTCTAACAAAAAATACCCTAAAAAAAAACTGACCAACCACAACTCAAACTAATAAACCTAGGTTTAACCCCCAATATTGAGTCCTCAAATCCAACCTCTATTTATAGTAAATTTCAATGTCTAGCATTTATCTAGACTATTTTTACACTAAAGCCCTCGTTTTCCATCTAAAACATCTAAAAAGTTCTTAGATAGGTAATGATTATTGATTACCTATCATATAAAATGGTAATCATAACTTTAACAACTACAGCTAAGGAGAACGATGTTACCCTTCTTTTCTCCAAACCCAGTAAGTTCCTCTCACAGAATCCCCAAAAACACAGAGTTTCACATATTCATAACAAAAACCAGGTTTCTTCTTTGCTGAAACAATAACTTGGACTACGTAAAAACATGAATAAACATCTACAAATACACAAATACAATACATATAAACACACAGATACTTTTACATATCCATAACACCCACCCACACCCACATATAGAAATAGATGTACATCTGAATATACCTTGTTTTTCCTTCTCACGGGGCGATTAAACTTACAATTGGATCCAAACCTACTCGCCCCAGTCTTGAGGCTCCGATACTGATGGCTTTCAGTGAAAGCACCACCATTTCTCTCACCCCAGTCCTCAATCACAGTTACATTCTCATTCCCATTATCATCCGTTACGATCCAGGGGACTTGAAGGCTTGTATTATCATCCCAACCGTTGCATTCGCTCCCACCGCCCATCTCTTCTTCCCAATTCGAAGGCCCATTCTCTTTCTCGCCCTCCAGCACTTCGTCGGCCTCTTTCAAATCCCAGTTACCAGCTTTCTCATCCTCTTGCTTCAGAACTGGTTCTAATACCTCTTTGAAATCCAGGTGCTGAAGCCTTTCCTGGATGACCAGTGTGTGCTCATCTGCTGAGCGATAGGGATCAGACGGTGCACGATCCCAGCCTGATTCCCAGCCTGTGTTGTTGGAATCAGCAATGAGTCCAGACAGTCCCATCCTCCCTCTACATTTAGAACCCTAAATTCACAGGAAAAGAAAAAGGGGGCAGAGTGCCAGAGTGTGCATTAGATAGAAAAACAGTTTCTGTGCAGAAAGGTGGCTTTTTAAGTTCTGAATAAGAAATGAGAAATGTCATTTGAGATCCCAAAAAAAAAAATATTACAAAAAGGGGAATTTTTTTTTTTGATAGGTAAAAAGGTTTTATTAATCCACGTAAATAGGCAAAGCCCGAATCCACGGGAGGTATACAGGTAAGAGCCTAATTACAAACTATGTGCTACAAAAAGTAGCATAAAAGTCATTAAGACTCGTTCCATACACTACAATAGAAGAGGTCCAAAGCAACAATGTGTGAAAGAAAAAGCCCTAAAACCATCCGGAGAGCGTTCCCTATGGTCAAAACAGCGACTATTTCTTTCATTCCATGTGCACCACATTAAACATAAAGGCACAATCTTCCATACAGTTGCAATCTGACGATTGTCCCAAATCCCTCGCCAACAAGACAATAAATCTATCACCCTCCTAGGCATAGCCCATGCGATGTCAAGCCTATTGAAGATTTCATCCCATAATACCCACTACTTCGCAATGAAGAAGAAGGTGATCCATTGATTCGCTATTGTGTTTGCACATGAAGCACCAATCCATTATGTAGAGTCCGCGCTTTCTTAGCTTGTCTATAGTTAGTATTTTACCATGAGATGCCAGCCAGCCAGCCAAAGAAAGAAACCTTGAGGGAGACATTGCTTCGCCAAATGCTCTTCCAAGAAAAGGCATTAAAGGTGTGAATCGTCAAGGCCTCGTAGTAGGATCGAATTGAAAATTTCTTGTTCCTTGTACATGTCCAGAGTAATTTGTCCTCCTTGCCTGCCCTTGGTTTCAGCGCATATAACACGCTGTAGAAATCAACGATGGCTTCCACCTCCCAATCCTAAACAGCTCTAGTAAATCTCACGGACCAATGAATGGAGTCAGCAGTACTGCATGTATTATCAGCCACCGAGGAACCGTGATCAAACGCAATCGTGAAAAGAGAGGGGAAAGCGTTTTTCAAAGCAATATCCCCACACCATAAATCATGCCAAAACTTGATTCACGTGCCTCTTCCCACCTCAAGCCTGCATTTGCCGAGAAAATCATCCAAACCATTCCAGATAAGTTTCCAAACTCCCACGCCATAAGCCCCTCTTACTTCCTTAGAGCACCAACCTCCCCAAACACTCCCATATTTGACATATAAAATATTCCTTCAAAGAACGTCTCGCTCCTAATGATAACGCCAGAACCATTTGCCAAGAAGTGCCTTGTTGAAAGTTATCAATTTTCTTACGCCCAACCCACTGCAAGACAAAGGGGTGCATACTTTGTTCCATTTAATCGGAAGGAATTTTTTTAGATCCTCTAGCCCTCCGCATAAAAAATACGAAAAATCTTCTCCAGTCTATTTGTCACCCCTGCAGGCACAGGAAATAGAGAGAGGAAGTACGTTGAGAGATTAGATAATGTACTTTTGATAAGTGTAATTCTCCAGCCCTTGGACAAGTAAATTCTCTTCCAACCCATCAACTTGCCTTCAATTTTCTCAACAATCCATTCCCACATTGCCTAGGATTTATAAGGGGCCCCCAAAGGGAGTCCAAGGTACTTCATAGGCAAGGATGAAACAGTGCAGCCCAAGATGCCAGCCACTTCACTTAAGTTACTAACTGAACCAACAGGGACTACTTCCGACTTTGATAAATTCACCTTAAGGCCAGATACAGCTTCAAAGCAAAGTAAAAGTGCTCTTAGGGAGTGAATCTGATCCAGGTCCGGGTCACAGAAAATCAGTATATCATCGGCGAAAAGAAGATGGGAGACTATCAAGCTTCCATGCGAGGGACTGCCCACCTAGAAGCCCGAGAGGAAACCCCTATCCACCACCCTGTCCAACATTTTACTCAACACATCCATGACTAGAATGAATAAAAGTGGGGATAGTGGATCCCCTTGTTTCAAACCCCGAGAACTATTGAAAAAACCTTCAGGAGTGCCATTGACCAAGACAAAGAATCTGACGATTGTAATGCAATGCTTTATCCACTAACACCATCTTTCCCCAAAGCCGTACCTACCAAGAATATACAACAAGAAATCCCAACTCACATAATCAAATGCATTTTCCATATCCAATTTACACAAGATACCTAGGATGCTGGTTCTAACTCTACTCTCCAAACATTCGTTGGCAATGAGGACCGAGTCTAGTATTTGTCTCCCTTTCACAAGCATTTTGGGACTTCAAGATGATCTTCCCCATCACTTCACTCAACTCTTCGCTAGGACTTTAGAGATATCTTATAAACCCCACTCACCAAGCTTATGGGAGGAAGTTATGCACTTCCACAACCCCCCTCTTGGAGGATAAGAGCAATGAAAGAGACATTAAGGCTCTTCTCAAATTTCATAAAAAGTGAAATTCAATAAAAACCTTCATTAGATCCTCATTGACAATATCCCAACAAGCTTGAAAAAAAGCCATTGGAAATCCATCTGGACCCTATGCTTTGTCTTTGACCATACCTTTTAGCACGCCAAACACCTCGCCTTCTTCGAAAGGCCTCTCCAACCAAGCCGCACTCGTATGGTCAATTGAATCGAAAACTAGACTGTCTACCTTGGGTCACCAAAGGTACTACTCTATCAAAAGCTTATCATAAAAGTGGACAATGTGATCCTTAATAGCATCTCTACCCAATAAAACCCTGCCCTCAACATGAAGGACATCTATGGCATCATTCCTTCGATGAGAGTTTGCAATTCTATGAAAGAACTTAGTACTCCTATCCCCTTCCTTCAACCAAAGGGCCCAGGATTTTTGTCTCCACAAGATCTACTCTATGATGTTTTGAATGTTGTATACTTTTATATCTACAAGTTAAGCTAACATTGGTACATTCTCTCTCAAATCCTCCCTCTCAACCTCTCCTTCCTCCTTGCTACTCTTGTTGTCTCCGCTCTACCTTTGGTCCTCAACGTTTTGTTTTCTTGAATTTTCAAGAACAATGACAATAATGTCTGATCTATTGCACTTGAGCCAACACTGTACTACAAGCATGCTGGCACTAAAAAACGCATAGATGTTTGAGCTTCATTCACCATACAAGCTACACGTGAGTCTCATGTGCTCTGTGTCCCCACACCTACAACGACAATATGCTTGTTTGATACATTAGCAACTGCTAGGGATGACAATATGCGACACAACTCGGAAACCCAACACGAAAACGATATGAAATTAGCGGCTTTGGGTTTTGATATAAATGGGTTCATGTTAAAACGGCTTGACCCTAAGACATGATTATAAATGGGTCAATAATGCGGAGGGTATGTATATAAGTCAAACCTCATCTCTAAAACAATACATGCAATGTATAATGCATGTTAACAAAAGCAACAATGTTAAAACCATAGCCTGGAAGGATGTCAGTAAAAGACCAAGATAGGAGTAATAAGAACCTTGCATTCTGTTTGGCCTGGGACCGCCATGGATTCTTCCTTTCCCTTCACCTTCTCCATAACAGCCTTTGAATTGATAAAATAAAATAAAGAAACCCAAAGACAAATGGTTAGGACCAAAAACAAAAATCCTATCATACGAAGCCAACAAAATTTGTTGTTTGAAAGAAAAACACACAAAGCACCAACTGCATGTTCATTTTGACTGGAATATTCCCAATCCATTGAGATAGAGAGAAAGAGAGACAGAACATCTATTAATGAAATATATCTGAAGTGGGAAAAATAAAATTCACTTAAAGCAGAAATCCAAACAAACTTGTCAGAAACTACTTTCCATCAAAACCACTGATTAAAAAAAAAAAAAATTTCTCCAAACTCGATACATTCCTCTCACAGAATCCCCATAAACACGGAGTTTCACATATCCATAACAAAAAGCAGGTTTCTTCTTTGCTGAAACAATAACTTGGACAAATATATACGTAAAAACATGAATAAACATCTACAAATACACAAATACAATACATATAAACATACAGATATTTTTACACATCCATAACAGCCACCCACACCCACATATAGAAATAGATGCACGTACAAATATACCTTGTTTTTCCTTCTCACGGGGCGATTAAACTTACAATTGGATCCAAACCTATTCGCCCGAGTCTTGAAGCTCCGATAATGATGGCTTTCGGTGAAAGCGCCACCATTTCTCCAACCCCTGTCCTCAATCACAGTTTCATTCTCATTCCCATTATCATCTGTTACCATCCAGGGGACTTGAGGGTTAGTATTATCACCCCAACCGTTCCATTCGGTTCCACCGCCCATCCCTTCTTCCCAATTCGAAGGCCCATTCTCTTTCTCACCCTCCAGCACTTCGTCGGCCTCTTTCAAATCCTCTTGCTTCAGAACCGGTTCTAATACCTCTTTGAAATCCAGGTGCTGAAGCTTTTCCTCGATGACCAGTGTACGCTCATCTGCTGGGCGATCAGGATTAGACGGTGCCCGATCGAGCTCAGGATTACGGATTGGTGGCGATTGAAAACCTGAGTCCCTGCCTGTGTTGCTGGAACCGGCAGCGAGATTTGATACAGACTGTCCCATTTCTCCCTCTACATTTCAAACCCTAGATTCACGGGAAAAGAAAAGGGGGGCAGAGTGCCAGAGTGTGTGTTAGATAGGACAGTTTCTGTGCGGAAAGGAAAGGTGGCTTGTTAATTACTTCCTGAATGAGAAAGAAGAAATGTCTTTTGAGATCCAAAAAAAAAAAAAATTACAGAAAGGAGAAATGTCACGTTTTGAATGTTGAATACTCGTACATGTAAAGGTTAAGCTAACACTGGCACATTCCCTCTCTACCTCTCCTTCCTCCCTCCTCTTGCTGTCTCTGCTCTGTGTCCCCACTCCTACAACGACGATACGCATCGCGCTTTTTGATTCATTAGCTACTGCAGTGAGCGTTGTCGTTCAGTTCAATAAAGAAGCTAAAATCCTAAAACGAGTCATGCAATCATCAACGACAGTATTTGTACAAGGGAATTTTTTTTTTTTTTTAACTTAGTAATTAAAAAAGTAATTTTAAGTGTATTGATGTATATTTTTTTTACTTAGTGATTAAAAAATATGCAAAAAAATTTTAAAAAAAAAAAACCAACTGGGTGGCATAGTAGCCACTCCCATTGTGCAATGGATGTTATTAGGGTGAGATAATAGATTCACCAGTTTGGACTAGAGAAAAAAGCCGTATCGGTCATTTTTTGACCGAACCTTTTGGAATTGGTTTAATTTTTATAGGATCAAATTCATTCCGTCCGATTTCAAACCGGACTAAATAAAAATAAAAATATATATTATTATTTGTATATATTATTTATATAAATACTTGTATATAATTAATTATTAATATATCACAATATTACATAAGTATTATATTCTTTTATGTATAAATATAATATATAGTACTAGTATATATTAACATATTATAAGAGTTATAGAATAAATTATAGTATATGTATAAATTTATAATATTATTAGTACAGTTAACTTAATATGTTGGTATTAAATCACTATAACTACATAGAGTATTATTTAATATAGTATTACCAATTTATCACTAACATATAGTATATTAATAATACTACTAATATAGTTATTAGTTATAGTATTGATACTAAATCTATAACTATATATATTTAGATCAATGTATTATTATATTCTTTAATGTATAACTATAATATATAGTACTAGTATATATTAATAATTGTATAATTATTTATTTATTTTCATTTAATAAGTCACTTAATTTTAATTTATTATTTTAAATAAATTTGTTTATCAATCGATTTAAATAAGAAAAAAAAAATGTTGGACCGTATCGGTCCGGACCAGACTGTTCTCACCCCTAAATGCTACGAGGCCTGCAACCCTTTTACAATTAGAATGAATTTTTTTTTTTATTTTTTTTAATTTAATTATTAAAAAATAAATAAAATAAAAATATCCAACTTCACTTCCTTAATTGTTAAATAAAAAAAATTATAATACATTAGCGATAAGATTGAGGGGTAAACTCATGGGACTATTTAGCATTTTCCTTACGCAATAATGTTACTAGCGGGTAGGGGTGAAAATTTAAATTCTTTAAACCGGACCGGTTGGTTTAGTTTTGAACCGGTTTGGTCCGGGATCCGTTTTTTCATTTTAAAAACCGATTAAATCTGGTCTAGTTTTGGTTTGACTTTCTCGGACCAGACCGGTTTATAATATATATATATATATGGGCAACTCAAGGTTGGATTGGTGAGGCCGAATTCTCTATAATGCCGCCCAAGCTTCATCAAGTCAGTTTGCAAGTGATAAACCGTGTTCCGTGCAAGCAGGTCAAGAGTTGAGGAAGGATGAGCCGTGAGGTGTCACTGGCCGAGGGACAAGGAAGTTCCAACCGTGAACGCCTTGATGTGTTATATTGACAAAATGAGAGAGTCAACAAGACTCTTGATGAGGTCAATACCACATTGGCCGAGTTAAGGGTGGGGTTGAACACCAATTTTCGAGAGACCGAAAAGAATAGAAGAGAAATAGAGGCGATGAGACGTGACAACAATACAAGTCTTGAAAGGCTTGAGAGGAGATTGGCCAAGACCAATGGCCATAGAACCCCACCAAACCCGAATGCACAAAGACATGAAGTAGTACATGAAGAAGTCGAGACAAGTGTAGAAGGGTCCATGCATGAGCCACAAAGAACTAAGTATCAAAGAGGAGGCCGTGCGAAGAAAAACCATATGTTTGTGGACTGATGGATCCGTGATGATGAGGGTAGCACTAGAACCCCAAGCATGCTCATACCAAGAGGTGAGGTATGAGATTCCAAGGCATGATGATGGCCATAAGGCCGAGTATGATCAAGATGAGGAATGGCCATATGATCATGGAGACCAATTTGGAAGAGGACACCACCACCGAGATAGAGGAAGAGGCTACTATGAGAGAAGACACTATGATAACCGTGAGGATGAGACAAAGGGGAAACTGGGCTCTTGATCGAAGACCCAAAAGGCCAAAAGTGAACTTCCCTAAGTTCAAGAAAGGGGGGGGGATCCATATGAGTGGCTTGATAAGGTAGACCACTACTTCCATGCTTATGAGGTACCAAGGGATGAAAGAGTGTCTACGGCATGCTTCTACCTAGAGGGTAAGACAAGTAAATGGTGGAGATGGATAAGAGATCAATATGCCAAGAAGAGAAGAAGGTTGGGATGGACGGCTTTTGAGAAAGAGTTCATCCTTCAATTTGAACCATCCTCAACCATTAATCATCATGGTCAACTTGTCAAGTTGAAACAAGATGGCAAGGTGAAGGCATACATAGAGGAGTTCCGGCAACTTCAAACTCTTGTTAGAGGTTGGTCCAAGGAGGCCCTTGTTGGGACACTCATTGATGGATTGAAGGCTTGGTTAGCCAACGCGATTTAAGTTAAAGCAACCCACCAAGATCCAAGAGGTCATGAGGATGGTCGGGATATTGGAGGAGAGTTCCTCCTATGATAGGCACCAATCCAAGGATGTGGGGAGCAAATTCACTACACCATTACAAACCAAAAATCCTTGGAAAGGTAGAGATGTTGATGACGGTACTTCCAAGCCTAAGCCGAATGAGGTGAAGAAATTGTCAAGAGAGGAAGTTCAAGAAAGATTTAAAAATGGTTTATGCTTCAAGTGTGGAGAAAAATGGAGTAAAGAGCACACATGCAAGTCGGCCAAAGCTTTTGTGTTACTTAGGGATGATGATCTTGATGAGTTCTCAAACCATGAGTTGGAGCATGAGGAGGCCGAACCTAGTGATAATAGTGGAGATGCCGAAATCTCACTCAATGCCATGTTGGGAGTCCAAAAACCCACTTCTATGAGGGTTATTGGGTGGATTGGAAAGTTTGAGGTATCTTTATTGGTGGATAGTGGCCTACTCACAACTTCATCAACACCAATAATGTGTCTAAAGTGGGATTGAAGCCGAGAGTTATTGAACCCTTTGAAGTGAAGGTTGCCAATGGAGACAAGCTTAAGTGTGAAGCACTTGTAAAAGAGGTCAAGATGAATGTGCGAGGGGTGAGGATAGTAGCGGATATGCATGTAGTAGTACTTGAGGGACTTGAGGTTGTCTTGGGCAAACTTGGCTTAAAGGTGTTGGGAAGGTGATGAATGATTATGATAAGATGACCATGGAGTTCAAGCTCGAGACTAAGAAGCATACATGGATAGCATTGATATCTAAGAAAGTAGAGTCTTGTGAGGCTTTGATATTCGAGGAGAACTACCTTTTGTGGACTACTCATAAGGAAAATGATTTCATGTTGATGGCCTTGAGTGGGGCCGAATGGAGAGTGTGGGACAAAATTAGAGAGGCCACACGCATTAATGCTCGGGCCTTGGAGATCATTAAGCTACTTGATGCCCAAGGTGGATGAGTGGCAGCTTTCAAAGTGAGGGATGACCTAATCTACTACAAGGGATATGTGTATGTCTATAATGTGCCGAACTTAAGAAGAGAAATTCTTGATCACTTCCATAATAGTAAGGAAGGTGGCCACTTGGGTTGGTTAAGAACCTACATTAGGTTGAAACATTTCTTCTATTGGGAGGGGCTCAAAAAGAAAGTGAAGGAGATGGTAGCCGAGTGTGATGTATGCCAAAAATCCAAATATGACACAAGACTACCATCGAGGTTATTGCAACCATTTCCAATTCCAAACAAAATTTGTGAGGACTTGTCAATAGATTTTGTTGAGGGATTGCCAACAAGCTGGGGGTCATGAAGTGATTTTTGTAGTGGTTGATAGACTTAGTAAATATGCACACTTCATTCCCCTCAAGCACCCATACACGGCCAAGAGTGTGGCCAAAGCTTTTATTGATAGTGTGGTGAAACTTGTTGAACCTAAGGTTTCAAGTTTTGTGTAATTATATATTTACACATGGATTTTGATGATAACAAATGAATTCAAAGAATGAAGGAGTCTCAAGCTCAATTTGTCCACACAANTTGTTATTTTTTTTAAATACAACTTAATTCACCCCCCTCTTGTGTTAGTCATCTGGGCAACAAAACTACATGGGTTCCCCAAGAATATTGTGTCGGATCGGGATAGAGTGTTCATGAGCATATTTTGGAAGGAATTGTTTGAGTTGCAAAGAAGTAAATTGAAGGCTAGTTCTTCCTATCATCCCCAAACTGATGGACAAACTGAAATTGTCAATCGAACACTTGAGCAATACTTGAGGTGCTATTGCCATGAAGAACAAGGAAGATGGGGAGAGTATCTTACATGAACTGAATATTGGTATAACACTTCTTTTCATGTATCAATTCAAAAGAGTCCGTTTAAAGTAGTCTATGGTAGGCCGCCACTCATGTTGGTGAACTATGAGCAAGGGACAGCAAGGAATAATGAAGTTGAGAAGGAATTGATGAATAAGGATGAAATTTTGGTCAAGGTCAAGAAAGAGCTCAAGAGAGAATGAAGAAATATTGTGATGAAGGTGGACAAGTGGTTGTGTTTGAGGTAGGCAACTATATCTACTTAAAGCTACAACCGTTTGGCCAAAAGACCTTAAGGAAAAAGATGAGTATGAAACTTTCCAAAAAGTACCATGGGCCCTTTAAGGTGTTGGAGAGGTTGGGAGAGATAGCCTATAAATTGGAACTCCTCTATTGTCTAAACTACATCCAGTATTTCATGTGACCTTGTTGAAGAAGAGAATTGGGGACCCAAACCTTATAGTAGAAGAGCTTCCTAACTTTTATGATGAGGGAAGGATGCTCTTGCAACCTAGAGCGGTTCTTGAATATAGGGTAGTGACCTAAGGGAAGAAAATGAGGAAAGTATGGCAAGTCTTGATTCAATGGCAAGGGGTGCCAAGAGAGGAGGCTTCTTGGGATGACTATGATGATATGGTGTCGGTGTATCCACACTTGATCCTTGAGGGCAAGGATATGCTTGAAGGGAGGAGGAATGTCACAACCTCTAGGAGGATTGCCCAAGGCCACACCTCGACATAGCTCTTGGAGGGTTAGGACAATCACATGGATAGCCTGCATGCATGTCTTGGCTCAGGCCCAAACACGCAGCAGGCGCCCATGGAGGCTACTGGCTGCACGTAGTCCCTAAGTGCAGTCCTGGGCATTCCCTTGTGTGTGCGCCTGCGCGCCCCAGCACCACTCAGCAAGGTTAGTGGCGTGCCCTCACAGGCACGCATTCTAGTGCACAACTCTAGCTCATGCCTTGTAGGCAAGACCAGTGGCATGTCATCTAGCGTATGGTTCCAACCCATGCCTTGCAGGCTCAACGCCTAGACCATCAGCTTGGGCTATGCATGCCCATCGCTCAGGCCACCAACCTGAGCCATGCAGAACCAACGCCTAAGCCACTTGACTGGGCCTCACAGCAGCAGCACGGCACCACCCTGTGCCCACCACCAGGCCTAGGCATGGCACCATGCCATGCCCATCATAAGCAAGCCACGTACAGTGCCATGTCGTGCCCACCATCAGACCAATGCATGGCACCATGCTATGCCATGCAACCAACCATTGGATCGGACCAGGACTAGCCCAGCCGAGGGCCATGCACCATCCTAGCCCACCATGGGTCTTGCATGCCACGGCCACCATGGGGCTTTTTATCCATTATGTTTATTTTATTTATTTGCTTTATTTATTTATTTAATTTAATTTGTTAGGGAACTTTTGGGGTTTTCAATTTGTAAGCTCTATTAATAGGACCTTTAGACATTTTATTTACATTTTTTTGGAACATTTGACATGTGCTTTTGGCTGGCCATTGTGCCTTGGATTCTCTCTTCAATGCTTAGCACTTGGGCTTCTTAGGGTGCAATTTGTGAATCCCCAAGGAGAATGATCACATCTTACAATTCGTGAATATATGTGATTTTATTTATCTTTTATTATCATTTGAGGTTTTCTTTCAATCTTTGTGCAATTCATGAATCAAAGTTGATTGGATTATCTTATGTTCTTTGAAGTTCTCTTTGTGATTTTTGTGAAGTGTTGTTGATTGGAGTGGCATTGTGTGGAGCCGAATCCTTCATTGGGATTTTTGGCCTTGTGCTTAATTCTTCAAATTGTTCTTTTGTTCATGTATTTTCTTGCATGTTCATAAGTTTTCCTTGAAATTTCTTGAACTTTCTCATTTGCCAAACACCCTAGTTGGCCAACCCTAGCCCAAACACTTACCTTACACGTCCACATCACTTTCCATAGCCACCCATCACTCAACACCCTAATTACCATGTAGAGCCATTCGGCCATAGCCTAATTAGCTTGACCGAACCTACTTCTCATATTACCCCCACCTTATCTTTCTATAAATTATTTGATTAGCCATTATCCCTTAATTGACTCAATCAAATCTCATCTCCAACCAAATCAAATCCAACCATATCCTTTATCCATATATTTGGCCAACCCATTCCAAATTGGAATTCAAATTCCAATCTCAATAATTTAGGAGATTACCATCCACCTAAACCCATTCCAATCCCAATAATTTAGGAGATCGCCATCCACCAAAGCCATAGCCGAATTCCCCCACTACCCTTGATTGAAACCCACAACAAACCCTAGCCTCATTCACCCATCTTCCAATCCTAAACATTCAAGTGGCGCCTAGCACCCAAAAGAACCCTTGTTGTGCCTCATTACCACCATACCCGAGATCACCATAACACATACATCACCTTTATTCCCACCACCAAACACTAGTCTCTATTCACCAAAACTCCAATATTGGACTACACGTAATCAAGACCAAGCAAATGAGTCCATTCGGTCAATTGAGGAGCAACAAGGAGATAATAGACCCCTTAGTGTGAGGGCTTGACCGAGGTCTCCAACAAGACCGAAAATCACGCCGACACAAGTCAAGACTGATGGAATCGGTTTTCTCTCCCCCAGTAGACCGGTTTCAGCCAGTTCTAAGTATCATTCTCCCATGTCGGTGGGGTTTCGATTTGGCGCTGAAACCAACGTTGACGCATTAGTTTTCATCCCTACTCCAAGGAAGGAGATTGGGGAGTAGTTCCATAGCCCAAGAAACCTCATTTTGGTTATGCTATTGTATATTTGCACACCAAGCCCTTGATAATTTTCTCTCCTCTTCTTATTCATGTTTGTTGTGCCATTTAGCACTCAACTTGCTTATGACCATTTGGTTCATGATATATATTAAAAACCATAAAGATAGGTAAAGAATCATTTCATATTTTCCCCCTTCTTTATGGGCTTTGGAGGATTTGACCAAACAAATTAATATATTAAAACTGGTTGGATTGACAGAGAATGGAGGAGGGAGTTTGCCGAAAATGGAAAAGTGAGTCTGAAAATAGAAGATGGAGGAAACTGAAAGAGTAAGTCCAAAAATGAAAGATGGAAGATGGAAGAAAATGGCAGATAGAGACTAAGGAGGGCGAACAAAAGGCTGAAAAGTGAAATCGAAATGCACCACATCATTTTTCACACGTGATTCTGTTTGCTTTTCGTGCGCAATCCCTAGGCCATGTATCCTGCATCCATCATCTTTCTTTCAATTCAACCTTGCTTTGTTTTCCTCCTCCCAAGGCCAGAAGTCCGTTTACTATATAATCTTTTCTTCTCAAAAAACAAATAAAAAATAGAAAGATAATATTAAGTACTGTCATAAAAGTTCGTAAATACCGTTTAATTTTTTTAAAAAGATTAAAATTTATTATTAAAAAATTATTTATTTTTATATAAGTTTCATATTTACTCACTTTTTTAAAGAGATTAAACAGCGTTTACGTACTCCACCATCGTAAATATCATTTTTTTTTTTTTTTAAAAATTAGAGAGGTAACTGTTATAAAAACAAAAAAACAAATAAATAAATAGAGTGGAACCTTAACTTGCAATAAGAAAGCCTTAAAAATCATGCAAAGGAGGAAAAATTGAAAACCAAGAGAAATAAATATGAAATGACATTTTTTTTTTATTATTAGAAAGAAGAAATGAGATTTTGATAGATTAAAATTTTAAAAGAGCTATGAGGGCTTTTTTGGCATTGCAATTTGCAGGTACCAAATCTGCTCAGCCCCTTTCAAAAACAACCCCATTCCCGTTTTGTTACATAAAATATGAACTTACAAATCCTTGGTACTGTGATTCTGTGAATGCTAACATGCTAGGATCACTAGTGCAAAATTTTTTTACAGAGTCTGCAGGAGATTGGAATCGCTTCCGCTTTGGCTTCCGGCCTCCCCAGCATTATCTGTAGTTACAGAGTTGCCATAAGAAAGATGCTGATCGTCAACTCCAGCCATTGGTGAAGAAACTGGATGTATTGGATGGTCAAATTTACAAGCTGGCCCGTACTTGCAAATGCCATAGCGACTATAATATGCACAGATATTCTGATCCTGGATTTCCAAGACAAAAAATCATGAGAACAACGAATCGGGTAAAGGAATTATATGAGAACCTCTCCAGAACGAAGAAATATTAGATGCGATACCAAAAAACATCCCTTTGATGTTAAAAATAATAAAATTGGTTGACGATCAGCTGGTTTTGGCTCCATATCTGGGAATGCAAAGAAGAAAATCCAAAACTACTTCCCACGTTTTTACGTTCTTTAAAAAATCAAGGCCCAGAAGAATAAACTTACAGGTCTCAAAGGAAGACCTTTGTCACTGAGAGTGCATGGGGGTGACTTCACAATCCTATCCTTAGGGTGGTGATATCTGCAATTCGATTTAAACTTGCAATCCCCAGTTTTTAAGAAATAACTGCACTCAGGTTGGCCAGGTCGTTCTGGATATTCTTCAACTTGAATCTGCTGCTGATGGTGCATATAGACATTAGGTTCGGCCGCTGCTGGGCTCACAACATAGGCGACAGGAAAATTCGTACTCCTTTCAGATGGATATACAGGAACCTAAACAATCCACAAACAAGTAAAATTAATAGGATTCTCCTAGTAGTTCTTATCTACACATCTACCATAACCAGTTTTTGATAGGGTAAATGTAGCCACAAGAGTAACATCTTCCATAATCAATTACTTACAACAAGAAAAAAGGGAACCATTTAGAAGGTAACCTAGCCAGCCATGAGGCACAAAGCATAAACCACGCTTAAATAGATAAACATAGTGTTGTTACCATGGTGTAAAAAGAGCCTAAAACAGCCGATGATCTACCAGATTTTCTAAATATAGAACGGCAAATATTAAATTGATAATTCTTCCCTTACCAAAAATTTAAATTATCGTTCGAGTAAATTTTCTTCCATACCCAAAAAAAAAAAAAGAAGATTAATTCTCAAGTAGTAGCATTTGGAAACCCTGATATATTCCTCAATTTTGGATATGATATAGCACTTCTTTTATATGTTCCAACTACCATTGAGTGCTATCCCCGGTCAAACCCAGGTTCGACCATTTAATTTCATGTATTACATTAAGAAAAGTCGAAAACATATATTTTGATAGGTGTTTAAGGAAACATATATGCTTTTGACAATACAAATACAGGTAAATACGCTCCGTGCCTGCGGTCACTTTGTTTTTTTAAGTGTGATTTATGAGGTGCCAAAGGGGCAGTCTCAAAACTGAACTTTGCTCAAGTCACTCGAGGAATTTGCGCAATGAGCATCTCTGAACATAACATGCACTAATCATATGTAATACAGACAGTTTGCTCTATTCTCTGAAGAATCATGATTTTAAGAACCCATCCATTTGTAGTAAAAGAAAGACTGATACATAGAATTTTTTGACGGTTACATAATAGGTAAGAAATCAAATGTCTTTGCAGCAATGAAAAACCAAAGAAAATTCCCTGGGCACTGATTGCCGGACAAATGACAGGGAAATTGCAAGGATAATATGCTTACATATTAGGTTTATAGACAATAATTACTAAAAATAGAAGGTACCTGATACCCATTCCATTCTGGATTTTTGGGAGGAACCCCGCGCGTTGGCGAAAGAACCACTGGTACAAAGGCAGCAGTTTCATTCAATGGCCTGGGTGAAGACCAGGATCTCATCGATGATTGGGAAGAACCCAATGTAGCAGATCCGCCATTACCATATCCGGAAGGATTATTGCTTCCTCCCACGGCTGTAGGGTCAGGATGATTAAACTTGCAGTTTGCTCCATACTTGCAGGAGCCAGTACGCATGTAGTAGGGGCACTCTTTTTCTTCCTGTGATGAATTAAAACATTAACTGCTCCACTAAACCATAAAAAAGACAATCTCAGAAAAAAAGTAGAGTTTGAGATGTATGAAATGGATAAACAAAGATTTTCCAAGTTAGGAAATAAAAGTAATACCGGTCGGATTGGCAAACCCAGAAAGTTAAAATCTAAAAGTGTGGTTCCTGAAGTGTTGCCTCTTGTGTGATTGAATCTACACGCATTTCCATACTTGCACCCCCCTGAACTCAAGTAATACTGAAACAAAGCTCAAGGGAAGAATTATAAGATGGAAAAAACGGTTATTAGTACATCATGCACATTGCACAGAATCAAACATAGGGTGCATGAGAGAAAAAAATAAAATGCTAACTTTAAAAAAAAATTATATTTCTGTTCTTTAAAAAAGGATGGTAATTTAATTAATATAACACATCCACATGCAGGTGTGGCATGTATCTTAAGTTTATCACAATGTTATAGGTCAGCTGTGATCTTGATTCTTGACACACATCAGCAACATTATTAACAATTCCTTTTTTTTATTTTAACAACAAGGAGGAGTCCCAAAAATTGTGCAATCGCAACATGTCTTTAACCCCGTTAAACCCCAGACCCGTGTAACGTTATTAACAATTCAAGATCATAACAATGCTGAAGAACATGATAACAATAATAACAACCTTGCATTCCGTCTGGCCTGGCTTCTCTGAGGGTTCTTCCCTCTCCTTCACCTTCTCCCTAACAGCCTTCCAATGGATAAATCAAAACAACCAAAGACAAAAAGTTAGGACAAACAAAAAATTTCAATCACGCGAGGCCAACACAATCGACGTTTGAAAGCAAAACAAAGAAAATGCCCACTGCCGATTCCATCGAACAAGCAAAGCTCTAACAAAAATTGTTATACAAAAACCAAACGAACCACAATCCAAAAAATCCCAACAATAATACCACCCACCCACCCACCCACCAACCCACACACACACATGTACACATAAGAATGGAGATTTACCTGGTTTTTCCTTCTCACTGGGTGATTGAACTTGCAATTGGATCCAAACTTACACGTCCCAGTCTTGAGGTAAAAGGCGCAATCTTCGGCCTCGGGCCGCACCGGGTACTGATACTGAATCCTTTTGGTAACAGTAATACCATTTCTCTCACCCGTATCCTCCGCCTCATCACCTTCTGCGACTACGAGCATGTCAATCACAATTTCATTCTCACTCCCATTATTATCCCAACCGTTCCATTCGCTATCACCGCCCTTGTCTTCTTCCGAATTCGAATCTCCCTTCTGTTTCTCATCCTCCTGCCCTTCCTGGGCCTCTTTAAAATCACAGTTCACATCTTTCTCAGCCTCTTCCTTCGGCAACGGCTCCGATATATCCTTCAAATTAAGTTGCTGAAGCTCTCCGAGGGTGACCAGTGTGACCTCCTCTGGCGTAGGATTGGGATCGGGATCGGGATCAGAAGGTGCATGATCGAGATCGGGAATAGGGGAAAGTGAAGACTGAGAACCAGATTCGGCGTCTTTGTCGTTGGAATTGGGAACGCAGATTGATTCAGAAGCTTCCATCCTATCTCCACATTTCAAAACCCTAAATTCGCAGAACCAAAAGGTTTGAGAAAGCCAGCCGGAAAGGGTAAAGGTCGAAGCGTATTGTGCGAAAAGGTATATAACTATTTCGTGGTATGTATTTATTTCCTGTACCTTATTGATATTATTATTATTATAATATTATTATTGTAAGTCTTTAATGATTTTGTTAAGATAAAAACAAGAATATTTTGTTGGGAGTGAGTCAGTGAGGCTCCTAAGGTCTCAAAAAAATGATTGGGGCCACTGAAATTTTACACCTAGAAAGAAACATAGGTATTAGGTGGTAAGAGTCTTTATACTAATCATGCATTGCTTATGGCATGGATGGCATTTCATTAAATTAGAAGAAGAGTAAGATACATGAGTGAAGTCAAGTGAAAGTTTCTCCATAAACATCTCATGAATAATAAAAGAGGAGAGAGAGGTTTGAAACCAATACATTTATCTTTTTCACCCATTCTCCACCAAGAAAGAGTTTGTCTTAAATGACAGTTTTGTATAATTTGCTCAATGAATTATGGTACTACTAATGGAATCAATGGACTTCAATATTCGTTACTTTAAGGTTGTATTTGGGTAATGAGGTGATCTCAAATATCTTGTGAATAGTAGTAATAAATTAATAATAAAATATTAAATAGTAGTAAAAAATATGTAAAAAGTAATGATAAAATAATGAATAATTATGAAATACACAATAGTAAACTCACAACCTAATGTGACATGACACAATACATCATAACGTAAAGTTTTTTTTTTAATATAAAATAGATCCAACAGATCACATGAAATCACATCAGCTTATAAGTTTATTTTTGTATAGTCTCTTTATATATGATATAGCACTTCTCTTTCCATAATACTCTAGTACCCAAACTAGTACTAAATTGTTTGTGTAGGCAGCACTTCTCTTTTCACGAGTCACTCAAATACAGAGAATCTGTTCCAACTAATTATACTCGAATCCTATATTTATTGACGAATTAGCCTTAAATGTAAACAATCTACAGAAAGCTAAGATGCGATCATTTTAAAGTCGATGACTTCTATGAGGGCTGGTGCTGGCTATTAGCAAGAACAACATAACAAGCTGTGGTGCTGATACTTTTGTCTTTAGGTAAAATTACTGTAGAAATTCGTGTAAACCAGTACTACTTCATTGAATTTTGAAGGCACATGGATCATTGAAGTCTCTAAGAAGTATAAAAGCATCAGCATAGCCGCATGAGGAAATTAGAATCAGACGGTCATTAAAGAAGGATGCTGAACATCCAAGCAATTGCTCTGGTTACAGTGAATAATTTGGTCCAATGAAGACCAACCCCAGGCAGACAGAATTGGTAGTAGCTCTGAATAGCAATTACAAGGAAATCCTAAATATCCTCTAACCTAGTCCTAAATTCCATCAATTGAACAACAGGTTATGTGATAATGACAAATTACATCTCTTCCATTAAAATTATCCCCTTCCCTTCTTTGCTGAATGACCAGTCTTCCGCTTGTGGCGGCTGAAATCTGACACAAATCGGAACGTCTGTCCACAGCCTGTCTCGCCACACACGTAAGGGCGAGCACCTGTATGAACCCTAATGTGTTCAGTGCGAGCCCATGCCCACTTGAATGTCATCTTGCAGCCCTTCCAAGGGCACTTAAGGGGGCGATCATCCATGTGAACTCGACGGTGCTGCACCAGATATTTATGTGAGAAGAACTTCTTTCCACAACCCTTGACTGGACAGATGTTTCTTTTATGCCAGGTGAGCTCTTGTTTTGAGCCAAAACTCATGGTGCAACCCTCAATGTCGCACAGGAATTCTGCTTCCTCCTCCCCTGCTTTTGCATTATTGTTCCCAGCCAGAGTCTTCACAGCTGAAGCATTCTTCTTAACCTTTTTCCTACTGGTTTGCTGCTTCTCTTTTGCTCTGGCTTCAGGCTCTTTTTGGAGCTTTGGGGTTCTCTTCCTAAGGCGTGTACTAGGTCCGCCTTCTATGTTCTCTTCAGCATATAGACCAAACTGGCCAGCATCCTGGGGAGATTGGTTATTCCGACGCCGAGAAGTCTGTTGTTTCATTTGCTGAGGGGTTCCTTTTTTCATTAGCTGACGAGTCACTTGTTTAGTAGCCCAAGAAGGCCCTTGTTTAAGAAGGAGAGGGGTCTCTTTCTTCACATGCTTACGAGTCCCCAGTTTCGTTAGCTTGTTTCGTATAATCCTCTGGTGCCGCTGATAAGAATTGCTGTCCAGTGGAATATCTGAAACCAAATCTTCTCTCTCAATTCCTTTGGCTTCCTTGATTTTGGGAACCCTCCTGTGCTGCTGATGTGGAATATCTCCAAATGAATCATCCATGGCTCCATCTTCTCTCTCAATGCATTTGGCTTGACTCCTAGAAAACCTCCTAATCTGCAGATCAGAATTAACCTCCAGGGAATCATCAGAAAACTCTTCTTTCTCAATTTTGCTTCTATCAATCCTCCTATTATGCTGATGAAGATTATTCCCTAGTGAACCGTCTGAAATTGCATATTCTTTCTCAAAAACTTTGGGTCGCTTGCCACAAATCTTCCTACGCTGCTGATGACAACTATGCTCCAGTGAATCATCTGAAACAGCATCATCTTCTCTCTCATCAGAATAGGCTTCCTTCTTTTTAGGGGTCCTCCTTTGTGGCTGACGAGAATTAAACTTCAATGAATCATCTGAAACTGCATCATCTCTCTCCATTGATTTAGCTGGCTTGCCTCTAAGGGTCCTCCTATGCTTCTGGTGAGAATTATCTTCTACTGAATAATCTGAAACTGCATCTTCTTGACCAACACATTTGGCTTTTTTGGTAGTTCCACTTTCTACTGTCATCTTTCTCTTCCTACTATACTTTCTAGTAACCATGGTCACCTCACTTTTGGGGTTGCTTTCTGATATTGTCTCAAGCTTCTCATCTGGAATTGTCCTAGTTCGGAAGCTTCTATCTTCTTTTTCTTCTTCTTCATAGTCAGGATCCCCTTTTGCTAAAAGGGGATGAACCTGATGCGACATCCAGACTTTTCCACACCATTTCCCTGACACGAATTTTTTCTGCCTGCCAGACCTCCTGCAGACATAACTTTTTCTGGGCGAGCTAGATGGAGGACTCCGACCAAATGCATTATATATAACAAAATTGTAAGGCATCTGCTTACTATAAAGAGTAGAGTGGCTGAGGTTGGCACTGTAAAACAGATTAATCCCCAGCTTTACAGCCCAATCCCCATTCCCATGAATTGCTTCCTGACTATTAAGAGCTGACCGGATCCTATTCTCATCCTCTTTGGTGGCATTCCTGAATGTTGTATTGTTCCAGTGACAATCAATTCCCAACTCTTCTCCAAGCAACTTTGCTTCAGCCTCTATCTTGGCATACTCTGCATATGTCATTTCCAAATACTTTGAGGATGAGTAGTTGGCAGATGATAACTCAGAACTATATATGGGAAACACTAACGACAATAATCTTTTCAGAGACCAATAAAGCTATTGATGTATGTCCACAGAAAATTATATCCAAAATGAAATTTAGCATGGTAAAAGACTCACTTGACCATGCAAAAGAGATGACACCCATAACCTAGTAGAGATCTATCTCTTCAATCTAGGAACAGCTTGCTTTCTAGAAGAAATGAACATCAGTGTTTTGCCAAGTGAAAGTTATATACTTAACAAAGTAAAAACTTCTCATATTTCCTATGTTTATAATTAACTGATCTCAGCCCTCAACCCCAAAATAGACATAATAGTTCATCTCTGCTCTTTTTCCCCTTCCCTTTGGCTTTTCATTACAATATCAAGTTAATAAAGCATCTTGAAATGAAAGGAAAAATACAAAAATGTAGAATGGGAAAATGAAAAAAAATAAGAGCCCTGAGTTAATAAAGACGGAGAAAATTGACTCATGGACACATTTCAATACATGTTATGAATGAAGAATTCTAAGAGCATTTACCTGGATGACAAAGGAGCAATATATGTACTCCTCCTATTGAGCGGAGTTGCTGTTCTACTTCTACAGCATGCTCGAGACAGAAGACATGCATTCTAGAAGAGTCTTCATCCGATCTTGGAGCTAATGACATGTTTGCATTCTCTATTGGTGCAATTGCCTTGCCAAACATAGGTTTCTCAGCATCATGGACATGTGGAGAATGATCTGAATTATTATGCCATATTGTCATTGGATCACTAAATGTTCCCACCAATCCATTTAATTTTATGGAAGTAAGATCATCGGTTTTAAACTCAACAGAATGGTCAGAAGTTCGATGATTTCCATCATTGATATTGGTGCCTCTAGGTCCATGTTGAGAATAACAATCAAAAATATGGGGAGAAGGGGTTTCCTCCACACCACCATTTCCAGATAATGAGAGACTGAAAACCCCAGTTGCCTTATGGGGGCAGTCTTGCATAGAAGGGAAACCAGAGTTATCAGCCCGATGCATATTTTCTGATAAATAATTCGTCGACTTAGTTTCATCAGCAGATGTAGGAAAATCTGGTTCAGACTGATCCTCCTCAGAGTCAGATGAATTCCCATAATTTAAAGCTAGTAGGCCAAGAGCAGAAGTATCTCTCCGTAATTCAGAATTTGAAACCGCTTTATAACTTTGATCTGCCATCTGAATTTGGTAATCAGCAGATTGAAGAGGAACGTCACATAAACCACGGGGTACAATTTTCTCCATCCGCTCTGTGCATATAGAAACAGAGACACGAAAATTTCCAAAGAGAATCATCATTGAGGAAAACTGGAACAATATAAAGAAAGCCTTTGCAAAATTAAATGAATGAATTATATGCCGGCTAAAGGCAAAACTTGGCAACTGGGATAATTGTATTGAGCTTCAGATGCGATTATAACAAGTTCTTGTGTCAAAATATAATAAGTTAAATTTATAATAAACAACATCAAAGGATCACTTCACTGGTCATCAAAATGAGAGATTTGAAGACCTAAAATGATTCTTTCCAAGTTGTATTAGATTCTTTTAAAATCAGTAAATAAAAATTTAATTGATGAAAATTATAGGCATAGGCCAAGTACATGGGACCGGAGTTGTCTTTGTTTTTTTTGATAAATAAACAACAACAAAAAGGAGAAATCCCACATCAAGACCTCACATAACCATAAATTACAACCATCGTCTTGAATGGAGGACTTGTGACCTCTACACCCCCACAACAAATTCTTTTGATACCAATTGATTACTTAGACATATGCAAGAGGAAAATGTTTTTGCAATAAGACAACTATATTTGTTCTCCATTTAACAAGATCCACAACCATTATTGGTTTCCACCCAAATACTTAAATCTTTGATTCTATGCCCTAGCATGAAACACAATTTTGTTCAATTCTTATAAAAGTTCAAAGAAAAAAAAAAGATTTCAACTTGTTCCTCACTACATGAATGCCACAATGATTTATTTTAAAACAAAAGTTTACTACACCATTCATGAATGCCATCTACATATCTACGTGTGTGTGTGTGGTAAAAGGGGGATGCAACTAGAGCTGTTACCAATTTCTAAAATACAAGGGCAAATGAGTCAAATCCAAGAAAAGAAAGGCAGATTCCTGTGGCTGTCATCAGGGGAAGAGAGATTAAGGCTTGTTTGGCAATAGAGATGAGATGAGATAATCTTGTCTCAAAACTTCTCACAATTTCCTTCTCAAACATCCCTCAAATACAACAATTTCAAATTTTCAACTTTTTCATCTAATCATTACCTAATCATTATCCAAACACAAAGCCCTATACAACTTTCCTAAACTTCCAAACAAAACACAAAAAAACAATACAACTTTTTCAAATTTCAAACAAAAATAATATTAAAAAATTCTATTCAAACAATTTTTTTAACTTTATAGTATTTTTATTCAATTTGTTCTCTCTCATTTCCCAAAACCCAATAAAACATCTTAATTCAAACTATTTTAATACTATTCACAAACCATTTCACTAATATTCACAGAATTTTCACAATTTATCATCTCATCTCATTACCTAAGCATGCCCTAAGCAATACAAGAAATTTCAACCCATGAAAACCCAATAGAAGAGCTAAGTAAATGTGAAAAATGATTTTAGGAGTGCATTGGTGTTTTTTAGCATAAAAGCACCCATTATTAATTGAACAAAGATAATGCACATGAAGGAGTGAAAAGAATGACGCATTTCTTACCTATCAAAAAAAAAAAAGAATGACGCATGGGAAGAAATTCAACCCACCAATCCCACTACTGGCCGGGCTTAGCAAGTGTATTAGCATAGAACATATGATGCAAATGAGATCTCTCCTGGATAGTCCAAGAAAAGCCTCAACATCTTCACTCTCAACCCAAGAGAAAAGCAAGAAGACACATTGACCAGGAAATGATTAGAGTAGTCTCACCGTAGACACACAGACACAACCCAAATAAAAAAAGACTAGTGAAGGAATTTTGAAAATGCCGGACAGCTCACTCAAAAGGCACATGTTGGACATAGATACCATGTCCAGTACACAAATCTGAGCTTAGCAACCAACAGAATACAAAGAAATCTCTAGGCAGCCACAATGTAAGACCATGTGAAAGAAGAAAAGTTTGCAATAGAAGAGATTTCACAAAAGACCTACCTGTACCAGTATTCTGATCGGAAGTAATTGCATCCACACCAGTATTGGTATACCCATCACCAGTTATTCCAGAACCTGCACCCCAATCACTAAAGAAGCTAAAATCAGCTGACATAAGGCATCTAGATGCTGGTTCTGTGGGTTGAATGATGGCGACACAAGCAAAGCTTAGAATTCCACATGTGACGCACGAAAACAGTCTCTGATCTGACAACCCATCACATTGAATTGTACTTCCTCTTTCACTGTCTGTATTCAGTATTTTAGAATTCGAAGAACATATATTACTAAACCTGCTAAATGAGGATAATCCGTTCCTCTCATACACAGAGACAAAATTTCTTTTCACCGGAACAAAACCTTTCATTTGCCCGATTTCCTGGTTCTTATCTAGCACAAGATCATCAGAAACTAGACTCGAGGATTTCATGTTCACAACTTCCTTAGAACTGCACAAACCAGGGGTTGAGCTGGGGTTTACCCTTAACTGGGATCCAACTCGTAATTTTGAACAAACAGATATGTCAGAAGAACTTTGTGGAAGAAGTACAACTGAAGACCCTTTTCCAAGAATGTAAAGCAGGTCATTATTCTGTACCACGCTCTGCACAAATAGCTCTTTAACTACAGTTTCTCCTTCACCTTTTTTCTTATCCTTCAGTCGAGAACTTCGTGGTTCATTGATGCCCACAGGTATTCTACACGGAGAAAATAAGAAAAGTAAGGGGGGCTACAGAACGCAACAAAAATTTTCTTTTCAATCTAGTGTACTTCTAGCATCTTGATACACAATGTTGGAAACCTTTGTGGCACACTGAAGAATTCTCACCAGGAATTAATGTACTCTAAACTACAAGGAAGAACAATACAGCAATGGGAAGCATGAACAAAAAAGATACCAAAACGATGAATCGACAAAAATTAGTAGATTTTATCAGAAAGTAGTGTAAAGCCCTAACATGATCAGACTGAGAAGGCATTATGAATTGCGAAAGGCTGAAAACACATAACTGGAAGATGAAACTGATTATTTTAAAATGAGAAAAAAGTATACACGGTTGATAAAACAAACCTTGAACATAACGCCAGTGCAAGATCATAAAGTAACTGAAAATGAGACACCATAGGAGGATAATTGATAGAAGCTCTTCGAATGGCAGCATCTTTGGCGACCCTCAACCATTCAGGAGTTGCAATATTAGCTGCCTCCCCACAATTAAATCCTAAATGGAAAAGGTCAAAGGGATGAAATAGGTCTTCTCAATAAAGAACTGCAACAACAGTTGTCATTATAATCCCAACCTAAAATTAATGTAATAGATTGCAAGGCATCTCACCGTGACTGAACCCTGTATGATAGGCTCTCGGAAAAGTGACAACAAATTCCCCAGCATTTTGCACTAACCTAATTTGAAGCAACTGAGAGAGTAAGAGATACATAGCTGCATTCATGCCACTCAAGACACTGGATGCATTTCACGAGCAACTGTAATAAAGGATTATGAAAGATGCAAATAATATTTTATGGTGCAACTAATGATTCACCCTTTGCTGATGGGAGAACAATAAGAAGAAAAATCAGTTATATGAACCTATTTTTAAAAATAGGTTCATATAACTCCTATTATCAATCAGGTTGAATTGCTTACTATAGGAATCAGATCAAAAGTAATTCCTTAACCAGTAACATTAGCAGCTCTGCTAACAATTAAATGCGGTCCACGCTTTGATTTTCAATCTAAGGGTGTTCAAAGAAAGCTGAAACGGAACATTGAGAAGCAGAGCAGGACATAAATGAAGAGCTCACCTGCAACATGGAACCCCTGCACTAATAAATACTTCAGGTGACATCACTGTGGTCTTTTCCCCAAGAATAGAAAAGGTAACTAATCAAGGACCAATGAAAATAAGATTAGTATACCACGATGATATAGAGAACATAAAATCAACGATTATACTCTCAGTATGCAGGAACAATTTAACCAACTTGAGCCCCACAAGGACAGGTAGCAAATAAATAGTGATCTCTTTGTCAATTCATAGCCTAAAGTGCTCTTCATCGGTCATAAACAACGAGATGCAACAATATTCAATGAAACTCAACAAGACAAAAACAGGGGAGGCTCAACTATAATGGTACTATGAGCTAAATAACTCACTGCATCCCCTGAACTCACCAAGAGGATTGACTTCTCCTCCATAGCCATGAACTCTGACCACCTCCTCGAAGGCAACCGCCGCTTCTCTCGGCACACCATACCAGGTCTTCCCGGCCCCCATATGCAAGTAGTTCAAGCTGTGTAGGTCGTGATCCTCCACGTGCCAAGCAAACCAGCTAAACATCATAGCTACGTACACCATCGGGGATGTAACCCCCGGAATCTCCTCCTTCATGAACCTCAACAAAGACCCATTTGACCTGGACACCCCTCTCATATTCCACGCGGTCTCGCCGAGGCTCAGACCCTCCCACCCTGCCTCCCTGCTCTTCTTGGGACTCAACGGCACGAAAGCCGACCCGGGCATGTCATTGGCGTACTCAACGGAAAAGGGCTTGTCCACGGTGGCTTTCCAATAAAGGGTTTCGATTTCCAGGGCCGAAGGGGAAGTCCCTCTCTTGGGACATTTCTTCAGGTAGCTCTTTTCGAAGGCCTTGGCTTTAGCCTCGAAATCCTGAAACGTATAGTACTCGCCGCTCTGCCACACAGGCCTCTGCACCGGACGCGGCCTCCTCGGGCAGAACCCGATCTGCTGCTGCCGGGTGGTGAATGTGGGCGGGGTTTTGGGGTCGGAGCCAGGGTTCCGGGCGGCGAGGGACCGGTTGAGATTGGCAATTGCTGTCTTCTTCGGGGAGGGAGGTACTGGGGGAACGATTTTGCAGATTCCGAACTTGGAAGCCTCCTTCTCGATCTTGAAAATGTAGGAAATCGGATCTTGGAACTCTGCTAGAGTGGGGTGGTACTCTGGGGCCAAAGGTAGGGTTTTGAGCCATGAAAGCACCTCGTGAGTAGCCTCCGAGGCTCCCATTAATAAGAAACAGAAGTGGAATTCTTAGGTTGAGAAAGATTTTGGTCTCTCATACACATTCAGAACCACCCACAAACCCCATCCATATTCAAAGAAGAAGAAAGCAGAGAGAAGCTATTCAGATTCTCTGTGCTCTTCATTTCTTCTTTTCTTTTGCGCTCTCTGTCTCTCTCTCTCACTTTCTCTCACTATATATATATATATATAATGAAAGCGAGAAATTGGTTTCCTCTGTTTTTTAATGGGACATACAGAGGAGTGAGAATGGTGAAAATTTTGTGAGGGTGGGCAGAGGAGTTGGTGACTGTTACTGTGACCGTGGCTGTGGCTGTGACTGCGAGTGTGCGCGAGTAGACAGCCATTTCAATAAGTAGGGGCTTTCATTCTGGGGGTGGCTTTACCCAACGGAACGGCCCAACTCCCTCTACATGACTGTCTTTTCACACACACTTTACAGAGTGATATATCTACAAAATAATTCTATAAATTTACGTATTTTTATCTTAAATTAACATATTTTTATTTAATCCATTAAACCTATTTTATAATATAAATAATTTTATAATTTAACCCAAACATCAAACTAAATCATTTTGTATAATTATTTTTATATAATTCTTTTATAATTAGTGTATTTCCTAAATACCATTTCGATTTTCCTTTCTTTTTCAAAAATATATTTAAAGAATCTATTTGCAATTATATTTTTTCAATAAATTTCTTTTTATCATGTTTGAAATTAATAAATTCTTTTTCTAAAATAGCAAAGCTCAAAAATAATATTATAAATATTGATTTTGTACATTATAAATAGTTATTTATATAAATAATTTTGTTACGTACAATCATTTTTACGTATTTTTTTTATAAATTTTATTAATATAATTGGTTAAAACAGTTATTTTATATTAAAATAAAATGACACAGTCAATCACATTAATAAAATGTACAAAAAATACATAAAAATAACTATACATAAAATTTTTGTTATAGAAAATAAGCAGCGACTTCTTTTCTCGTTTGCTTTTGCTTTTTAGAAATTATTAGATTATCCCTCCAAAGTTTAAACGGTATCTTATAATTTATTAGATTATTACCAAATTTTAAAATGTATAAAGGAAGTTAGACACATAAATGGAGTCTTGCAGTTGTGCCCTTCTGGATTTTATGTTCATTGCCCAATTATTTTGTGTTTTTGTGATTCTAGGCTTAAAGTTTTTGCCTTTTCCGTTTGACGCCGACTTTGGTGAAGGTGGAAATTGGGAATTAATGGAGGCCCAATAAAAGCCGGACATGTCAGCGACTATGCAGGCCCAATCATACATGGTAGGCCATACATAAAAAGCTTAGAATATGTTAATATTCTGCATTTATTATGATTGCGTTAAAAAACTCTGCATTCATGTTAATATAATTATATTTATATAAATTCTCCATTGAATATAAGCCTTTGACTTTTTATCTACTACACATCCTTGACTCTACTTTTTTTTTAGCGTTCACTTTTTAATTTTGTAATTTTTAATTACATTTAATAATAATTAAACTACATAAAATGCACCGTACAGATTTAGAGATAAAATTTATAAAGACATCATGCTCATCACAAAATATCAACCAACCGTATGCATCTAAGATCGGTATCCACAGAGATAAATCCGAGTAAGATACTTGCATTAAAAGGACACTATCAAATGTAGAATCGTGTTCGTGAAAATAACATATCATATTAAGCACCAATAATCATGCCCCCGAAAGGATCATGCCATGGTAGATCACCTCAACTCTTATAAATAGCTTATCAAATATGTTATAGAGACATTATTCATTCTTTAACTAGAGAAGCTAATTTCTCTATAGATAGGATAGGATCTGAATTGTGTCCATTCAAATGTTGTATATATGTCAATTATCACTTTATTGACAGTTACAAGCTTGACTCCCTTTCAAATTAATTCAAACCTAAAGAGATGATTCTTTGGTCTATGACATGTAGACCATATCATTGCCACAAAAAGGCCACATTGTCATATTTATTTTTTTTATTTTAGATCATGCACTTATGTTAGTAGTCAAAGAAGAGGTAATAAATAAAAAAATAAAGTATATTATGCATATCTTTTTGGGTCTTTTGGCAAAAGAGGAAGGTATCTCATGCACTCACTCCTCCACTCAAATTTTTCTTCTTCTTTAAAATTCCCCCACCAACAAAGGAGAAACATTTTTCAATCATAGTGCATAAGCTTCAAAATACTCGGCATCTCTTGTTGGAAAATTCTGACAGAATACTTTTAATGGAATAAAAATTCTCTTCAATGGTCTAATTAAAATATCATTTGAGTTCTAGAACATTTAGTTTGGATAGTAAGGTGAGATGAGATGGTTTTAAATGAAAGTTGAATAAAATATTATTTTTTAATATTATTATTATTTTGAGATTTGAAAAAGTTGAATTGTTTATTATATTTTATGTGAAAATTTAAAAAAATTGTAATAATAAAATGAGTTGAGATGGGATGAAACCAAATGGGGCTAAATATATATTAGGTACTGTTTGGCCATACAAAATTTTCATCTCAAACACAAAATTCTCATCTCATCATTACAACTTTCTCAAATCCTCATATAAAATACAATAAACTATTCAATTTTTTCTAATCCCAAAACAATAATAATATTAAAATATAATATTTTAATATTTCATTTTAAAACACAAAATTTTCATATGAGAATTCTCAATGACCAAGCAGATCCTTAAATGGAAAATTCTATACACTATACTACTATCACAATAAGTATGATGTGACACATTTATCACTATTGAATTATCATTTATTACATATTTTTTTATCATCCAATGATGATAAATGAGACACATCTTACTTAATAGGATAGCAATAAGATGAGAGTATGATGTATAATATTATTCATATTAAATTGTTACCATATTGCATAACAAGAAAATATTCTTAAATTTTTTCTATCTTTTTGGGAGAAGTGAAACCCATTAATTCCTTCTAATTAGGATGCTAGTTTTTGTTCCTTCACTGTTTTCCATGTTATTCTTGGTGCATGGTTGATATATACACACACACACACATATATATATATATATATATAAAATAAAATCGAAACATTTCTCCCACTCTCTCATGTCTGCCTCTCAACCTATCCCATTTCAAATTCACCATCTCACATGTTCCCATAAAATACTCAAATCTTAATTTGAATACAAATGTTCAGATTTGTAAAAAAAAAAAAAAAAAAGGTAATAAAGAACAAATATTAAATAGAAAAAAAATCCCACAAAAAAAGCACTCATATCTGAACAAGATCTATTCAAATATATCAAGATTAAAAAAAATCATATCAAAAAACGTTATTTAGATTTATCGTTTAACATCCCAAAAAATCAAAATCTTATGTGTTTTTTGAGTATGTTGGTAATATTAATTGTGGTGGCTATTTCTATTTGTCTATATTATTCTAATGTACTTGACTTTAATTTTGAATTTAATCTTTTTATTTTTTATTGTATTTAAATATGTAATTATTATACTTACCGAACTATCATCATCTAAATATATTTTTTAAATCAAGATTTTTTGTTTAAAAAAAATTTTAAAAAAATCATATCATTTTTATAAAATATCTGTTTAACCCAACTAGGTAAATGTGCTTTGTACGTGCTCCTAATCTAATATGTATATATATGTGTGTGTGTGTGTGTAAAATCTTCAAGGTGAATCCCACGTGAGCATCAATGTACAAATACTTCTTTGTATTTGACCATAAATTCGGTCGAGTAATTAGAGATGATTTTAATTGCTTGTATTTAAGATATGTGCAAAAACCACTAACCCCAACCATTTTAATGACTTTTCCACCTCCGAACAATTTGAACGTCAAGATCTCTTATAAATGTTAAAAAAAAAAACCCAACATAATTGTCGAAAAATCCCTATTGATGGTCCCTCCCGAAAAGTCATCTAGTGTTGCTGGCTTCGTTTGCATGATCCAAGTTGTTAAAAAAATAAATAAACAAAAAGACATCTAAAGATAGATATAGCACGTGTGTTGTTTATATATATATATATATATATATATATATATATATATATATTATTTCAATATTTTTAAAGATAGATAGATGACATCTCATTTTTAATTCCTCATCAATACGTGGCCCATGCAATTGGTCCCACCGAAAAACAACACCCAGTAAACATTTATATTATTCATACCCTTCAATCACCAACCAGTCTCGTGAACCAACAACTGCCTAAGGAAAAAAGGAGAACAAAAATTCACTTCCGGCCAGCTGAAATGACCTTTAAACTTGGTTTTAGATCTATTAACATTGTTCAGGTTCTACTGGTTTGAAGGTCGGTGTACTAAGGCTGTGTTTGGTGCTACATATAAGTAGAAAACAAATTAATAACCCTTTTTTGTAAGGTCAGTAAAACTAACCATTTCAGATATTTGACCTTTCTATCTTAAAGTGCTAGTATTGTAGTGAAACTTCCCTGAGTGGAGGAGGTTTGAGGTGCTCATGAAATGGCCTGAGAGAACATCCAACATGAGGCTCACCATTAACTTTTGTGACAATTACTTCCCCAAGGGCCAAGGCTTTTTTTTCTTTTCTTTTTTTTTTTTTTTTTTTTTTTGGGGGGGGGGGGGGGGTGTGTGGGTGTGTGTGTGTGTGTATGAAGGTGTAACAAGTTCCATTTCAGAAAATATTAGCCCAATAAAATGGTTAAGATGCTGCTGATTGATTTTCCATGTGCATATGTAGTCGTAGGTTCTTGCTACAAATATTAGGAAGTGTCTCGAAAAACTACCTTAGGGCTCCCTTTAATAACCTCACAAAGTAATCTTCTAGTGCAAGGCAATGACATCATTAAACATGCTAAATTTTATGCAGAAACTTCATCGTGCTTGGAATTGAAGCATCCCTGTGAAAGCTCAAGTGTAACTGGGCAATGATCACTGCCGTAAAATCCTGCAGAGTTGAAAATCAGTGTAATGTATTTTTCTATGCTGGAAGCAAAAAGAGAGTAACAGGTTAAAACTAGTGTAGGTACTGACATATCAAGAGACAAAATTATCCATACTTCATTTTACTCTTTTGTTTTGAAATCTCAAATCCCTCATTTTCTTTGGTAAAGAAACAATTGGTACCATTGGTACTATTGAGTAAACCACAAATCCATCCTTTCCAATTGGTACCATGTAGAAATAAAAGCTTCTACATGGAAAAAGGCCAAGTAGCACATATTCACAAGTTAATCTAGGCAATATCAGATTGAGATCATTAAGACCCAAGAAGTGAAAGATATTAATCAACTGAGATCCTAATTGAAATCACCCCTTTCCCACAAAAACAAAAATAAAACACACAGAGACATGAGAATACAGGTAAGTATGCCTGTGGAACAGATACCCTCATCAACATCCTATGCATTATCTTATTTATTTATTTATTTTTTAAAGTAACATCCTATGCTTTATCAGCCATGGTTCATCCAATAAAATGAAGAATATTGTTGAGAAACCACAATTTCTTGTCAGTTATAGCCATGGTCACAAGGTGTTGTGGTCTCCAACAGTTATCAATCTCTGGTTAATATTTTTAAAGCGAAAACACTTTTCCTCCTGAAATATAGGTCTCCAACAGTTTGACTTCTCTTTTGTTCAGTTTTAATAAGATGAGAAATCCCGTAGACTGTTTTAATATCCTAAGACAAACTGTTTTAATATCCAAAGTCAAACAGTTTTAATATCCAAAGTCAAACAGTTTTAATATCCTAAGTCAAACTGTTTTAATATCCTATAATTCTACTGCCAGTTTCAAGTAAGATTAATACATTGCCAAAAATGAGCCTTATTCAAAATTAAATAAGATGCACCTTCTAATTCAATCCCTTGCCCATGCATCTCACATGCAACAATCCTATCTTTGAGTTGCTCTGAAACTATGAAATAGTCTATTCTCATCCTTTTTCCACGATATCTGCATGAAAACAGCTCATTATGATCATCATAACATACAAGCCAATCCAAGATAGTAAATCACTCTTCACCACAAAATATAATCAATTTCACATTTTTGTGAAAGGTTAATCAATTTCACATTTTAAAAGCCTTTTTAACATGGAAAAGATCAAACGAAATAATAATCAACTATGCTAGCTACAGCATCAATTTCCCAGGCATATAATCCATATGATATCAACTTCTTACTTCCCAATGGGATGCCCAGACCATGAGAAGCCACACTCCATGTTCTTCTCCTTGTGCAGGAATCTATATGCATCTATTAGCTTTCCCCTGAAGCACAATCCATATCACTCACTAAATGAAATTGAGAACCTTTTAATGAGGGAGAAAGCAAAAAAAAATTATAAGCAAAAAGAAGTTAACGAAAGTCCAAGGTCAAAAATAGAACTAAAGATAGAATCATAGAGCAAAGTAGCAAATAGGCTTCACACACTATTCATAAAGCTAGGATCAGGAAAAAGATTTTAAGAACTCATTTTTTAATAAGATCTTGTGAACTCATATCAAGAAAGGTGGTGCAACACAAGGATATTTTAATTTCTTAATTATAAATATGAATATCTCTGTGCATACTTCCTGTTTACTTGGGCTTTGCCTATTACTTATCAAATAAAATCTTATTTTACGTATAAAAAATTATAAATATGAATTCCATATTCCATTAAAATTGAATAAAACAATCTTGTATATTATTTGAACTTAACCTGAATCCCATGTTGAAATTATACCAAACTATCTTATACATAAATAAGTCCAGATTCAAGCAAAAATCTGCTAATATTGGGCGATATTCCTGCTCTGAAAACCCAATTTCATTTTCCAACTCACATCTAGATAAAAGAAGAGGGTCTTTTCTAACAAAATCACAAAACTATAATGACAATACCGCAAACAAGCTTAAAACAAGTTCGAAGATGCAAATTCTTCAATATTTCGTCCATGGAATATTTAGGAATATGGAAATATTGAAAAAAACTATTAAAGCAATGGAATCACTTCTACATGAGAAGCACTAAAAACAATGGAGCAATATATGAATCCAAGGACACATGCTATAAGATAAGCATTAAAAATAAAGAAGCATATATGAATCCATGACCTAGAGCCGCTTTTCCACGAGAAGTAGGGTTGAGCAGAATAATATATAATGAGAAAACTGGAAGAACCTGCTTTCCTCTTTTTGATGGAAGGAAAAAAGGTGGGAAAAGAAGATAGGGAAACTAGTAGAAATTTTTGGAACAAGTTGCTGTGGTTCCACTTTTTTTCCTACCAACAACAGTCTCATGGAAAAGCCATTTGGTTGTAGGTCATGGTTTCACCATCCCAAATCATGGAAGCAGAGATTTTCTGATGAAATCACACACTCTTTCAATATGGTACCAAAACGAGTCCTTTCAGCCAAGGTAAATCCAGGCTGCCCGCAGTCCTGCATCACATTAAATCAAGTAAAAAGCTAAATCATAAGTTAATACATAGCATAATAAATTGTAAAGTGCATGTTTAGGGTAACAAAATGAATAGCTTCATCTTATTAAAATATTTAATTTGATGCACAAAACATAATCTTAAGCAGAAATGGTCATTATGAAGAGAAAGGATACTTTTATGGAAGCATTTTATTCCTAAACTAATCCTGCTATAGCCTGGTACAATTAGAAGGATCTGTTATAGAAGGTGGATTTTAACTTCATAGTTATAAAAATTCCAATGGAGCAGGTGAACACATGAAATGCACAAGCGTTAAAGAAAAAATGTGGTTCGTACCTCATTTCAGCAACTTATTTTCAACTTTTTCATGTTTCTCAAATTAGAATCAAAAGGAAAGTTAAAGAAAAGGAAAAATAAAAAAGATAGTATTTCTACATACGGATGCAGAAGTAAAGTATCGCATAATTATGTGCAAAAAATCAACAAGATACTACCACCTCTTTATTTGGAGGAACATAACCATTGAGCTTTGCTGCACTGAAAAATTCTGGATGACTCACATCGATCTCTTCATGGCTGCAAGTAACAAATTCGAAAGGGATTTGCAAGTAAGATAAGATTTTATTAATAAGTAAAGAGGATGAAACCCTTGTACACCGGAAGTATAGAAGAGGTCAACCTAAATGGCAAAGGGAAAAAAAGAGAAGCAAATACAAGTTTAAGGATCTTGATATAAATATTGATGCATAATGCTGATCAAACTTAAGTATTGTTAGAGGGTATGGTTGTAACTAGTGTATATAAGGGTGTTAGTGTCATTTGTATATAGTATATATAAGTTCAAAGATCAATAAATATCATAAGAATTTCTCTCAATATCGACTACACGGTATCAAAGCACTGCGTAGTTGGTTGGTAGTGATTGTGCGACAAAAGTTTTTTTTTTTTTTCAATGCGTTTCCGTGATTAGTGGTGGTTGGTGGTGGTTAGTGGCACTGTGTGGAATCACCGTAGCTGTCTGTGGTGGTTTGTGGTGGTGAGCGGTGGTTTTTGGCCTTCGGCGTTGGCAGCAGGGAGCTGAGGAGCCCCTTTTCAGCGTGTTTCCGGTGACTTCAGGTAAAGTCACTGGAATCCAACTCGTCGGCATTTTCTGTGCACGCCGGTGTATTTTCCGTTGTCATCGGCTGCCGGAGCAGCGTTTTATCGCTGTTGAGGAGCTTGGCTTGTGGTGTTTGGTTGCAGGTCTAAACAGAACCCAGTTCTCGACTAGGTATGCCTCAAACTTGGAATAGGAACTTATTCCTATCTGGAATAAGCCCTGTTTGGTAATGCATATAAGGTAAACCTGCTTGCCTTATTCTCGGTTAGAATAGCGTATTCCAATTTTAATGAAGTTAGCTTTGAAACCAGTACAAGTTGGTACCCGAAATTTGCCTAAACAGGCCTGTTCAGGCCCGAAACAGGCCGGTTCAAACCCGAAACATGCCAGTTCAGGCCCAAAACAGGCCAGTTCAGATCCGATTTCCGCTTATTTTGACCGGTATAGACTAGTTTCACCCGATACAGGCCTGAAATTTGGGTTTTTAATCTGGATTTCTACTTTTCCAGATTGTATTTTCCAGTTTTTCATCCATATTTCATGTTTTTGTGTGAAATCTTTGTTTCTAAGTGAATTGTTGTGATACTTTTTTCCATGGCAACTAAATTTGAGTCAATGTCTCTTGCACCAAATGTTAGTATGCCTATGACTTTAGTGAAGTTCTACCAGTATTTGAGCATCTTTTTGAAAGGCAAGGGCCTTCATCGTACTCATTTAGTTGATCCAATTCCTGCTTCGACTAGTTCTACCTTTGCTCAATGGGAGCAAGAAGATGCTCAAATATTGTCTCTGATGTTGACCAGTATTGAGCCTAATATTTGCACAAGCTTAATACATTTTGACACCGCTCAAGAGGTGTGGAGGCATCACAAATAGATGTATTCGGGTGCTGGAAACATAACTCGTATCTATGAGTTGTGTAAACAATTCTTCGCATTGGAACATAGTGCTTTGGGCCTAGAAGAGTATTATTTTCAAGTGATGAGCATATGTGAAGAACTCAAAATGTATCAACCTATCACTTCTGATGTTCCAAGTATGCTAAAATAACGGGAAGATTTTAATGTTGTTCGCTTTCTTGTTGGCTTAAAACCTGAGTATGAGTTCGTGAGTTCTCAAATTTTGGCAAGTCCATAGCTTCCCTCATTTCCTGATGTATTCTCCCGACTTCAGCGAGAGCTACATTGTCTTCTGATCAAAGTAATAAGAGATTTGCTTTAGTTGCCTCCTATGTTGCTCCTGGTGGGCGTGGAGGTCGGAGTGGTAGAGGTGTACGTGGGGGACGTGATACCAAAGATAATCGCACTCGAGGTCGTGAATCTCGTAAGTGCACCCATTGTGGTCGCACTAACCACTCAGTGGATTATTGTTGGGATCTACATGGTAGACCATCTGGGTCCGCTAATCAAGCCACTTTCCAAGATGATCTACCGTCAACGAGCTCCAACCTAACTCCAGAGATGATCAGCATATCAAATGATGAGTATGATCAATTTTTGGGTCACACACAGACAGTTTCATCTTCCATAGCTACTTGTGCCCATTCAGGCACAGCGTCCGCATGTCTTGTCTCATCTACTCAATATCCATGGATCATCGATTCAAGAGTCAATGAACACTTGACCGGTTTGTCTTATTCCTTATCTAAGTTAGATACTATGACATCTCCAAAGAGTGTTACTCTTTACTAATGGTTTTCTTACTAAAGTTACAGGCATTGGATCCACTAACCTCACCGATTCTATATTCTTGTCATCTGTTTTATACGCTCCTAGTTTTCCCTTTAGTTTACTGTCCATTAGTAAAATTGCTCTTCCATGTAACCAAGTTACCTCCCACAAAGGTACAATATCCAGTAGTCGATCTTCTATCTGAAAGAGATCTAACCCAATCAGCATCTAAAAAGGCTTCATTTCTAAAATGTCTATTTGATCTATACAACAATCCAATGCTGGGAGCTTGCTTAAGATAACGAAAAATATGAATTATAGCATCCCAATGTGAAACCCTGGACATTTGTAGAAATTGACTCACTACACTCACTGCATAAGAGGTCTAGTAATAGTAAGATAATTCAATTTACCAACAAGTCTTTGATATGAACCTGAATCTCCAAACAATTCCCCTTCCTCTTTCAAGAGTTTACGATTTGGATCTATAGGTGTGTCAATGGGCCGTGCACCCAACATGCTAGTTTCTTCCAGAAGGTCAAGTGCATATTTTCTCTTGCCAAAATTTCTTCTGTTCGAGTATTGATCTCTCTTGTTGCTAATTTGGATTGGCCTTTATTTTAATTGGATGTTAAAAATGCATTCTTACATGGCGATTTAAATGAAGAAGTGTAAATGGAGCAACTACCTATGTTTGTTGCTCAGGGGGAGTATCGAGGTACTGTTTGCAAGTTAAAAAAGGCATTATATGGTTTGAAACAATCTTCTTGATCATGGTTTGGGAGGTTCTCTGATGTTGTATTGGCATTTGGTCTTCGTAGATGCCAAACAAATCACTCGATATTTCACCTACATAGTGATGCAGGTCATATCTTGTTGGTTGTATATGTGGATGACATTGTAATTACGGTGAGTGACTTGGTTGGAATTTCCAGGCTAAAACAATTCCTACATGATTAGTTTTAGACAAAAGACTTGGGCAAACTTAGATACTTTCTTGGAATTGAAGTCGATAGATCAAATAAAGGTAATAACCTATCTCAAAGAAAATATGTGACCTTCTGGAAGAAACTGGCATGTTGAGTGCACGGCCCATTGACATACCTATGGATCCAAATCATAAACTCTTGAAAGAGGAAGGGGAGTTGTTTGGAGATCCAGGTCGATATCAAAGACTTGTTGGTAAATTGAATTATCTTACTATTATTACACTTGATATCTCTTATGCAGTAAGTGTACTGAGCCAATTTCTACAAATGCCCAGGGTCTCACATTGGGATGCTATAATTCATATTCTTCGTTATCTTAAGCGAGCTCTCAGCATTGGATTGTTGTATAGATCAAATGGACATTTTAGAATTGAAGCCTTTTCAGATGCTGATTCGGCTGGATCTCCTTCAAATAAAAGATCGACTACTGGATATTGTACCTTTGTGGGAGGTAACTTGGTTATGTGGAAGAGTAAGAAGCAAACAGTAGTAGCTCAGTCTAGTGCAGAAGCTGAATATAGAGCAATGGCTCACACAACTAGTGAGCTAATATGGTTGCAACACTTTCTTCAAGAGATTGGGTTTCCAAGTCCTGTCCCTCTTCAGTTACTTTGTGATAACCAAGCTGCAGTGCATATTGCATCTAATCCCGTTTTCCATGAGAGGACTAAACATAATGAGATTGATTGTCATTTCATTCAGGATAAAATACTAATTGGTGACATTTCTACACTCTTTGTGAAGTTTGCTGATCAACTTGTAGATATACTTACCAAACCATTGTGTTGTAAACGGTTAAAGCTTATTTGTTCCAAACTAGGTTTATATGATATATATGCACCAGCTTGAGGGGGAGTGTTAGAGAGTATGGTTGTAACTAGTGTATATAAGGGTGTTAGACTGTTAGTGTCATTTGTATATAGTATATATAAGCTCAAAGATCAATAAAATATCATAAGAATTTCTCTCAATATCGACTACAAGTATAAAAGGATTGTAAGTCATGTCAAACTGTACTTTAGTCACTAGTAGTCAAACTGCCACTTTCTAGGATATCAAAACAATTTTTTTTTTTTTTATGATGAGGAGTCCCGGAGACTGTGTAAACATAACACGACACTAAGTTCCACACCAAGATGATGCACGCCGATGATGAACGCCGAAGATAAATAAGAGTGTGAAATTATACACATCTTAGCAGCACTCAAATAATAAACACCTCTCTCTCTCTCTCTATATATATATATATATATTTTTTTTTTTTTGATAAGTTATATATATATATATTTGTGGTAAAGGAGATGATGACTCAAGCAAAATCTTGTGAATTTTAGGATAAAATAAATGCATGTAGTTGGAAGATGATATAACAAAATACACCCCCCCCCCAAAAAAAAAAAAAAAAAAGAAAAAGAAAAAAGATAAATAAAGGGTTAATTGCAAAAATAGTACCTCAGTTTTTACGTTTTTGCAATTCGAGGCCTTAACTTTTAATTTTTGCAAAATTGTTTTCGATAAGTAACAATAATTAGGACACAAGAGGAACAATATTTTGCAAAATTGATACCTGAACGGTTAAACCTCAATAATTAGGTAACTCCATCAATTTTTTGAATGAAAATTAACGACAAGATTGCAGTGTGCCACGTGTCAACCTTCGATTGGATGAAGTGGATATTGATGCCACGTACAATATCCAAGTCCACCAATCGAAGGGTGACATGTGGCCCCCTGTGAATTTCTAATGGAAAATTGACGAAGGTACCTAATTGCAAGTTTCTTGAAGTTCAGGTATCAATTTTGGGAAATCTGAAAATTGAGGTCTCAAATTGCAAAAAGATGAAAAACTCAAGTACTGATTTTGCAATTAACCATAAATAAAAGAGATAAACACTTACCTAACATTCAGATCACCACACCATACAAGAGGCTTATCTGAAGACTGAAAGACAAACTCCAATATCCTTTTATCCCATTTCCTTCTCCTTACAAATGAGTTTACCTCCTCTTTCCAGCCATTGTTTGGTGCATATGTATTCAATAAGCGAAAGGTGTCGAATTCAGCTAAAATGACCCGGCCATCTGGTTCATGCTTTGAAGCTAGCAACAAAGACAAGTATCTGATTAAACTGCCATCCCAGTGAAAATGGAGAAAAAACAACAAAATTTAAGTTACATATTTCAAAGCATACATGCGTACACAAGAAGGTTCCAAGTATGGACTTAATAATGTAAGAATTACAAACATGAAACAAGAATTCTTATTTTTTTGCATTGGTTGATATTTCCTTTATTACTATCTAGAAATTGTCTCAAACTGAAGGGTCCAACTGGATAATGATGTTTATCAGTGTTATTGTATACCAAGTTCTGTATGTTCTTCATCAAATTACAAAAATGCAAATTACAGGATCGAAAAAATGTAGGCTCTTAAATATGATTTTTGCCTAGGCAATGCCCTAATAATAACAAAAAAATACAAAATTCCTTTCCATTCTTATCACTTGGCCTTAAACCTAAATAGGTCAAACAATCTATATCCTGCACTAAGTTCTAACACCAGAGAACGGATAGAAGAAGAAACAGACCTATGGCGCATTGCTCCTTCAAAAAAAATCAAAGCAGTAGAAGTCACCAAGTTGATATTGACATTTCAGGTAGATGAAAAATCAATACCTTGTATTGTTGAAATTCTGTAAAATAACACTAAACTCATTGAGGTCCCAGTGGGCCTCATTTAAAAAATTTTCACAAAAAGGGTGTTGAGTATTGAGAAATGCCTTGAATTGGCACTATTGTCTGTCAGCATTTGGCTCCAACCAATCTACCAAAAAAAAGACACTGTATTTTCACCTATTATTTCATAACACATAGCCAGAAGACGACCTGCAATGGAAATCATGTTAACTCAGAAATTTGTTGTCCTTTTGCCAACTAAATTTTTTTTTATAAGTAATAAAGCATATTAAATGGACCCATCAGAGACCCGTTTCCTTTTGCCAACTAAATTCATTTAGATTCCTTTTAATCACAGTGGGCGGTTCCACACATGGCAACTTGACAGTCTCACACCTTCTCTTCGCAGATGACACTTTGATTTTCTGCGACCCAGACCAGGAACAGTTCCGCTCTCTACGTGCACTTCTTCTCTGCTTTGAAGCTACATCAGGCCTTAAGGTGAACTTATCCAAGTCAGAAGTAGTTCCTGTGGGATCAGTCAACAACCTAAGTACGGTGGCAGCCATCCTGGGTTGCAAGGTTTCATCCTTGCCTATGAAGTATTTAGGACTTCCCTTGGGGGCCCCTCATAAATCTAAGACAATGTGGGAAGGGATTATAGAGAAGATTGAAGGAAAATTGGCCGGATGGAAGCGAATCTACTTGTCTAAGGGGGGACGAATCACTCTTATTAAAAGTACGTTAGCTAACCTTCCAACGTACTTTCTCTCTTTATTCCCTGTGCCAGCAGGAGTGGCGAATAGACTTGAGAAGATTTTTCGGGATTTCTTATGGGGAGGTTTAGAGGGTACAAAGAAATTCCATTTGATTAAATGGAATAAAGTATGCACCCCTTTGTCTTGCGGAGGTTTGGGCATAAGGAATTTGAGAACTTTCAACAAGGCTCTCCTTAGTAAATGGTTATGGCGGTATCATCTTGAGGACGACGCTCTATGGAAGAATATCTTAGAATGCAAATATGGAAGTGTGTGGGGTGACTGGTGCACAAAGGAAGTAAGAGGAACCTACGGTGTTGGAGTTTGGAAACATATCCGGAACGGATGGGATGATTTTCGTGGCCACTGCAAGATTGAGGTGGTAAGGGGCACACATGTTAGATTTTGGCATGATATTTGGTGTGGTGATGTCACTCTGGAAAATGCTTTCCCTTCTATTTATAGGATAGCGTTTGATCAGAACTCCTCCGTGGCTGACAACATGTGCCTTACCGCTGATTCCATACATTGGTTTGTGAGATTCACTAGAGCGGCACAGGATTGGGAGGTGGGCGCCATCACTGAATTCTACAGCATGCTACACGACTTGAAGATCAGGGCTGGAAGGGAAGACAAACTATTATGGACATGCACAGGGAATAAGAAATTTACAGTCTGCTCGTACTACAAGGCCTTGACGAATTACTTCCCCAATGCCTTCCCCTGGAAGAGCATTTGGCGAAGCAAGGTTCCCCTCAAGGTCGCTTTCTTTGGGTGGTTGGCATCTCATGGTAAAATACTAACTATAGACAAGCTAAGGAAGCGTGGATTCTTCATTATGGATTGGTGTTTCATGTGCAAACACAATGGTGAATCAGTGGACCACCTTCTCCTTCATTGCGACATAGTTAAGGAATTGTGGGATGAGATCCTCTCGAGGCTTGGCATCTCTTGGGCCATGCCACGGAGAGTGATCGACTTACTGGCTTGTTGGCAAGGGCTAAGAGGGAATCGTCAGATTGCAGCTATATGGAAGATGGTACCTCTATGCTTAATGTGGTGCACGTGGACCGAAAGAAATGGCCGCTGTTTTGAGAATAAGGAACGCTCCCCGGATGTTTTTCGAGCTTTTTTCTTTCAAACTCTACTCCTTTGGGCATCTACCATTGTTTTGAACGGAACGAGTCTAAATGACTCTTATGCTACTATACGTAGCACTTAGTTTGTAAATAGGCTCTTTCTTTGTATACTCCCTGTGTACTCGGGCTTGGCCTATTTACGTGGATCAATAAATTTTACTTTTACCTATCAAAAAAAAAAATTTCTGATGTGAGATAAGTCAATGTCTTCATAATTTTCTTGTCTCTTTTATTTTTCTCTTGAATATTTCTTGTGAACTCGGGCTATGCCTTTTCAGTTTCTTAATAAACTCTATGATTATTTGACAAAAAATATCTGCTCTGAGATAATGTACAGACCATATTTTGTGATCGTAAGCAAAACCACCATAGCCTACTCACAATTTAAAAACTAATTGACTTGATGAAGGCTATAAGTCTAACCAGACAACACAAAAGTTAATAGTTCAAAACCCAATGACATCTGCAGCTTCCAACCTTCTTCAGAATCATCTATGTGTGTTCATATCAGTAAAAGGATGCCTTGGGAACTGACGTTACACTACACACATGCACATGCACTCTCATACACTCACAGAGGAACAATAGAAAATGATCTAAAGCCCATACTCAAGAGATGCTGTACATACTATAATGTGAGAATAAAATTATGACTCGTTGAATTTAATTCAATTATAAGAGTTTATACCATTACATATAAGAGATTGAAGATGATATACCTGTTTTGTCAAGATTGAAGAAGACCTTTTTTGGTTGGCAACACTTCTTTACCATTAGTGCAGTTCCTGCATACTTTGAATCTGCAAGAGACCACCAAACACTATAATTTGCAAAGGGCAGACTTGAAAGGGCACGCATCAAAATCTGCATTGTTTTGATGAAAAAAATGATCAAACATCGAATACATACTATAGAAAAATAGGATGTATAATTCCCTAATACTAAAAAAGGTCGCCATTTTGACAAGTGAGAAGAAAAGACATATCCTTTCAATTCAATCACATAAAAGCTAGTACAGGTTTGTAAGCTTTTTCTCTGCTACTGCTGCTGTAAATCTTCTTCTTTGAATGAGATTTTAATTCATAGAGACAACACAACAATGGGTTTCGATTGGATGCAAGCAGGTGTCCACATTCACACACACTCAGGCTTTAATTTATAGACATATCAAAATGAAAGAAAATTTTTTACCTGTTTTTCTTCGCGTGCTGAGTTTGTATCATCTTTTAGTTCTCCTGGATTTTTAGGTGCACCCTTTGAACCAGCCGCAGGCATCCTTACTTCCTAACAGTGATGTATGGTTAGACTCCATCAATAAAACAGGGAAAAAAGGCATGGTTATTAAGAATCATCATTTACCAAAACAATTTTTTAATTTAAAATTGAGCTAAGCCAATTCACAGAGCAATTTTGAAGCAAACGATGAGGTGAGCTAAACCATCCTACAGGCTCAGCTTAAAAGTCTCAATGTCATAGCAGACCCTTTCCCATGTGATGGACCCCCTCAAAATCTAAACAGCTATACAGCGTACAATAAGGTCAAGCACTTCTCAATCTGAAGCAAGTCAAGCATGTTAAACCCTAACAATAAAAATAAAACAACACCAAACGTGCGAACCTTACTTCAGAAAAATAACCAAATTTCATAAGCCCGATGTATCAAGCTATCATTAAAGACCCAAAGTGTCAAAAACCCACGTGTGATCTCATCACAGAGACATGCTGCTCAAAGACATTGAATACATGCATTCCACTGCACACATTCATCAATATGCCAAAGACCCACTTGTCATTATACTTTTATGCCAATATTCATGGCATTCCCACACAATCGATTCCAAAACCAAATAGGGTTCATCAAAATAGAGAGTGTGCGTGTGTGAGTGGGTCAGTGAATCACCTGTATTGCAATGACATCAGGATCGAAAGTTGTCACGAACTTGGTGAACTCGGGCCAGTTGTTCTTGACTCGCAGAAGAAAGCTATTGGCATTCCAGGTTAAGAACTTCAAGGGCTCTCTCTTGTCCTCACCTGATATGTCTCTATTCTCACCGTCTTCCTTTTCAGATGATGAAACAGAGGGCTTCTTCGATGGCCCGTCCTTCTCCACTGGTTTAAAGAAGCGCTTCATTCTCCTTCGAAGTTTTCACAGTACTTCGACACTGATCAACTCTATGCTATGTTGGTGCCCATAAAGTTCTCTTTTTGTTTATATTTTCCCTCGAATGTCGGATGTTTCTTGTGACATCGCTGAGTGCGCTCACCAGCCACTGCAGCCCTTATGGCCCTTGTAAAGAAAACGAAATTACGTATACAACACATACACACGTGTACAAAGTAAATAAATTCATTTCCATTTATCATTCTTGGCATAACAAATGCACCCAAGTGTAAAAGCATCACGACTTAGGCGAAAAGTGTTAATATTTTAATTTGAGAAATACTTTATCAATAAAAAGATTATACAAAATCAGTTATATAAATTGATGTGGCTTGATATGATTTGTCAATAACTTTTATTGTAAAATAAATCTAACAAATCAAATAAAAACACATTAATTTATAAGATTATTTTGTATAATTTCTTTGTAAATGCAATAATCATGATCACAAAGTTAGCCCAAAGTTAATAGTTGATGTTGGGTATAAATTTGCTTTGTATGTGAGAAAAGAGCTGTGGATGACTAAAGGTTATACTCATTTGAGACTTGCATAATGGAGAGGGCAATTAAAGGATTGCATCAAATCCATTGTATGGACACAGGGATAAAGTTAACTACTCTATCCTTTTAATATCACGATTGGTATAATGATAAACCTTACGTTAGCAACATGGAAACTTAGCTAACCGTATTCTAAAGATATACAGATGTATAAATATAAGTTCAAGCGAGATGTTTGTGCTGAATGAGCACTATCAATGGCTGAATCGTGCTTCAAAAGGTCAGATACCAAACTGGCGCTGACAATCGTGCTTATTGAGAGCTTTTGCCACAGTAGATTACCTAAACTTATAAATAGCCTACCATATATGTACTATTGATTCATAGATTCATTACTCATTAAAAGAGCTCAATTCTTTCCTGACTTAAAAACTCAGAGACATCTCCCACTAGGATTCTTGAGTTTTCTTTTCTAGTTGCAGGTCATTAGGAGGGCATGCCGCAGCATACTTGGAATCAACAGGTGACCCGTTGTATGCTAAGTCTTATTAAAGGTTTGGAAATTAAAAAACAAAGGGTCAATAGAAAAAGCCAAAAAAAAAGAAATCCATCTTTATTATTTGTATTTTTTTTTCTTAATTCAGGTTTTATTGAGTTGTTACTTTTATTTTTAACTTCCATCTAATCTTTTGATAGTTCGGGAACCATTTTTCCTGAAAAAACGGTTAAGGACTTTTTAAAAATTTTCCCATTTATTTTCAGACTAGAAATATATGAAAAAAGATTGCTATTACTTGAGAAAAATGCACGGTATAAGCATAGCATTTAAAGTCATGCAGAGCTAGTTTTTACACGTATTTTTAAAAAAGTGTTGTTGAAGTCCAATCTTCTCTCTCTCTCTCACACACACACGCGCGCACTAACGAAATTGCCAAATGAAATAGTTGTGGTGTGGAAAGCTTGATCGTACGGAGTGTATGCTACCAACCATAAGTGCATGCAATGTGAATGTACTATAAATGGGCATTAGAAAGCAAAACTGAGAGTCAGAGACTCACAAGATTTGCTTTAAAATCCCATATAACAAAAACCACTGACATTTCCTATAGATAGATGTAATGGTAATGCAGAGAAAGGGCAACACCTTCAACGAGAGGCTCATACAAATACCAGAAAGAAATAGCAGATATACAATGTGTGATGGGTATCCAAGGGGAATTGCATTGCTTATTGACAAAAGTAGCCATCCAGCACCATACAAGATCAGACCTTAAACTCTTGATTTCGGGGGAATTTTTCACTTTGGATCTATGATTGTATCTGTAAGCCAGAGAACCACTACTATCTGAAGACCACAGACCATACAGAAGAAAGGACAAAATGGAGCCAACTACATCATCTGACCATTTAATATATGTTCTTAAACCGGATTACTTATACACTTGAATGCAAGCCAGCTGTCCATGGGCATTCTGCCATCATAAATCTGTATATCTTATGAGACTAGCTTAAAAGTAATCTAAATTCAGCATACAAACAGTATTTCATAGATTATAGCTCTAAAAGTCTTATTGGTAAAGCAAGGTCTTTTTGTGCAAACTTTTAAAAGATATTCACAACAACAATAGATATGGACTACTTAGAGCCAATAAGCATTGAAGAATAATATGAACCGGGTTAAACTACTCCTTACATGACCTAGCTAACGTATTGCTTCTCAAGAAGACTTCCACAGAATGACAAGTCAAACCGCTCCTCTGGAGGATCTCCAATGCAGTCAAAGACTGCATCTGCATTTAAAAAGTCTTCATCGGCTGTGTAACTGCAACAAGAGATTCGGGCATGAAATGATGTTCAATGATTCGATTAAATGCACGGATATTCAGAGGTTGAACAATTATTGACTATAGTTGGTAGAAAGGAGGTTAATGTAGACAACAAAATTTAACAGATATTTGGAAGTAACGTAGATGGAAATTTTGTTTCCATCAAACTATGGATGGTTTAGGTTGATATACCTAATCTTTTATCCATACAAACAAAACTAGTATAAGAGAAGTTTAACAGAACTCCAAATTATGCAAAAAGCATTGACATAAGATTGAGGCATGTTGCCAAAGACAGCATGAAGCCCCACCTCCAAAAGTGACGTCTGGGATTCGATCCCCTCCCCAAATCCCCGGTATAAAAAAAAAAAAGATTTGAGGCATGCTTGAAAAAAGTAAGGGAATGGTAAGCAAAGAAGAAGTAATATGTTACCCGCTCTTGGTAACGATACACTTCATTCCAGCGGCTTTGGCAGCTGCAAGGCCAATGGCACTGTCCTCTACCACAACACAGCTGTGTATATATAACCAATATATGAGTGAGAAATACAAATATTTCAATCACAAAAGCATATGAAAATCATGTTCCAACAGCAATTAACAGCTGGACAGAAAGTACAAGATCACTAGCAGCATGCTTCTAGTAATTAAAAGATTGTTTCATTTATTGATTTGACTCCCATCATCTGGAAATATGTACCACAAAAAACACTTGTTAATATCATCATTGTAGCATCAGATATCATTTAGGCCTTTATGATTTGGTACCTTGAAGGATCAACACCCAGAGTGCTGGCAGCTAATACATAGATGGCCTGCAAGGAGTAAGAATACAGTTTAGTAGCTAAAAAAAAGGTTATTTTTCAACAATCATGGAAACTCATTAAAACTCAAAATATTAGGTAGTTAGGCAGTTGCTCTAATAGCATGAGCAAAACCAAATGATGTTAAACATAGATGCTGGCCAGACACCATCGTACTATGTTGACACTGAGAGGGATAAAAGGTTTACTGGATCAGGCTTTTTGCGGGGAACCACATCTCCTGCAAATATCTTTATTTTTTCTGCCCGCTCAGGTCCCAACAAACACGATACTATTGCAGAGACCTAAAAAAAACACATACTTCAGCAGTCAACATAAGATCTGGTTCAAGAATCAGTATGATACAGGTCACAGATAGATTAACTTGAATACATTAACAAGTAATGACCAATCAATCCTTGCATTAAAGTGTGATACATTCGTTCTGAAGCATAAATGCTGATACAAAAAAATGTGAATGAGACCCCTTAAATGCACTTATCAGTCTCTGCAACAATTATCCAACATAAAAACCATCTGACATACAAGAACACAGTTTCCAAAACTAACGAAATTCAGATCCATCATAGCATCCTAGTTTGAACTGTTTCAAGCAGCGCACACTGCACACTGGATTTTTGTTATGGTTTTTTGTTTTTTGAGGAGTCATGGAAAACTAATCAATCAAGCAATTACAATTGAACCTGATTGTGCATACCGCCTTCTCATTTGAAGTGCTGCACACAGCAACTTTAACTCCTTTTTGTAAAGCTTGATCAATCAGCCTGTACAATTTAATAAGAGATATAAGCCAAAGTCAAATATCCGGAAATCTAAAATTTATCTCATACAAGGTTACTGATCTACTTTTACAGAATCATTTTATTTATTATGACCATAGACATCTTCATAAATATAACTTCAAAATGTGGAATGCTAGAATGTTCTTCTAAAATTGATTTTACAGATCTGCTGAATCCCCAACTATATGGCAGCTCTAGGGAACTTGGAAGGAAAGACACGTTACAGAATAAAATATGGAGTCAACTCCTTATTAGTATCTGTTGCATGCCTCAGATAAATGAGAATAAAGAAATCAAAGATGCAATGTGCCACTACATGTCGTAAGGTTACCGATGATGCAGGTACTAAATTGTTACGGATCAAGATCCTGAATTTAAAGGGATATGGATGTTGACTTAATCAACCACAACCACTCATGAGGAGAACAAAAATTTGAAGTTTGGCATTCTTATTATTGACTTCACAATCAGATAAGTACTGAAAGACACATAATATTAGATTGGTTTCCCCTTGGTCCTTGCTAACTCAGAACCAGTTAGCTGGGACTCAACTCTGTCCAGGATTCCCTACTTGTAAGTATCAGATTTATGTTTCCAGTACAGGCGGAAGATCTATGCATAATCAAAGACAATTATTATATACAATAGGTGCAAAGATAAGCGGATCAGAAGGTAACCAACTTTCCAACACCCGGCCGAAGAGGGAGCAATTTTTTCTCAATAAGGGCCATGAACAGCTCTGTCTTTCTCTTGTGAAGTGAAGCTATGAACTCCTTTCTTTCTTCATCACTCTTTGGAGATTTTTCCGGCCAACCTGTCTTGTTAAAGTAGGCTGTCATCCTACAAAGACCAGAATCAATTAGCTACTAGTTCCCTTCACTAGTTCCCTTCACAGTTCCACAACGTAGTATATTTTGGCATACATGCAAACTACTGAGCAAAGAAAGTAAATAGACATGAAACAAAATCAAGCACACAATCATCTTTAGTTTGTGTGGCATACTTTTGTGACCTATGGAAAATGTTATTTGCACATCTCTTTTACACCTTTGTTCTGGATCATTGAATTTGAATAAACTAAAAATATAAGACAAATGGATTAAGATAAAAATAAAAGGCGCGCACATAAGAAGTAAAATTAGCACTATCAATAAAATTTTGATCTTAAGGAGACATTACCTTTCTTTTCCTCCCCCAATCTTCAGCAACTCCCCGTACAAGTCTACATCCCAGATAACACCTAATTCTCTCTGAACAATGAGTTAAGCTACATGATGTGAGCAGCTAAACCATGAATTCATATGAAGGCATCTTCGGATGCATAACATCAAAACCAAAGCCATATAAAGCTAATTTCTTTACCAAAACAACAAAACCCTTTGGAATAATTGGGTAAATTTCTAAGCCCCCATTTTATCACCACATCATTCAATCACCAAACATTATGTATAAAACAACAAGATAAATAAAAAAAAATAAAAATAAAAAAGCAAGAGGATGCATACTTCTTTGAAAGTGTCATTGAAAGAGATACGATGCCCGTCCTTCTCTGTATCGACGAGCACGCCATCGCAATCAAAAAGAAGAGCCGATGGAAGAGCTGAAGGAGCCGAGCAAGTAACGCCCCTAGAACCTTTTCTCAAGCTCATGGGCCTGCTTCTCAATGTTTGACAGAAACTCGTTCTGGTTGCCAAAAATGAAGACGATAACGTTCTTTCATGGGACTTGAGGCCAGCAATGAAGAAGGTCTCCTTGTTAGGGAACAAATCTGTTGGCGAAGAAAATGTAGCCAAGGAAAGAGAGAAAGCCGTCGACGCCATTAGAGGAACTTGAGGCGAGTAACGACTAACGAGGTTACGAGGGTGTCTTTTTAACGGCTTCGTGTCCCAGACTTATCCACCGTGGAGCCACAAATGCAGTCTGGGTGCGTAGTCCGTACTGTATATAAGGCGCACTGAGAAAGCATTGGACAGAAGAGAGAGACATTGGATAAGTTTGAGCTGGGCTGAAAAACTGATCCAATTTGTAATAAGCACAAGCCCAATCCATTTAGGATCAAAACGTGATTTGATTCCGTGACTTGCGATGGTTGGTAGTCACTTAACATGTTCATTCCATGACTACCAACCATTCACATGTAACTTTCATGAAGCTTCAAGTGTCATCCAGTGATAGACAAAATGACCCTAGTGTGTTTTGTGCATATATGCAATGAGGTTTTTCATGTCTGTAGTGGGTGAAATGGCAGAGGTTTTTTAAGCACAGCTTTCTTTAAGGAATCAAGCAGCTATGGGCTTGAAGAAATAGAACCAAAGCATTAGTATTGATGAACAGAACAACGAATCCCATATCATTGGTTTGAACTCATCATTTACATCAATTAGTTGAATTATATTGGGTATGATCAATGCATAATTAAGAGTTGCAAGGAGAAAAGTGTTACGGCCACGAAGAGATTCTATAAAAGTAAATCTATTAACTGACATGACTTTATATAATATGTTAAATTTACTTTATAATAAAAGTAATTTATAATTTAATGTACCACTACCACATCAGGTCAACTGCTCAGTTTGATGCTAAATCACCCAGCTGCATACAGTGCAGCTCTTTTGCCTAAAAGCTGCTCTGGAAAGCCAGAAAATTACCTGCTCCAAGTCATTAACAGCACAATCTTCTCCCTCCAACACCTCATTCTGTTTAGTATCAAATGCAGGCACTGCCCCGCCAAGGAAAGATCAATCAGAACAGGATCTCCATTTTTATAATTGAAGCCATTTCATTTACAGCCCAAGAAAGCTGTTCACTGGGATCTTGAGACCTCTCTGCTATTCGGTGTCTTCAACAGCATATCGAGTAGACATACAATTGGGCTCCAATTCCGCCGCCAATGGAACAAAAGCTAGAGGAAAAAGCTTAAGCTAATTGAAATCCACAAGTTAAAAGGCGCAGGCAAGCTCTTATTGAAAATTGAGTTGAGAGACATGTACACGTAGAAAACTATGAAGTTTTTGCCACTTGAAGTAGGGGTGTGCAAATAAAAAGCTATACGAAATTACTTTTAGGCCACCAAGATGAAAATATTTTATGACTCTAGCAGTGAGCCTTGAGCACCTTTGTCTAAACACTTCAAGCAAGTATAGCACAAGACCGCTTGTTCGCTACATGTCCAATCTCATCTGACAGAGAACCAATTAGGTAACCCAGGGACATGAAATGTCATCGTGGTCGATTGGTATTGTATGTGTAAGAAGAGTAGGGAGTCCATCAATCATCTATTCCTTCGTTGTGAGGACATAAGGGAGTTCCAAAAGATTTCGAAGTTTGGAGGTTAGCTCCTTCACGTGATTCTTAAAGCGTCTGATCATGAACTTTTAAAAAGCAGAAAAACACCATGCTGATCCTCATCAGAATCCCCTCCATAATCAAGAGAGCAATCTACCTAATTATTTCTTTGACAAAATTTCCTCACTTTGTTCCAATGCTTAACTTCACATTCCATTACTACCAGTCATTGACATAACATAGGTGACCTGAATCTTTATAAGCATGTTTTTCCAGTATGGGTTGGGAGAACAGAGAAACTATTTTTAAGTTATATTGGGTTGCAATGAGAGTCAATAAAATGGAGAGGATCCATATCTGGAGTGTATAAAGATTAAAAATTAATTTCATTTGGTCACACCAAGATTATGGCAGAAGCAAGCTTTTGAACACTTGATTTCCTGCAGGCTGTAGCGATGCTCATTGCTCACCAAGATTAGACATGCTACCTGTAGATCATCAGCATTTGGATCTAAAAGCTTTTGGTATATTACTATTGAACTGCTGAGCCTGCTGAATTGCAAAGTTTTCGCTTGATTGATAGTAATCTAAAAATAATAATAAGTAGGGAGCTGGCCAACATAATGGGGTGTGTGGTCTCTTCGTTGCCAATGAAGTATCTTTACCTCCCACTAGGTGCTTCTTTTAAAGCTAAGACTATTTGGGTGGAGGTGTTAGAAAAATTAGAACGTAGGATGACCTGGTGGAAAAGATTGTATTTATTGCGGGGGGGGGGGGGGGGGGGGGGGNTATTAAGAGTACTTTATTTAATCTTCCCACCTATTTCTTGTTTCTACTTCTCATTCCAGCTAATATTGCTTCTAAGATTGAGGAACTCTAGTGTGACTTTTTGTGGAGTGGTTTAGGTGACGAGTTTAAATTTCACCTAGCAAGTAGGATAAGGTGTGTACCTCATTAAGAGAGGGTGGTTTGGGGGTTTACAACGTGAGGGCCTTAGACTCTACTAGGGAAATAGTTGTGGCAATATAATTATGAGAGAGAAGTCTTATGGAAATAGGTGATTGCTGCGAAGTACGGGAATACAAGGGGGGTTGGTGCTCTAATGAGGGGAGGGGGGCATATGGTTTGGGGCTATGGAAATATATAAGGAAAGAATTGGGGGTTTTCTCTAGTAATATCGGGTTGTGTATGGAGAATGGTCGGAAAATCAGCTTTTGGCATGATGTGTGGGTGGGAGATACGACTAGATTACTTTCCCCACTATTTTTAGAATTGCACAAGAGAAAGAAGCGATGATGGTTGACTTGGGTATTTTCAAATGATCCTCAAGAGTGGAACATCAGTCTCACTAGGGAGGCACATGATTGGAAAGTGAGTGTGCTGGTGGAATTTTTTAATTTGCTTTATAATATTACCCCTACTATTACAGCTAAAGACAAGATGAGTGTGCTCTTAATTGGCCCAATTTTCCGTGGAAGAGTATATGGAGGAGTAAAGCATCTCTCAAGGCTGCGTTCTTTGTTTGGATGGTAGCACTCGGAATTATCCTAACCATTGATAATTTAAAAAGGCATGGTCTTATAATTATGGACTTGTGCTGTATGTGCAAAAACAGTGAAAAAACAGTGGATCATTTACTCTTACATTGTGAATTTACTTGAGATACATAAAATTTTTCTTTAGCAGAATGAAACTAACATGGGTAATGTCAGGAATGGTTGTAGAACTACTAGAAAGTTAGAGAGGGATCTCAGGGACTCCACAGATTTCAGCTATGTGGAAGATGGCTTCCATTTGCATTCTTTCAATATATTTGGAGCAAGAGAAATAATAGATATTTTGAGAATCATTCAATATATTTGGAGCAAGAGAAATAATAGATATTTTGAGAATCAAGAACGCTCTATGAAAAAGTTTAGGATTTTTTTATTAAAGACTTTTTTTATGTAAGCCATTGTTTTATATTTTAATATTTTAATAGTCTCAACTTCCATGACTTACTTGTAACAGTTTCTAGTTCTTAAAACGGTTTATTTACATGTATACTTCCAATGTACCTCATGGAAGCACAAGCCGGGGAGGGAAAATTTTTCTTGCATCTCATCTCAGCCTGGAGCAAATTTTGGTCTGATACGATGTAAAAGCTTTCAAGGAACATAAAGATATAATCCTAACCATCACATTGCATGCAATAGCTGCATCAAGTGGAACCCCTAAAGAACGACCTAAGAAGCTGCCGATAATTAAACCAAAAGAAAGAAAAAACCAACTTTATACATCAGCTGGAGAAAACATCAGGAAGGCACCCAAACATTCCACTATCTATAACCGCACCTTAAAAGCACAAGCATTTCATTTCAACAGTGAAATCAGGCCAACGGGCAACAACATACATGAGAAAAACAAATGAAAATAAATATGCTTTTCTCAAAAAGCTGCAGCCCGAGTTAGCGAAGCTCCATAGATGGTGAACCGAATGAAGGTAAGAGCCACCCCTTCTTCTGTGCATGCTCGACATAAAAGCTGAATTTCTCCCTTGCATTTGGAATGTCAAGGGCCAGATCGTCAAGCCCATCCTTGATCCGGGTAAAGCCTTTTGTCATCTGGTTGATAGTAATCAGCCCTTCAGTAAAACATTCCTGCAGCAGATCCAGCATTCTATCATTCTTCTTCTCCATGGCCATTACCAACGCCTTCTTCACAACCTCATGGTTGAAGAAAGGCATGCCAAGATCACGAATACATTGGCAGGCTTCGGCAACATCGCCTCCGCTTTCATACTCCTCTAAAAGCTTTAAGATCTTGTCCTTTGCATCCTCCACAGCCCAACCACTTCCTCCTCCCCAACACCTCAAAATCCTCTCACCGGCATGACGGGCAGAAAGGAGTGCTCTGGCCATCCGCACGGTCTCACTCCCACTGGAATCCAGTGGCAACTTGCTGCTCATCTCTTCTAAATTATGCGGAACCAAGACATCGTCAATCACAGCCCTAGCAAGAAAAAGGGCGATCTCATTTGAAGCATCCAGAATGTCCAGTGCTGTATCTTCAGCGGATTCTAGAAGCATAACAAAACCATTAGCTATATCTTCGCTTGAGAAAATCTCAATATGAAGAGAGGCCAGTAGAACAGACGCCATTTCTTTTTCTCTGTTCTTCCTATCCATGGCGAGGGTGATCAGTTTCTTTAAAAAAATTGGGTTATATTCAGGTGCCCCAAGATCTACAAGGCTTTGGATGAGTTCAGGAATGTCATCTGAGAGAAAATATTCATGAATTATAGTCACAGCCTCTTCCTTATAACGCCTGACCTTTGCATCATCTGGTACCTCCCCATCTTCTGCTGGGGACTTCACAAATGAAGCATCAAGCCATCCTTCAGAGATTGCATTGGGGACAAGCGATTGGAACAGAGCTTTTGCTGATGGAATGTCAAGAGCAAGGTCATCGAGGCTCTCTGCAAGCCGAGTGAAACCCTTTACCATTTGACTAGAACTGATCAGGCCTTCCTCAGATGCTTCCTTTAATAGCTTCAATATTAGAGGTTCTGCCGTTCTAATCTCCATGGCAAGTACCAAAGCCCTCTTCACAACCTCATGATGGAAGAATGCAACTCCTAGCTCTCTTATGAACCTACAGGCCTCGATAGTGTCTCCACTCTCCACATATTCCCTCAACAAGTCAGCAATCTTTTTCTTCACTTCCTCAACAGTGACATGAGTGCTACCACCCCACCTCTTCTCCACAAGTTCAGCATGGTGTGGAGCTGAGAGATAGCTCTTATCAGCAATTTGGATAACCTGAACTCCCTTGGAAGATTCAGGCAGTCCCTTCTTTGCCCGGGTGAGGAAGGCCGGAGGAACAATGTCATCAACCACAGCACGAGCAAGGAACAAGGCGAGGATTTCTACTGCATCCAGTATGTCCACTGCAAGGTCATCAGCAGATTCAAGAAGAATAAAAAATCCATCCTGTATCTGGTCAGGACTAATGACATCAGCATACAAAGCTGAAAGAAGAACAGAAGCCATCTCCTTCTCCTTATCATGTCTGTCCATAGCCAAGGAAACAAGCCTCTTAATAAAGTACGGATGATATTCACTTGAGCCTAGTTCTCTGAGGTCAGATGCTGCCAAATCCACATCTCCAGTGCTGAAGTATTCTTCAATTATGGAGGCAACAGCTTTCTTGTATTCATCTAAAGGGTCTGAGACAGTTGATCCCACAAGCTGATACGGTTCCTGTTGAAAGCGAACATAAGAGAAGAGCAACATACACAGTAACATAAAAAATTACTGATGCTGAAAAACCTCATTCCAGTACAGGAGTAACATTATGCTAGCACAAGTGGAAATCTTCATTGATTAGTTAAAAATCATTATACCCATTTTTAGAAGTCACAAATTTACTAATAAAGAAAAGAGGTATTGCTCAAGTACACATTGTGTATACATGAGTACATCTAATAAGAGAATGAAAAAGACATAAGAAGTCCTGAAAACTAGAGATAGAGCAACCAAAATGAGAACACAATCCACTAAGATTTAAAAAAAAATCCTCAATATCCACTAACATCTTCTATATTCAACTCTCTCTCCAAATACCAAATATACCTCGCCACTATCGTAATTTGGGTCATTCCGATCAAGATGGGATTCACCATCAGTGTCAAGGAGTTTTCCCCATGTGCCCTTGCCACCAGCACCATCTGTAAAATTAGTGGAAAAAAAGAGAAGCTAATTATTCTACAAGAAAAGATGCATTGAGAAATAACTAGCACCTTCATATACCAATGAAGAAAATATGAGTTAACTAGGCAAGTAAATCTTTTTTTTTTTTTTTTTTGGGGGGGGGTGTTGGGGTAAGGAGATTCTTGGAACAGGACTTCATAAATAGTCTTCTTTTTTTACTTATCAAGAAGATAGGTAGCCTTTTTTCCAGTTGTTTTTTTGTTGTTGTTTTGTTTTTGGGGAGGGGGGGGGGGACATGGTGATCCGATATCAGTAATAGAACTGCAGACAAAATCCGATCAAAAGGGAAACAAGTACGAGGAGAACCCTAATCTCTAGTAATTATGTATCAGAGTCCAGAAAAGGAACCCTATATAAGAAGGTAAATCGAGAACTGAAGAGGTTAAAATGATAACGGTTGAGATTATGACTCTTGCAATGGATTCAGTACACAGGAAGTACGAGTTATAAATGTTCTTCTCAGTAGGAGATGACATCTTAGCATATGAAAACAGTAATTCTTACAACCTAATTTCGAAACAACTAATGAAAAGAAAAACAGAACAAATACACTATTTCAGATCTAAAACAGTTTTTACAGAATATTTAAAAGGAAAAAAAAAAAACACAGCAAAACAAGTCCCTTACATACAGGGAACAGATGAATGTCAAAACCATTAATCAATATAAGGCACTACCACGAACAGAAAGTATGCGAAGATGAATATTTAATAAAAGGAACGCTTTAAAACATAATCTTTCCGAAATACAATAAACAGAAAAAAGCTGCGCAAAACATCTAGACAGGTATTAAGCCATTAACAAAATAAAGACAGCAACCTATCAAAAACAAAATAAGCAGTTGATATCTTAATTAGTGATCAAATATATAAATACGCAAGAAAACTACTGTCTCATTGAGTTAAGAGATACCGACCAATGAACCAGACATCATCAACGCAAAGAAATACCTATCCATGCATTCCACTATAATTGTCATGTTTTTAGACGTGCATAAGGTCATCAATCTACGAATTTATCTTAATCTACTGTTGAGCCATTTGGACCAGTTTTATTTGATTTGAAAATAAAACGGTAGTCACGCACTAAATAAACCGTATAACTCGTTATCTCCTAGCTCAGTCAAGAAAATAGTCCACCAGCTATGCTAAAAATAACTTATCCCACAAATCAAGCCCATTTGCTCAAAGCTAAGATAAAAATTATGAACGGCATCAAAGTGAATGCGTACTCACCCTTCTTCACCCGCACAAACTTCCCCGAGTGCGACCGACGCACATGCCTCACAGCAATACCAGAAGTTTGGGCCTTGCCACCAGCAGGAGCTTTTACAATGTGTTCAGAAAGTAAAGATGTGGGGGATTTTGGAGAAGATGACAAACTCTCAACATTTTTGCTCGCTATCTTCAACACTTCCCTCTGTTCATTCGTCAGAAATCCCTCGTTCGATGCCATCTACACTAAAAAATGCTATACACAAACTGAAGAAAGGGAAAAAAGATATCTTCACAATCAGTGCTAGTAAAGTGAAGCATTAAGCAGAACCTAACTGTAGATGCAATACAAGATTTGAGCGCAATAATAATGGGGGGAAAAACACGTCCTGAAAGCCAAAGAGTCGTCTCACTCAAAAATAGAGCACAAGTTACTGTTTCCTCAAGTTCCAAACAACGAGTAAGTCTAAGATTCGATACTTTATTCCATTCCGTTCTCAATTTTTTTTCTCAAAATCCAAACAGAATATTACACCCTCAACAGTAACACACATACAGCAAGAAAGAACAAAGAAAGAACCTGTCGATCTTCGCGAAGTAAGAAAATATTGAATCCAGAAAACGAATCCGATTCTTCTGTACTTGGCCCGGATCTCGAGCCAAGACAGGAGAAGCTACCGGATCTCCCCAATCACACTCAAGAAAAACGAACCCGAAAGAAGGAGAAGAAGAAGATCAAGGACCCTAGATCAAAGAGTTCCGGAAAGATTCTGCAGCCGGAAGATGCGTTTTTTGCTCAAGTCTCAATCTGTTAGAAAGAAACAGAACCAGCGAAAGAGAGAGAAATGGATCAGACTGAGGGAGAAGAGAAAGGAACGGGACGGGGAGCTATTTATATGGAGGCGACGGTTACGAGTACACGTCACCAGTGGAGAGGGTATTATCAGTTAGGGTATCCACGTGGCATTGTCGCTGAAGGGTTTACGGCGGTTTACGGCCCAGTCTTTGGGCTCCACCCGGCGGCCTCACGGCCATCCGGCTTAGGGTTTTTGGCTCAGGATGAATTTACGGATCTGCCCCCCGATCTTTGTTTTAAGTTCTAGCAGTCATTAATATCTATATGAGCTGGGTGAAGTAGTCATTACAATTTGGTTGAATTTATGACTATGATTTGCGGAAGTCCTTTGTTTTTTTCACAGCAAGGCTTGGATAATCATTAATCAGTGAAATACAGAGTAGTCCAGAAAAGTTAAAATTGATATTTCTCCCAAAAATAAATAAATAAATAAATAAATAAATCTCTGTACAAATTGTAACTAGAAAGATCAAATATATAATGATTCGAAAAAAAATAAAAACTTTATTTAAAAAAGTAATGCTACTGATTTCTATTTCTTCATTTCATGATGTAATTATAAATAATTGAAAATTATTTATTATATTTTATTAATAAATTTATTATTTAATGCTATATTATAGAATAATAAAAAAAATAAACAATGAATAGATTTTTTATATTTAAAAAAAAGAGAAGTGTATAACATTTTTATATTTTTTTTTATAAGTAGAAAAGTTTATCACATATAATAATAAAAACAACTTAAGTGTTTTTTTTTTTAAAATTGCTATTATTATAAGAGAAATTCTACAATCATAAAGAGATCTTACAAAAATTAATTTACAAATTATCGTGATTTCATATGATACGTTATATCTACTTTGAAAAATACTAATTCTACCAAATATGTGTCCTGTTTCCTCTTTTATTATTATTATTATTATTATTATTTAACGATTAAAAAGTGTTTTTAAATAATGTTGTATTTTTTATTTTTTAAAAAATGCTTATGATGATTAAAAAAATGCATAAAAAAAAGAAAAGAAAAAAAAATGAAATACACTATTTGGGTCACTTTTTCGGGAGATTCTTTGTGTAGAAGGACTCATCCACTTTATAATAAAAATAATTTTATAATTTAACATACTATATCAAATCACGTCAGTTTATATATTTATTTTTATAAAATCTCTTTATAACTAAATCATTTCTCTTATTATAACTATTATTGGTTTATGATGCCCAGAATATAAATCTACAGGGTTTTGCCTCCCTCTCAGTGTACACATATTACGGCCTGAAATGAGAAAATTAACCGGTTCATCTTTTGGAGATAGACATAGATCCCACAATATTTATAGTTGTCCTAATGAATTACTTTAGACAACATTAAATACTCAATGAATACTATACTATAGAACTCACTCACTCTCTCTCTCTCTCTCTCTCTCTAAATCGTGCCATTAGGGAATCCAATTCAAGGATGAGAACTATTCTGCGAAGGCTTTAACAATAAAAAGATGGCCTGACTAAGCTTCTCCTCTTTTGCAGCAGCTGAGGCAGGGTCTTGACATGAAAGAAGTTCTGGAGGAGCCACTGGCCGAAAATGTGAAAGATCGATCAACCATACACATACCCAATGGGCTGATCTTACAAGCGGTAGCACCGAGCTCCATAGATAGCCTCATCACCGTCCACCATGATCAGAGTTATGAGTTCTTACAGGTCTTTTCTTGTTCTTCCAGAATTCATCTTTCTTTCTCTTCTTCTTCGCTTTTAACAAACCCAATTGGCTATTAATTATACCAAGTATAGCACTCTTGTCCTTCCTGTTCTTTGTTGCGGCTTTTACATCCAAAATTGCCCTAAGCTTCTTATAGGATCTGGCATCTGGAACTTGTCTACTCTTTACCATCATTTTGTGATAAAAAAATGCCTTCCTGAAATCACGAACACGGACATAAGCATAGATCATGGTTGAATATGTGATAGAATCAGGTTTTAGATTCAGAGCTGCCATCTCATTCAACAGTTGCGGCAACTTTGAGTGTTGTCCTCCCCGGGCATATGCATTCATCAGCATGTTATATGTCATAACGGTTGGCTGCAATCCTATCTTCCCAAATTCAGATACGACATCCCTTGCCTCAATGTAGTGACCTTGCTTGGCAAATCCGTCAAGAAGAATGTTGTATGTCACTCGAGTCCCTTCAACTTTCTCGGTGTTCATCAACTTCCATATTTTCATCAATGTCTGGGTGTCACCAGCACGCCTAAATGCATCCAGCAAAGCCGTATATGTTTCTATTGAGGGTTTTGTCCCTTCCCTTTGCATGTTCTCAAACGCAGTATAAGCTTTCTGATGCCAGCCACTGATTGAATAAGCATGGATAAGAGCTGTATAAGAATGTGAAGTAGGTTTTATACCAACTTTCTTCATCCTCAAAAATGCATCTGCAGCCATGTCACTCATCTTCTTCTGCCTCCCATATGCACTAATCAGGCATGTATATGATTTGGCATTTGGCTTCAAGCCCGTATCCTGCATTTCAATCAGGAGTTTCTCGATGATCTCAGGCTGCATTCTTCTGCTGTATGCATTCATTAGAGTGTTATATGTGGCAGACGTGGGTTTTAGTCCTCTCACTTTCATCTCAGCAAAAAGACCTTCAGCTTCTTCAATTTGATTGGATTTACCAAAAGCATCAATTAATGTGTTATACACTATGGTATTTGGGGAAATCCCTTTCCTCTCCATTTCAGCTTGAATGATAAGGGCTTGTTTCTTTAGCCCCTCGTCACAGAATGATTTGACTAGAGCTCCTAAAACCTCTATACTCCATTTGACCCCTTTTCTGTTCAATCTCTCAAAGAACTCCCATGCATCTTTTGCACTACGACCACTTTTTCTCATGATCGTTATCATAATCGAACCTGTCACATCATCTGGATGCACATTATTTGTTTCCATTGTCTCATACACCTTCCAAGCATCATCGTACCTGACATAAGGGGGCACATTTCAATGATGAGCTCTGCAAAACTGCAACACAATTTGCAAACACTTTCTTCTATATATATATATATATATTTTTATAAGTTTTCCTAATTTGAAATATAAAATAGATGTTAAACACATGTAGAGCATCTGAAGGCATGAATTTTATTGAAAAAACAAAAGAGGCAAACGCTAGATTCTCAACTCCAGATCGCCATTGGCATCATACACTTTCCTCCATATAAAACCTTTTCTTTTGTGGTTTTGTGGGTGGGTTGTTGGCCCCGCGGGGCGGGGGGGGGGGGGGGGGGGGGGGGGGGGAGAGTTTTATTATGCTACCATAAGCAACTATATAATCATCTTGAATAAATCTTGATATCTAAATTATCCCCAAAAGCAACACTAAAGAGGTGCCTTATTCTGCATGAAAATGAATGGCTTATTTTTGCAACTCCTATTGTAACTAGTGTATCAATGTCATCTAGTATTCTTAATTACTAGATACAAACACACTCTTCCCCCTCCAACCCCCCAAAAAGAAAAGGACAGTGCAACCAAATAACTGGAAGGGAAAATTGCTCGAGTGCTTTTTTCATCAACGACACCTAACCAGGAGGAGAAATGAGTCAACACTGCCAAATAACATGTATATTGAGTCTCACTATTGAAAAACTCAAATATATAAACTGGAAAAGGAAACTGATCCGTCTCTCCTGGAAAATAAAACAAGAAAGAAAAATTATGCTTTTTTTGCAATCACTGAAGTAGTGTATCAATGTTAGGATTGTACCATCTCCAATCTTCTTTTCCGAAACACAAAATCCCTCCAATCGTATAGATGAATCAAATCAAGTAAAGAACTTGGTCAAACAGATAAAATACACACAACCTAAGATGAAAAGAACCATTTGAATTATTTTCTCCTTAACAAATGGCATTTCAATACGAAAGGCACAAAAATATTCATTTTATACTGGTCAAAGAACTGTCATCACTGTCATAAAAAAGCCCCCATATTGTGTTGCATGCACAGCGGTATCAATGGAACCAAGCATGAACTAGATGAAACTTTGTATTCTAAGGCAAAACAATAATGATATTGCGTCACCGCAAATTTACTTGTCCATAATTGCCACATTTTTCTTACAAAATCATGTCTTTGTCACCGATTCACCAAAAAGCGATATTAGAGAGGAACAGTATAATGTCAGAAAAGATTAATCCTTTAACTCCTTGTTGGTATATAAATTGAGCCAAAATCGGAGGATATTACCTGCTGCACTGAAAATCTAGAAGTAATGTTTGACTTAACCCAAATGATTTTGTTGACTACAATATTTTCTTGATAAGCAAACCAACTGATAAGCATACACTGGTGAATAACATACCGCATTGACCAAAAATAATAACCGCAAGTAGTATTAAACTACAGCGGAGTACCAAGAATCTCATACCTTCGACTGGACAAAAGCCCTGAAATTGCTGCATTATAAACATGAACATCCCTGAATTCTTTCTTGGATGGTAAGTTCCTAAACAAGACCATCAACTCATCGCCCATCCCAGCTCTCCCCAACAGCGGAAACAAAATGGAACATGCCCGAGACGAAACAAGCGATGGTTGCTGCAAACTCATCCATTCATAGAAATACAAGCAGCCCCTTAGAAGACCTTCCTCACCCATCAAACCCAACACCTCCACACACTCTTTCTCGCCAACCCTTTCTTCAAAACCCCCCAATACCTCTCCCAGAGTCGTGTTCTCCGGTAAGTCCCTCGCAATTTGAATAATCTCTCCCACAACGCCCACGGGCAATACGCTCGAACCCGAGACCGCAGAATCTATTTGTTCTTTTTCTTCAATGACAATTTTTTCAGCATCGAATTCGATTTCGGGTTCCTCTACTGATTCGATTCCGGCAGCAAGGTGCCAAGAAGAGCGGCGATTCTTTTGGAGGGAAAGTTTACCTTCGGGCTGAGGGTCTTTAATTGAATCTGCAGTGCGAGACTTGAAGAACTTCATCATTGAGTCCTCTGGGTCCTCCTCCACCTCGTCTTCTTCTTCTTCATCATCATCTGGTGATTCTACGTCGTCTTCTTCTTCTTCTTCTTGTAAATTTTCATCTTGGAGAAGAGGGAGAAAAATGAGGGATGGGGAGTCAGAGGAGGCGGAAGTGGGTGGAATTGCAAACAGAGAGAAGCGCTTTGGGGTTTTGGAGAGCAGTGAAATGAAAGGTTTAGGAGAGTGGTGGCACGGATGGTGAGAGTGAATGAAAGGGAATGGATGAGTCGGGTGTTGGCGTGTGAAAGACATGGCTTTGGATAGGTCTCCAGCCACTTCAGTACCAAGCTTTCGCCACCACAACAGAGTTCCTTGTTTCCTTCATTCTCTGGAGGATAAGCGGGAATAAGTAGCTCGCATCTGGCCGATACCAGGCTATTTTTGCGAGTGCGACAATTATTATCTTTGACGATTGACGAGCAATGTGCTTCTTCACCGGAGCAATACTTACCCTTTTTAAATGAAAACTCAGTATCATATATAATTAAAAATAATAAGATAAAAAAATAAATCTCATCATTATCTTGTTTTATATGATTGTATTTAATAATCAAGTTTTTTTTTATTATTTAATTTAGGGATTTTGTTGATTCTACTCGCGGCGAAATATCTTGAATGAATGTTGCTTTATAGCCCGATGATCTGAATTTAAAGTCCTAGAATACCGTTTCAGGTGAAATGGCTCAAAACAGATATTTCACACTGTAAATTTTGACACACTACAAAAATGAAATAAAACTTTTCACTGTATTGGTGCTGCTCCCTGATAAGTGATGAGTGTTATCCATTTCGCATACAAACTAGAAATCATGAAGTGAGATTCTTGAATATTGGAACTCAACTAAACAGCCCATACCTTCATATGCCAAGGGAAGATAGATGGACAAAAGTCACAAAACAAACGATGCACTTGTTAGAATGACTCATTTGTTCAAACTGTGTACAACTTTGACACCCTTCAAAGTTCAAACCCCAAAGCTACCACTTCAACCAAAATCATATCAATAATAGAAATAAGCAACTCCAGTCTCCCGGTTGCTTTCTTTCTTAGTATCTGTAGTGGTGGGGGCTTGCAAGGACCTTCAACAGGAACATTGATGTATGCAGCTTGAGTTGGAGTAAGCTTGGTAAGTTTAGCCCCAAGTTTTCCAAGATGAAGGCCTGTGACCTTCTCATCCAAATGCTTGGGCAGCACATATACCTTCTTCTCATACTTTCCAGTTCCCCTCTTGTTCCAAAGTTTAAGCTGAGTGATCACTGGTTTGTGAAAGTGCAAGACATGACAAAGCTGGGATGCCCAGTTGCACAACCCAAATTCATGAGCCGCCCTTCGGCAAAAATAATGATACCATGATTGGTTTCTGGGAAGAGCTAGTGATTAGTCTGTGGCTTGATTGTGATGCGCTTTATACCAGGGTAAGTTTCCAGACCATGCATATCAATCTCATTGTCAAAATGGCCAATGTTGCATACAATTGCATTGTTCTTCATCTTCTTCATGTGGTGAACCATGATGATGTCCTTATTCATATGATTGCATACAACTGCATTGTCAAAATGGCCAACTTACTAAGAAATTTATTGATTTAGGGTTTCATGGTTCTCAGTCTGATAGTTCTTTATTTATCTTGAATACCAAAACTGCTTGCATTTATATCTTGATATACGTCGATAAAATAATTGTTACTGGTTCATCTCTTACCTTAATTTCTGATATTATAGCTTCCTTGAGTCTGCACTTTCCTGTAAAGGATTTGAGTTAGTTGCATTATTTTTTAGAAATAGAGTTCTTCGTGTAGAATCTGGGATCTTTCTCTCTCAGTTAAAATAAATATCTGATCTTCTATTTTGTACCAAAATGCATAAGTCTAAGTCTATCTCAACCCCCATGAGCACTTCTGTACGTCTTTCAGCTCTAGATGGACCCACTGTTGAAGATCCTCAACTATACCGTAGTATAGTAAGGAGCCTTCAATATTTATCTTTCACTCGACCTGACTTAGCATTTGTTGTTAACAATGTATATTAGTATATGCATTCCCCTCACCAGTCTCACTAGCAAATTGTTAAGAGGATCCTTAAATATCTCCAAAACACTCAACACCTGGGTTTGTTTTTCTCTACTACCTCATCTTTTAAACTGTCTGCATTCTTTGATGCTGACTAGGCAAGATGCCCTGATGATCGCAAATCTACTGGAGGTTTTTGTGTCTATTTGGATCCCACTTGATTTCTTGGAAATCTAATAAGCAATAACTGTGACGCCCCCAAATTCCGCTTGGGATTGAACGGACATTTGAAGTGTCGAGACATGCAACACAAGGTTACCTGCCCCCGTTCATGACATATAAGATGCAATGTTCCTAACATGCATCTAACATTATGCAATATTCGCAGCGGATAATCTTTTTCTTTAGCAATACTATGCACCAACTAAATATATCCCAAATACTTGAAACATAATTCATACATAAAGGCATACTAAAAAGCCGTGATCACCACACTAGTCTAAAATGGTTGTGATCAAAAGAATACTTGAGATACAACTCCAAAAGTACAAGTATTAACCTAAGTTAAATACTATACCATCATCAACATCGCACCGTGGCCTAGTCGACCGTATTCAGTTGGTCAGATTCCAATTCTCCATTGGGTCCTGTAACAAGATCTACCATTCGGGGGGAATGGTAGTTGGGACTACCACAGTGAGATTTGATTACAAATCTCAGTAAGTTAACATAAAACTTATACACAGGTTAAAAATGCATGCATGGCAGTAAAAGCATAAATGCATAATTATAGTCATACATAAACATAGTATAACTTGACATATAGCATGACTTAACCAGAACTTAAGCGTGAACTGAACTTGACTTAACATGGCATGAACTTAAGCTTAAAACATAACATGAACAATCAACATAACATGAACGTGAAACATAACATGGACATGAACATAACATAACATGAACGTGAGCTTGAACGTATCATAAACGTGAACATAACATGATGTGAACATGAACTTGGAACATAACATGAACATGAACATAACATGTACGTGAGCATAACATAACATGAACTTGATCTGAAACTTGACTTAACATAAACTTGGAATCTTATTTAATTGTCTTGATTAATAACGTGCATTAATACGTACTCCACAGTTGTTGTGGCCCCACGTATTCAAGTAACATAAAACATAATACGTACTCCACAGTTGTTGTGGCCCCACGTATTCTACATGTCACAATTGCTGTGTCTCATGTAGTGTATGCTCCACAGTTGTTGTGGCCCCATACTTCATGCTCCACAGTTGTTGTGGCCCCATGAATTCACATAACATAAAATATAATACGTACTCCACAGTTGTTGTGGCCCCACGTATTCTACATGTCACAATTGCTGTGTCTCATGTAGTGTATGCTCCACAGTTGTTGTGGCCCCATACTTCATGTAACATAAAATATAATACGTACTCCACAGTTGTTGTGGCCCCACGCATTATAAGTAACATAAATATAATACGTACTCCACAGTTGTTGTGGCCCCACGCATTATAAGTAACATAACATAAATATAATACGTACTCCACAGTTGTTGTGGCCCCACGCATTATAAGTAACATAAATATAATACGTACTCCACAGTTGTTGTGGCCCCACGCATTATAAGTAACATAACATAAGATATAATACGTACTCCACAGTTGTTGTGGCCCCACGCATTATAAATAACATAACATAAATATAATACGTACTCCACAGTTGTTGTGGCCCCACGCATTATAAGTAACATAACATAAATATAATACGTACTCCACAGTTGTTGTGGCCCCACGCATTATAAGTAACATAACATAAATATAATACGTACTCCACAGTTGTTGTGGCCCCACGCATTATAAATAACATAACATAAATATAATACGTACTCCACAGTTGTTGTGGCCCCACGCATTATAAATAACATAACATAAATATAATACGTACTCCACAGTTGTTGTGGCCCCACGCATTATAAGTAACATAAATATAATACGTACTCCACAGTTGTTGTGGCCCCACGATTATAGTAACATAACATAAATATAATACGTACTCCACAGTTGTTGTGGCCCCACGCATTATAAGTAACATAAATATAATACGTACTCCACAGTTGTTGTGGCCCCACGTATTATCATAACATAACATAAGATATAATACGTACTCCACAGTTGTTGTGGCCCCACGTATTATAAGTAACATAACATGTCTTATCTTTCTTAATGCATGAGATATTAATTAATATCATATACTTTTCTAACATGGCGTATACTTGTAAATGGCACAATATGATTTAATCATAACATTTCATGGCATACTTAACATGGCATACTTATAACATACATCATTGTATGACAGAAAAGATTATGTAACAGATAATTATTCATGAGAGATTAAATCATTCGTAGCAGATAAACATGTAATGACATAGCATGACATGGCATATACGATAACATACATACATAAATTGTAGTTCTCTTACACATCACACATACACAATAAACTGATAGTAAGTTAGAGGCTAACTTACCTCGATCGTCGCGTTCTATGAGAAAAGGGTGCGAAACACGAGGAACTGCACAACAGCTGGAAGAGGAACACTCAAGTCCTTAAGATTTTCACTTCTGAACTCAATTGTCATATTATGAGCACTTGCAACACCACGGCAACTTGAGGTTTCACTATACTCAGAAGAGATAATTTGACTTCATAAAGCCTTTGCACTAAAACAAGTTCATTAAAATTATCAATAATAACCAACAAACAATTCCTTTCTCAATCCATATACTCTTAGCCATAGTCAACCACAAGATGACACCAGTCACCCCAGACTATAATCCATAACACCACTGCTTCGGGACACTGTCATACAGTTTCCCAACACTACACCATGCTCTACACTTCTCTGTTACGCCATCCAACCCTTCGTGACACGCCATCCGGTGTTTCACGACTTAATACAGAGTACACTCACGTGAACTCTCTTCCATCCACACTACAAAACCCATCACTGCGATACACGTCTCACAGTGCATCGCTACGCGACACGGAGTACGCACTACGCGTACTTCCTTCGCTACAACACTCATCAACACGATGCACATCACACGATGCATCGCCATACAACACGGAGTACACTACATGCGTACTCCCTTCCTTCTACGACACACATCATTACAGCGCACGTCGCGCGGCGCGTCGCTGCATTACACAGAGTACGCTACACGCGTATTCTCTTCACACAACCCGCCGTATCACATCTACGGCATCCATCTCACGCCTATACTTCACAGCACAGTCCACAAAATACACAATCAAACTCAACACTTCACAACCACACTTCCCTTCACAACTACGCAACGAACTCCACAAATACAACTACACAATTCACAAACCAACCAACTAACTATTTTAAACGTAAAATAACTAGAGATAGAAGGTTATACCATCGACGGGATAACCCGCGCGTCGCTCGTTGTTCGTCACGAACATGCGTCGGAGGAACGTACGTGGCGGCGTACGGTGGCTGTCCACCACATAAAGTGGTAGTTTGGGCTTGAGAAAGGCTAGGCGTGGTCTTGGAAGACTCATGATTTTACAGCTGTCGATGAAGAACAAATTACGTGATTTACGGAAAAGATAATCTATACGCGTAATTCCAGATGAGGGTAAAGATGAGAGAGATGTGATTGCTGTCTGGAAATAATTCAAAACTGATAATTTTAGCGGGCTGTTACAATAACTATTGCTTGCTCCTCTACTAAAGTAGAATACAAGTTTGTGGCCAACACAACCTGTGAGGTCCTTTGGCTTCAATCCTTGTTAAAATAACTGAGCATTTTTCTAACTGATTCTCCTACAATTGTGGTGTGACAATTTATGAGCCACTTATCTAGCTGTGAACCCGATTCTTCATGCACGCACAAATCATGTGGAGTTAGGCTATCATTTTGTCCATGATCAAGTAGCTGTCAAGACACTACAAGTCTATTTTATTTCAAGCAAAGACCAACTAGCTGACATCTTAACCAAGCCCCTGTCTACACCTCGGTTCCTTCAATTACGATCAAGCCTCACACTAGCTTTTGTGCCACTTGAATTGCAAGAGGATATTAAGGCATCTCACTCAGCAACTCACTCCTCTGTAGCAACACAAGGCCCTACTCCTCACCTAGCAGCAGTGCACAACAATGCACCTAACATGCACGGCACACAAAAGACACCACAAAGAGAATATTCTAGAATTAGGCCATAACAGAATGTACTAGCTACAATGACAACTATCACAATATGAGAGGTGAAAGAATTAGGGCGGTTATGTACTCTGTCTATAAATGCCACACTGTAATGCATATATTCAACAGAGGAGAAATGAGAATTTTGAAAGCAATTGAGTCTGTGTTGTTTTGAGTCATTTCCCTAAACACATAATAGTCTTCTTAGTTTTATTAAGTTTTATCAGAGAGCAGCAGCACAACCCTTGCCAACATCTCCATACCCACAAACAACAGCAATCTTGCCAGCAATCATGACATCAGTAGCCTTTATGAGACCATCAAAGAGTGAATAGCGACAACCATACAAGTTATTGAACTGCATTAACATCATAAGAGATCATTATAAATGGATACAAGGTGACAAGAAATCATCTTTCCGAAACTTAAAACATAACTATTTTGCCATTCATCTCCAATTATATTAGGTAAACCTTCAAGGCTTCAAGTTTAGAGCTCCAAAATATTTTCCAAAAAAAATTCTATTTCTTGTAATAAAAAACTATCAATCAAAGGAAGGAAAAACTTTTCATATTCAAGAGTGAACTATACTAAAAGAGGTAAAAAAACAGCTTTACGCTTTGCTAAAACATAAGCCAACTTTGCATTTCTTAATGTGTAAGTCCGACACTTATTTTATTTGGTGCAGCAACTATAGGACCTGTCATCCCAATTCACTATTTCTAACATATTCAGAATGGACCCTCTGCATTTTCTTTTTAAAGAGAGCATTAGAGAAGATTAAGCGCCTAACAGCTAGGATTCCCATCTGAAACCAAGCCTTCTAGAATTAATAATTCATTATTATTATAAATATAGGATAAGTAACTTTCCCTGAGGAGACGATCTAGGAATTTATTCCTAAGTATTACACGACATCCTCTTGCACTTGGGATAGCCTTTGTGCTACTCATTTTTGAGTGAGTCAAACATGAGAGGTAATCCTATCGTACCGTATGCAATTTCACTAGAAATCTAATTGAATACATCCAACTTCTTTAGATCATGTCTTAAATATCGTGCATGTATTTCTCACCACATTGTGTTCATTATACGATAACTTAATACATTGCAAGAAGGAAGAATTATGATAATAAATTCCAGTGATCATCAATTTCTGAATCTATGGATAACATGGGGTCATGAGTAGAATGGTAGAGTCAAACTTGGTGGAGCAACTGCATCAACTGAAACTCTACGATATTGTCTTCTCTTTTGTGTTATATATCATTAGAATCAGAAACAGTTATTGGCATGTCCAAGTACTCTTAGCTAATAACATTTTGAATACGTCAGTTTGGATTTCAAGACTAAGAAATAAGTTATAATATTATTCGTATCAAATATCTATTCGTGCTCAATCATGCAGAAAGAAATTTATAACTCTCACTATCAACAATACTACCAAAATAGACCCAAATGCATATACCTTGCTCTTGGTAATAGAATCATTCACATTAATGGCAGGGAACAACAAGGTTCCTTTGGCTTGCATCTGGTACAGCCTTTTAACGCCAATGGTGGTCTCCTCCAAGACTCTGACCAACCTCTCCTTCATCCTCATGTACCTCTTGGGGTCTGCCAACAATCCTTCCCTAAGTATCCCCAATACAATCCGAAACTTTGCATTTTCGCCCACGAGTCCTATAGCCTTCCACTCCTCTCATACTCCTCCTTGGCATTCATGCCTTCATGGATCAGAAGCATCGTGTCCCCATCGTCGTCAATGATAATGTCGAGGCCACTACCAGGGCCCCAGTCGAGAGCCTTTCTCAATGCACCACCAGTACTCCTCAAGGGTCTCACCCTTCCAAGTGAAAATGGAGGCAGAGTCGTGGGCGATGATGGTAGTAGCTTAGTCTTGCGTGGAGAAGATGTTGCAGGAGCACCAATGGTCCTTGGCGCTGAGGGCTATGAGGGTCTTGATTAGGATGGCTATCTAGATGGTCATGTATAGGGACCTAGTGAAGCGGGCACTTGAGAGGGGTTGGGATGGGCTGAACTCAAAGCGGCAGTGCACGAGCCCTGGCATCTCCACCTCAACAAGCTTGATCTCCAGGCAGACGAAGTCTGTTTGAGACATGTTTCACACCTTGTATTCTCAGCTGGAAGAGGTTTTGGATACTGCGAAGACCATTTCGGTGGAAATGGAGGGCTAGCAGACTAGAGATTAGTTACAGACTGAAGAGTACAGTAACACCATGGAAAATGCAAGTTTTTGATTGGTTTCAGACTTTCAGTTTCAGTCATAGAAAGAAGAGAAAAAAGTCAAACTATAGGAAGAGATTTCGTATCTTTTTCCTGAGCTCCAAGTTCCAAGTCCAACCCCTAGAGATGACTGTTTCTTGCGCATGGTGATACGTTTGTATCCGTTACATTAATAATTTTACCTTTATTCCTACTTTTTTAGAAATGAAGGGTGCAATGTAGATAGAACTTTTTTTAAATTAATTTATACCTTCTCACATAAATAAAATAATAATAATTTAGAAATTTTAATTATTTTTACTTTTTTTTTTCTAAATTATCATTCCCAAATAAAAAAAATATAGTTATAATTATCCCTTGGGATCAGAGAAAGGAAAATAAATCGAGATAGTGACACCCTCAAGCAGGTTTAGATTTAGAAATGAAATGAGATGAGATGATTTTAGATGAAAGATGAAAGTTAAATAAAATATTGTTATTATTATTTTGAGATTTGAAAAAGTTGAATTGAGATTTGATAAAGTTAAACTGTTTATTATATTTTATGTAAAAATTTAGAAAAGTTGTAATGATGAGATAAGTTGAGATGAAACTTTTTTCGAATCCAAACAAGGCCTCAGATTTCTTTTAGTGTCTACATGGTAAGGTGGTGATGTTGGGGCACAATCAAAACCTACTTACCTTTGTTGGGTTTTACTTTCTTTACATTATAGGTGCAACTCCATCTCTTGTTATATCTTGATAAACATATTTTGCTTGCTACTTCAGAAGTGAGGCATTTACAAGATATAGAAGAAGATTTTGTAGAATACACTTGAAAAAATTGGGCAATATATTTATGTCCAAGAAGCTCCAATGCAGCCATCAAAGACTACTGCGATCATCTGGTCCTATATATATAGTAGAACTACTTAGTGGTGACACATGGAAGAACCCACTTGACCAAGTTGGACCCTTCTTGTCGATGCCTTGGAGGCAACTCTTGCAACATCAACACATTTCATTTGACATGAACTATAAGATACACCAGTATTGCTCTACTCAATTCTTTTTCGTTCTAATTTTTCTTTTAGTCCAAGTCATTACCTTTTTTGCTATAGCTTCTTTTGAAGAAATGTTGGTGTTCTCCAACATAGCACATCTACATTCTCCCTCAGTCTGCCACGCAGACAATAACATCTTCAATCAAAATACATGTAAAGAGCATGTGACAAGAAAAGAAAAATTGATCAGTAAAAACCCTAGCTCTATGATACAAACAAAACCCTATAATACACTAAGTTTCACAATGTTGTCAAGTCTTCAAGATACTATCCGTAAAGGTTAAGTTTGATGAGTTTTTACCCAGGACCTATCTTGCATGTATAAACAAATTACTCGATAAATTCAATCCACGTGCATCTTTTCACTCAATTTAGTGGGCATGGATCACCAATTTTCAGTGTTCTCTAATAGAATAATGGCACTTGAGTTCTGCATTGTTTATAATTATATACTAGTAAATTTGTAGGTCACAAGAAGCAATGGTACTAATAGAGAAAAGAGGCTGCAAAACCGTTTACCCATTGTCATATTTGGAGCTGCTAGTGTGATACTCCGTTTTTACGTGTATTTTCATTGAGAAAGTATTTTAATTTAATTAAAATAATGGTTCTTTTATTTTAAATTATCGGATTTTAATTGGATTTATTTAGTTGTGAAATTTATTTTGTAGAATTTTCTTTATTTTATTTATTGTTTTGAGTTTAAATTGCTGTTTAATTTATTTTAGTTTGTTCTTGGATTTAAAATTAAGTTGTTAGTTTTTGCTAGTTATTTATTATAATTTAGCTTTATGTTGTATTTAAATTATTTTCCTTGTGTTATAGTTTTTAAAGTTGTTTTCGTTGGATTAGTTTTTGGTTTCTAGAGGTGAGGATTGGACCTCATTTCTTTTCCTCCATCTTTTCCTTTTCACTTTTCTTTTTCATTTCTCTTTCTTTTCTTCTTTTTCTTTCTCTTCCTCCCGGTTCTCTCCCGCGCGAAGCCATTTCCCCTCTCATTTTCACCGTTTTCTCTCTCCGCCTAGAACCGCCGCTTGCCGGCGCCGTGACCTGCACCACCCACCCAGATTTCTTCCCCTTCGGCCGGTGATCATCCCCAACAAGTTTCACCTCCATCCGAGCCACCGTTAACCGCCACGAGCTCCTCCAAGCCACCCGGTTTTTGTGTCGTTCCGCCGCCCTCGTTCCACCTCCGGCCACCATCTCTTCACCACTTCATCACCAACTTCTTACCATCCTAAACCACCCATTTCCGGCTTCGATCCATCGCCGGATTAACCCCCACGAGCTCAACACCGTTTTACCCATTTTGGCCTTCTACCGCCGTTTTCGCCACCACCCACGGCCAACCCTCACTTCCACTAGTTTCATAAATACCTCTAAGTCATTCCCTATCAATCTTAAGCCTTGGTTTGTCCCCATTCAAAAGTGGGTATTTTACAACCCACGGCCACAGTGTTTTTACACTGTTACATTGCTTTTTCTTCGCCGTTTGCAGCTCGTTGATCCTTTGAAAATTATCATATAGCGCTGTAAGTATTTTCCAAACTTCATTTTAGATTTAAATATATTATTACTTTTACAATAAATATTTGTGACTGCTTGGTTATTCCGGACTAAGTCCGAGGAGTTGGGGGTCGGATGGATTTGAGAACGGAGTTGCTTGTTTGTTGTAGATGTTGAGAATTGTTGGTTAATTTGTGTCATATCATTTGCATTGCATTATGCATGCATATACAAGTGTTGGATACTGAAAATTGTGTTTTCATGCATAAATGGATTTTTAGGTGTGTGTGTGTATCACGACCCCAAGTCAGGATGTGGTATTATCTCGGTGGAGCTCCTCTGGTCACTCGAAAGTGGATAATACTGAGTGACATCCCCTGGATTGTCGCTGGGCGATTACCGGATCGCACGATACGGTAACACTGTCTTGTTGACTTCGTGGTCCCTTAGCTGGCGGGGACTAGAGGATGCCTGGTTCAGGTACGCGCTGGGCACGAGACCGAGATTGCTCGTTTAGATATCACATGCGTAGTCGTTACGTGCGGTGTGGCATAGTAGCCAGAGTGTGTGGATGATCCTTAGGGGAGATCATGGTGCATGCATTAATTGGAACTGGTTTTGAATATTGGATATGGGCCATTTTCTGGGAAAATGGCGAGGTTTTGTAAGAGGATATTGAGATCCATTTTCTGGGAAAATGGTGGTTTCTTGGTTTGGGTCATTATCTGTGATAATGACAAGGACTTGTTTTAAAGGATATGTTTTGGGCCAAAATGGGATTTTGGCGTGCGTGGAAAAATGTGGTTTTTTGGGACATGTGCATTTGGCATCCTTTTATGCATATTATTGAGTGTAATATATTTTTTATCTTGTGGTGTTTGGATTATTACTTACTTGTTACACCATTTTTGGTACCGTAGATTTTGATGTAGAGGTTGAGGAAGAGAAGGTTGAGGTTGAGACCGAGGAGGCAGCTCCGCCAGAGTATTGACTTGGAGTTGTTTATCCTTGGATATTATCTTTATTTGTTTTTATGTTATGTATTTGGGTTTGAATCAATGTTGAACTTGTAATATTTTATTATGTGTGTTTTAAACTGGTTTATATTTAAACAAAATTATGGTACTTAATTATAAGACTTTATTATCCGCTGCGTGGTTTATTTTGTATACATGTTACATGTACACACACTTGGCACTTGGCGATGGGATGTGTGATCCGTGTTTTCATCATCCCGACATCTCGATTTTCATGTGTCCGTACGTGGGAGTTGGGGGCGTCACAGCTAGCATGGTTGTTAGAGCTACTGGAGAAATCATAAGAACCCTAGGCAAATATATAAGTTTCAAAAGATGATGTCCGAGGGATAGAAAATGCTAGCTTGTTTCCTTTTTTGATACCAAGAAGAATCGTCTGAGAATAGTTTGAGGAACGCAATTTCTTTTGAAACCTTAGTTTTATTGGGAAACAATTTGGTGATACCCTGGTTTGTGAATAGATAAATCTCGACTTCCACAATTACTTTCCTCTTCAGTTGAAGACTTGACTCCTAACATAGGCATCTTTGGCATATCATTCTTTAATGACCTGTGGGTTAAGGTCGTCCTAGTCCTTAGCACATTTCCTTCATTATTTCTCAAGGTCCTCATGACCTCCACTCTATCTTGGTATTTATAATGCTTTTGAGAATCCCCACTCGAGGTAGAATTTAAATTGGGTCTATCTCTTATCATAGCTTTTTCGGATGTGTGTTCAGAAAGGTCTGAATCACTTCCATGCTCAGTGGATGAATGCGACTTTTGCTGCATTCTAAGAGAACAATTAAAAAAACTGAAAGATGGCTTCCTCACCTTTTTGTGCTTTGAATAAAAAACATAGTGTGTAATGTTGATCCTAATTTCTACATTACAACCAAGAATAGACTGAACTTGCATCTGTTTCCATGACTTCCGGCCTTAGATGCATAGTCAGGATGTTGGAATTGTAATTCAGCTACTACAAGACCTGAAATTGCATGATCACTCAACCATTACTCAAAAGACAAAGCAAAATGCATATAAAGTATCCAGAAGCATAAGACTAATGACAAAGATGGAACACTTTTTTATTGGTACAAAGAAGAGAATAATTGGCATCTACATGTAATAGCTCAGCCTGCAAGAAAGATCTATTTCCATGTAAAAGTGATGAGATGAAAAATAAAGAATTGTTTGGAAACATCCATTTAATTGAATCCAATTATCACAAATAAGTCATCACAATGTTAATACTCTAGATGGATAGACCTCATCCACATATGTCTTACGACTAGTTCCGTGTACAATGATGACAAATGGTTCTATACATCAATGATTGGTAGATCTTGGACAGAACACTCGAGGTTTCATGTCTACAAGAAAAAATTCTTGATATTTTCCTTTTACAAACTTCCTATTGTTAAGCAAACATTCACACCTATGCATTTTAAACATATCACCACATCCTCCATTCAATTTTACTGAAGAGTGGAGAGATGTCGTTTGAGCTAGAGCTCATTGGCATTGTGTTACTCGGAAGTTGGTTACTTTGTTCAAGATTCTCTCATATAGATACATTGTAACAAGAGCCATTAGCAAGGAAATTCTTGTTTCCTTTTTTTTTTTTTCTTCTCTTTATTTTTAACAGCCATTTTTGTGAGTAATATTTTAATATTTCCCCCATATATAAGTTGAACTACAGCTAAAGCCACCATTAACCGCTTAAATACCAACTATTCTTTCTTAATTATGCTAACTAATGCTTCGTATGGATATGGGACAGACTCATATAATAGACTGCTTTACCTTGATTGAAACAAAGAGACAACTGCTTCCCACAATTCTTTAGAATGTTTTTGAGTGAATTGGATTGCCATAAGTTTGTAGTTTTCTTCCAAATGGATTCCAATGTTCCTTCACAATCCTCTTGTATTCCTAATTTATATGGTTTATAGCCCTCAAATGAAGATGTTTCAAGATTTTTTTAGCCTTCCCTTGCTGCAGATAGACTGCAAACACCACCATCTGCATCCGAACAAGAAGAAAATCGGAGATTAAATTTGTTTTTTATAAGTACAAAATTTATTGATAAAGTAGGCATGGCCCAAGATAGGAGGTGGAGATCAAACTTTCACATACTTCTCCTTTCCTCCTCCTCATCCCTACAGAGGAATTGAAGTGAGAAAAAAATAATTTATTAAAGAATAAACAATGAGGATCCTCACCTTGCTGCCTTGTATCTTTTAAACAAAACTTTGAGTAATTGACATTCACAGAAGAAGACTCCACAGAGCTTAACTGTAGAACAGCTACAGTGTGCCATGTTGTTTGATTCTTAGACCTTTTAAATTACTTATATGTTTCAGAAAGTATCTTTAATGCATGACTCAATTTTAGCGTGTCCACTTCAGCGGTGACTCAAAATTATAAGAACTTGGAGAGCAAGGTTATAAGCAAATGCTAATAGGTAAAACACAAAAGAAGACGATCATAAAAATGATACATCCACTATGTGCATGCATATAGACACACAAATGTGTACTAGCAGCATAAAAGAAAATTGTCATTGATGATTCAATCAACCACAAAGAACAATGTGATGCATTGCCATACAAAATGTCACTGACATAAAAAATGTGACATATATAAAGCCCTCACAAGCAATTTCCCCTAACAGTTTGAAATTTTGCTACATATTGGAGCAATAAATGAAACAAGACAACAGAGACATTTTTTTTTACGAGAAGTGGGTGACTAAGTCAATATTTGAAGGTTAATTTTAACTCTTTAGTATGGTGTGCAATAGAATAGACATAGGGCTAGCTCTTGGATTTGTTAACATAATTTAACCACAGATCAAAACTCAAGTAATTCTCTTTGGCACTTGTCAAATATAGGATGAGAATGTCAGCCTTAATGGAACTTAGAAAACAATATTGTCTCTGATAAGAAATTGTTAGGAAATACATAAAAAGCACATTAGCAAGGCCTATCTTTAATATCCTTAGCACGGAATGCCCAATATATGCAACGCGCAACTAAATTTAGTGAGCCATCAATGCCTAGACCCAGGTCACATGACCAAGTCTGGGTCAGTGTGATGACTTACTTTATGATTTTTAATTGTTCACTACCATGTTTTGACAATATGACAAATCAAATAAAGTATTGACAAAACAACATAGTGACTGATTAAAAATCATAGAGTGAATCATGATACTGACCCTGAGTTATCATGCTATGAAAAATAAACATTTTCATAGCATTTTATTTTTGGTGCATATATTTTGATGCACTCAATCTGCCAGATAGCCAAGCATGTTTCATGTAGCAACTTGTAAAGTATGATAACGATACTACAGATGAAAGTCCATAGTACTTATAGGTATGCATAATAGAAAACTTTCTTCTAACTTCAGAACTACCTTCCTGACATATACCCACAAGAATGTCCATGATGAAATTTGCTAGTTGCGATATAAGTTGCATAGGATCAATCCTTGATCTCATGAGTTCCTTGACCTTTATTACAGTGTTTGAAGTGTCAGAAGACAAAGCCAAATCCAGTAAATCAAACAAATCATCATCAAAAACAATCCTAATATGCAAAACAATAGAGGAAAATTCTATTACCATTTTGAATGAGAGGGCACACTTTATAATTCCATCTGAGAAACAATAGCCTACGACTCACAAGCTCGTGGACCAAGGTCATTATGATCTTTTTATCGAGCAAACGTAGCTGATCAAGCATCATCTCCGCATCCCTAAGTGAACTATTGGATTTAGAGGCAACAAATTCTAAAATAGCTTGATCAAAGTCAAGTCTCTGTTGAGTGGAAATTTTCTCTAATATGTTTGCAATGTCCACTTCTTTTATCATTGGAAAGTGATATCTTTGTGACCATGACACTGCACTTCAGGACACCTTATCCAGTTCAGGAGTGATCATTACAAAGACAATGGGTCGAAAAAGGCTATTTAGGCTATTCAAAACAGTTGCCCATGTTTCCCCCCACAACAATTGGCATTCATCAACAATGAAAACCTTGAATCGCGAGGAAACCCGAGGAATGAGTGCATTCTTAATAAGAGATCTAACCCTCTCCATCCGATTTATTCTCACATAATCAACTTCCTTAACATCTCTGCACCTTCCAGAAAAGAACAAAACACATTCTCAGCATAAACCATATGGCCTATGCCCCTAAAGTGAAACGCAATTTAGTGCTGCTGCAAATCTACTTGAAGCAAAGGTCTTGCCTGTACCACAGGGACCATGGAAGAGATATAATGATGCTATTCTTCCTTGACATATTGCCCCCAATATAGACTTTGCCACTAAATTTTGTTTGACCAATTCACTAAAAGATTTTGGCAGGAATTTCTGACTCAAACACTTAGGAATTTTCGAGTATGGAGTAATTTCATTACTAATATGTTTCAAGCTTCTGCGCTTATAAAATGTGGGACCATCTACTTCCCTAGACACCAAGGGACGTTCTTCTGTATCAGAAGGAAGATATGACTCTCCAAATTCAGAAGTTCTTGACCTGCAGTAGCTTATACCACACCTATGGTGATTGTGACCTACGTCCTCCTCTTTCTCATTTGCTGATAATGGTACACCATGGCCTAAAACAACATCATTTATTGATGCAGATGGACTTCATACATAATTCGCACATCACCTAGTGCCCTAGATGATTTCACATGATATTTGTATCGCAATTTTCATGTAGACAATTTGATCTATTTGCTCAGCTTGTGCTGGTCCTATAGTTGGCTCATTACACGAATCAACATTCTCCAAAGATTGTTGGAGGGTGTAATGCATATCAAATCAAATCCAACACCCTTGAGATTTTCACAATAGCTATCACTCAATGTTTGTTTTTATAAGCCTATCCCTGAGTTGATGCACAATAGTCCAACCCTTCAACTTGTTTAGTCATACCATGATGGGTTTTCTTTCTTACCAAACCCAAGTCTTTACATGAGCTCAACTCAAGTTTTTTCACACCACAATTTAGTTCAAAATCATAAACATAATCCTCTTTAAGTCTACGTAAACCTAAATTCTTTGATCTCCAAGCATCACCATTAGAGCCACCTTCTTGGAAATCATTCTTGATCCGTAAAGAAATCCCATTACTAGAATTAGTCTACTAATCCCATAGAATTAGTAGACGGATCCCTCAGTGACCTCACTTTCTTTAGTGTTACAAGAGTCATTGAGATAGGAATGTCCACATAATGTCGCCACCCATCCGTCATTTACAAAATGAATCAAATGCTCCAATAAAAATAAAGTTCTATGCACACTACAAATTGCACACTCAACATACCTACAAAGAAGGAGTAGCTAGAGAAATATATTAAAAAATCAAATAGGACAACCAGCAAAACTCTCAATCACTCCAAATAGGTGCTTATACTTCCAGTAATAATGAACCTCTAACACAGAGAAGAACTGAAATAGTTCAACAAATAGCACGGGATACCATATTAAGGGTTCAAATCAATATGTTCCTTTTAAAAAATGACAATGATTAAAAAAAAGAAAAAAAAGAAAAGAAAAAGGAAGCGATTTCACACTAAAGGACTTCAGCATTACCTTTCATGAAAAATGAGAGCCAATATTTAAGAAACCCAACAAATTAGGAACAGACAAGCAATGCAACACACTTTTCATGAAACAAAAACGTTATAAAAAATTTCAAAAAAATACATGCTTCCTCTTACTTCTGGATATGAAAGAACAAAAGACCACTATACAGAGAAGAAATATTCTCACTCCTTTGGCATAACAGAGTTCCAAAACATATATAAGTATAGCTTGTAGAGAGACAGACAAAGGGTAAGAAAGAATCTAAGATTCCCATATGACGCTATAAAAATATGCAAGTAAAAACAAACAATACAATAAGACAAAGATATTAAAAAAAAAAAAGAAGATTGAGCACTTCAAGAATGAGGGAATCTGCACCAGTAGCATAGAAGGCGGGATACAAAAACCCTAACCCTAAAACAGTGGTGTTGGTGGTTGAATTTTTGGATCCTAGAGTGAGAGTGGTAGAAAGCAGTAACAAAGGGCCAAGTGGCAAAGTAGCAAATGTCATTAATGCTAGCAGTGGTGTCAAGCACGCCATTGCTCGTGAGCCAGGCTGACATTTACATAGTTAGAGAGAGAGAGAGAGAGAGAGAGAGAGAGAGAGTTTCAATTTGGTTAAGATATTCTTTGTTCTATAGTTGCAAAGTCGTTGTATAGGGGTCTGGTGTAGTCTCAACTAGAAAGCCTAGCGGAGGGTTTTTTGGTAATTTCATGTGTGGTGTTATGTTTTGATTAAATGGGGAAAAGTCCCATGTCTGGTTTGTTAAGTGAGTTACTCCCACTCTCATAGTTGGCATGTGTTGAACATTCAAATGATGAAATGTGCCAACTAGGCTTGGCTTCTTGGGTTCTCCATTTGTTTATCGAGAAAATGGAGGAAATGATGCCATTGGCATTGTTTTAGGAAATATTTAATATTCTTTGAGGGTCTCAGAAATAAAATTATTATTGTTTGACCATAAACTGCTTTATCCATTTCAATCAAAGATGTTCTTAATTTACATCGCTTTTAGCACAAAACTAAAGGCATTTGAGTAGTAGGGCTTGACCCATATTTTAAATAAGAATTTCTTAAATTTAGGACATTCACAAAAATATTACTCTATATGATGTTTGAAAACCTAGATATATGGATTGCATTTTATAATATCTATAGACCATTAAATAAAACATCAACTTTATCGTTTCTTAAAATAGCCCCCACACCCCCATAATTAGAATAATTAAACAAAGCACCATTAAAATTAAGTTTAACCGTACCTTGCATCGGAGGTTTCCAAGAAAGGATGATATCTTTACGTACAATCAACTTATACAATTTAATGATAGTGTACCCTTCAACAAATGCCAAACAATTATCAATCACTTCATACAACAAACAACTAGAATTCTGAAATAACTTTATATTCCTATATTTCCAAACACCCCAAGAGACAGCAATAAAACATGAAACTGAAATTAAGCTAGATTGCATCAAAATCCTAATCAAATCAAAATAATTACCTAGAGTCTCTAGAAAAGGTAACACGAAATAACAGAATACAACCAGCAATTTCCTCACTTCTAGGCAACCCAAAAAATATGACGGCAATCTTCTACTCTCATTGAGCAAATAGAACAAACCATATTAGAAACAATTCCCTTTTTCAGCACATTTAGTTTTGTAGAAAAATTATCCTTACAAACTCACCACCCAAAGTTTTTAACTTTATTTGGAAGATTTAAAATTCATAATTGGTGCCAAAAGGATGAAGAACCTTAAAAATCATAATTACCCACACCAATAGTAGAATCAAATAATTTCATAGCAAGATGATATCCAGACTTTATTGAATATAAACCATTTTTAGTGCCTGATCATACAATACAAGGGAATATAGATTGAATTAATTCCACATCCCAAGAACCACTAGGCTGAAGCATAAGCATGTTAACTTTTGTATCATCAGGAATGACAAATTGAATGTCATTTATTGTGAGTTATCCGAATATTAACACCCTTCCCTATCCTCCAAATACCCCCAACTCGCAGAAGAGATTTAGCGGCACAACTACTCCTCCATACATATGAGGGCTTACCACTCAAATGTAAATGAAAAAAATACTTGGTAGGAAAGTATTTTGCTTTATAGATCCTAGTCAACAAGGAATTAGGATTTTGAATCAACTGCCAACCTTGCTTCGTTAAAAAAACCAAATTAAATAGCTCAAAGTTCTTAAAACCCATACTACCTCGCATATTTGAATAACACACATTTGACCAATTAAGCCAATGTATTTTCCGTTTAGATTGGCGTTGTCCCCACCATAATTTAGCAAACAATCATTTTAAATCTTTTCAAAAAGATTTCGGTAATAAAAAATAGCTCACAGTATAAGTCGGTAAAGCTTGCATAACCACCTTTATTAATACTTCTCTTCCTACCTGTGAAAGCAAATATCAATCATGAGATGTTAAAGAATGCACATCCCAAATGGCCATAATTGCATCAGCTTTCTCGACTTTTGTGTTACGACTAATTAGAAGTTTAGATTTGTCCATATTTATCTACTATCCTGAAGCCAACCCATAGGCTTGTAATAACTGTTTCAAGTTTTTATTTTGGAATTGAGTAGCCTGGTAAAATAATAAACTATCATATGCAAAAAACAAATGAGTACCAATAGGAGCTCTAGGACAAATCCGGACACCCTTAATCAGATTCCTATGTTCAACAGCCTGAAGTAGAGATGACAACTCCTCGGCACATAGAACAAACAAGTAAGAGATAAAGGATCATCTTTATGCAAATCCTGAGTGGCAACATATGAAGAAGTAGGCACCCCATTAATAAGCACCTTATAAGAGATTGAATTAATGCAAGATAAAACAAGATTCACCCGTCTTCTATCGAAACCAAGTTTCTACGTGATGCAGGAGGATCCGAGTCAGATGATGCTGTGTTGTTAGATAGCACTTTAATGGCGTTGAGATACCTTGAGTTTGCAGATCAGCACAAATATAATAGATAATCGTGATATTTTCCTAATTGGGGCAGTTTTGAGTGTGTTTCGGTATTTTGGCCATAACTTTGGTTACGGGTATCAGAATCGCACATATGACCCCAATTCGGAAAGCTCTTTTCGGTGCGCATGTCGTGGCCACTTAGCTATACTTGTGCGCATATTTTTCGAGCTCAAAATCTACAGTTTTCCCATCTGAATCTCCTTTTTTAGTTATTTTTTTCCTTTTACAGTAATATTTCATTTATCGTTTATGAAGTGATTCTGAACTCGATTTAGGCCAGATTTTTGACATATTACTTCTTTTATTACATATTAAATTTTAGCATGATTATTGAAATTTTGCTATTTTTGGTAAAATTCTGATGATGATGATTTTCAGCTATATAGCTCCACTTGTGGGCTGATTTTCAACATTATTTGATTTGATAATTTTGAATTGAACATCAAATGTGTTTCTATGTGTTTTTGAAGGATTCTTTTATGTTCTTACCTGTGAATTATCTGTTGAGACTAGCCTACAGAATAATCGCTATTTTGTCTGGTGTCACAACGTGCTATTCTCAATAAAACTCCATTCGACCCTATAATAGGCTTTACTCATATCCAACTTCAAGGACATCACACCACTACTTCCCCTCCTCCTTTTTACAATGCTTAGTTTCCAATGCCACAAGAACATTATCTGTTATAAGCCTTCCTGAAACAAAAACATTTTAACTACTATTTGTGTGTGTTAGAATTGTTTCTTATCGCTTTAAGTCAATGTTACAATTATTGTATAATGGAAGTTAAGGGGCTTATTTTAGGCTCTTCAAATGAAATGATCTAGAGACTAAAGGAGGAATCCCCTATTGCTTTGATTTGGTTCAAAATATTTAATGTGATCAAGAGAAAATTGGTTGATCCAATATTTTTTAATCTTTTTTTCCTATACCTGGCTGTGTCAGTTTTATACCAAAAATGCTAACCTTTTATTTCTCAAATCAAGATGTACTTAGATTTTGTTGAAGATATATATGTAGTTTACACTTGGGAGAGACTCGACTCATGTGATCGATCTTGTTAATCAAAAGTGGTTGGATATTTTTCCACCATTATCTCTTCTTCATCTAGAGAGATCTCATTTCAGACTATTGTCATCTTAGAGTAGGTCATCATCTTATCTCCAAAGTTTGGGTCGTCTTCTTATAAGTTTTAGAGAATGTGGATATTTTTGCTAGTAATTGGAGCTAATCAAGAGTGTCCTCTCACAGGTCTAGACAGGTCTTTCCTTTATTGAAACCATAAATTTTTTAGAAATATTTTTTTAGGAAAATGCTACTCTTACCGATGGTTTCTACCGTTGTGACTTTTATTATTATTATTATTATTTTACTTAATGATTAAGTAAGTATTTTTTAATAATATTGTAAATTTTTTATTTTTAAAAAAATATTTAAATGTATTAAAAAAATATATGTAAAAAAAAAAAAAAACTCAAAAACATAAGTGGGGGAGCCCTAGCAGTAGGAGTAGCACCGCCCATTTTTCGATAGGTTTGGAGTTGAGGAATATATTCTTTACAAAACTCTCATTTTGACACAAACTTGGTTTCATTAGATAGAAATCTCTTCTATGGTTCTTCTCAAACTTCCAAGAAGAGATACTTCCAAAGGTAAAAATCTAGAGTTTCCCATACTTCTTGTCCCTTGGCTGATGGGAGATAACAATCAAACATATGCTAATTTCCTATACTAATCTGCCATGGGGAGCTGCAATATCACTCATGACAAGTACCTTTATATTTAATACCTGCATACCATATTAAGAGGATTTGCCCTACCACTTGCTTGTTATTTTAGAATGAATCCTTCCAAATCTCTGAAAATAGATCAGTTTAGACAAGTGGGCTTTTATGAAGAAAATAAACCCACGAGGCAGATTGTGAGCAAATCTCATCCAACATTGTAAGTGGGCTTTCCACCACTTAGATTGTGGATCAAGCAATATCAACATTTAATATGGACTAAAATGGCCGGTCAGAGGGATAAGCATTAGGGTATGAAGAAAAAACACTAAGAAAAAAGAAGAAAATGCAGGAGATCACATGGAACTTTCAATTCTCTCGATCCTCTCCTATAGGGCAATATAGTACAGAATACTTTTTCTAACTCCGAACAGTAAAGTCGTCAAATCTGCCAATCTTTGAACTGCGAGGAAGCTGAGAACAAGGAGACAAGAATGCATGTAATCATGGTGAAAGTTTGACCTTTTTTTTTAAACCTACTGTCACGACCCGACATATTACGCTTGATTAAAGCGAAAGACTAGTTTCTTATCTTACATCAAGTCGATCGAGATCTTGCAGCAGCCAATTTGGACTGAACCGAACCCTTTGCAAGCTAGAGAGCATTCGTGTCTGATATCCAAACATATATAGAGAATATCATTCGATTCCCTCATATCCCTTAATCCCAGCAAACATTAGCTCTAGATAATCTTCCATGCATGTTTTGTCTCTTCTGATCTCAAGCATGTTGCAGAAAGTAGATCATGGGATTATAAAAGATTTGAATGAATTCTAAAATTAATACTGCTAATTAAAGATCGATATACAGGCCGCCCAGCTAGGTACCACTCGACACATCAATAAATCAGCAGCAGTACCCACCCGACACACGAATTAATAATGCCATGACAGAAAAGCTATGTTGAACCAGATTGGCCGAAGAGATCACTACATAGTACATATATTATCACAAACAGAAAGACATGAGTGTCGTTAGTCAAAACACATTAATTAAGAAGGAAAACATAATGATATTGTAACTATGTCACATGCATGGCTTTAAATGATTATGTGATATGTCGCTACGCCTCTGATCTATCTATCTCATTAGGTAGATAGACAGATAAAAGAAGTAGGAGCTAGCATTGTTATCGTCATTTGCTTAAAAAAAGGGGGGGAAAAGAAGGCCGTCCAATCCAATAGTATAAGTATTTAATTTTAGTTTAACCAACATGATTAGGGTTACTAGAAAGCCAATGATACCTTTCAAAAATATTGATGTATAAACTCCTTTTCAGACCATGCCAAAAAAGGATAGTTAAAAATATATATGAAATTCAGGAAATAAAATCGTTCTTTATGTGATCATGAAGGCCTGCAATATGTAGTTCCAAAATCATTATTAATAATGTATATCCATAACTTTGAAGTGCTCATGAGGGGATGCTTGGCTTGCACTTTCAGCAAGCTCCAAAAGCTAAAGAAACATATCTATATATATAGACGATGTATTTAAGATCTCTTTTGTTTTTGCAGATGAACTTAATTAATTATCTTTACAAGTGGTTAATTCATTAATCTGCGTCGATCACAACCATACTAACACACTATAAGATAAATGAGTTTTTACTATCAAAATTTTACGATCAAAATTACTATTTGGGATGAAAATGAAAACGTCAAAAATAATCATTTTAGTTACGAAATTTTGATTGTAAAAATCTGTTTCTCTTGTAGTGACAGCCAATAAATGATGTTTGCTATACGTACCTAAATACACACTTTCATGGGTGCATTGGGCCACCCTCTTGCTAGTTTTTCTTCAATCCAAAGACCCCGTGCATGCGCACACATGGAGGTGGCCGGAATTTAATTAGTCATGTTGACGTCGAATATATATATAATTCTGAAATATTAATATGTCGGTGCGGCGGTGCCAAAAAGTGACTCGTCTGTACGTACGTACAGAACTTGTCTAATTATTATTTCATCTCCAATACCTAAAATGCTTGACTAAGTTTTATTGCACGTTAAAATTCAAACGCAATATACTTGGAATCACCGGAGAATATGCCTCTCGTCTCAAATTTAAAATTATTATCTTATTATTATAAAATTTTTAAATTCTCATAAAAAATATAATAAATAATTTAATATATATTTTTAATTTTTTCAAATTCTAAAAAATTAATAATATTTTAATATTTTATCTTAAAATTTAAAATTCTCATATCAAAATTCTAGTTACGAGAGCATACCTAATCCACAAATCTAGGCAACTAATTCCGGACATGACTACTACAGTGAAAAGAGAATTTTGGGACTTGATGAAATTACGAGATCATGCATGCATGCTTATATATATGCATCATCATGTGCAGGCACAGAGAAATACTATTTGGCTGAAAGAGACTTCCACATGGCTTGGTCTCTTATGAGTTATATAACATGTGAGTTTCATTTGTCTAGCTAGTTGAGTTATGCATTACATCAACCATAATTATATATCATTAATTTTTGTTTAGAGAAATACTTTAATCATAAAATAATGTGACTTTATAAATATGTTAGATTATAATATTATTTTTATTATAAAATAAATCAAATATATTACACGAAATAATGTCAGTACGTTTGTGAATTTATTTATTTAAGAATGTAGAAATTTTCTTTTATTTAATGTTGAATTTGTGTAAAAGATGTAAAGTCAATGTTGTTATTATTATTATTATTATTATTATTAATCACGAATTTTTAATGAGACAAGTTGGAAAGTAAAGACACATGATACATTGACCAATGAAAATACCCATTTTTTCCAATCACCCAAAACGTCCAAACCCATCCTACCGTAATATAACATGGCTACGCCATTTTTTGGTTACCTACCTCAGTATTGGTTGGATTTGCAATGGTAGCCAATATCAACGGTTATGAATAGTCCAAAAAAATAGGAATAAAGAAAATAAAATCCCCATCTGACGACGTCGCTTTCACCAGCTAATAACCCCCGTAAAATTAAACGGGAATTCACACCACGTACGACCTCTAATCGTGGGCCATTTGTCGCCTTCATGCATATGTAGTGGAAAAGTGGCGGTTCCATTGGTCTCTATTTTGCCATGTCAGCCGACCTTTTTTCTTGGTGAATGTGAAATTCCGGCGAAGGTTGCGGCTTCGAAGATTTATTAAAGCATGAAATTACTGACTTTTTTTTTTTTTTTTTGGAAAAAAGAGGAATAAATGAAGGTTAATTGGGCCTACAAGAATTTAAAGGGTTTGATTTTTGAGGGCAAAAGCACGTGGCATGTGTCACTATGATTTGAGGTCCAATCTTATTGTTTCAATTCTTCCCTCCAAATGCCAAAAAATAAATAAATAAAAATGTACCATTGAAAGTGAGTGGTGAGCGACTAAGCATACTAATAAATTATTGATTTACTTTTATGAAACCTATTACTCAATTATATTATAATAAAGTACTTATTAATATGGTAGTTCATGATAAATATGATGCAAAACAATATTAACTATCTATATTTATATATATATTACTTGCATATATGAATCTTTATATGGAAGAGGAGAATTTTAGCTAATATTATTATCATCAATCATATTATATATATATATATAAAATTTAAAATTTGATGTAAATAGGTAGTGCCCACTTGAATGGAAAAGCTGAATTATTTGTTAAAGATGATATAAGAAAAAGAGATTCTGATCAACTGTATTAACAGTCAGCACTTGATGATAAAAATAGCTATTGCTTGAGATTTTATTCTCTCAAAACTTATCTACAACTTGCAATGATAAATGTTATTATAACACATCATAATATGATAAATGTCAACTGCCGGTAGCCTGATGACACCGGACCAACATCTCCAAAATGGATATCATGGGTTCAACTCCCTACTCCCATTGTATATAAAAAAAAACCATATATGCAATGTATTTTAAGTGTGATTAATTCGGGTCGGGAAATATAAGATAAAGAGGAGCATTACTCATCGCATGCACTTATAGATATGATTTTATCTTCTGGTGTATATTATTGACTATTTGTGTACCATCATTCAGGGCATGCTCAACGGCAAAAACTACCCAGATGGGTGGGAATATGTCTCATAAAACCAGAAATCACGTAGCAAGTTGGACCCACATTTTGAGGTCCCTGAGAGTTCATTCACGCAATTGAGGCGGGCTTTAATCTCTTTATATACATGCACTCCCTGGCCTCCTCCATTCATTAACACTCACCTTAATTACTCTCTCTCTCTCTCTCTCACACACACATTTCCTAGCAAAAAAACAGGAAATGGCAAGCTTTCCTTTGCACTTTGTCATCACCTTCCTCCTGTCTCTCCTTCTCCCAACCCTCATTTACTCCTCCCCAGTTCAGGATCCAGAGCTAGTAGTACAACAAGTACAAAGGTAAGAGGCTCCACCACCACTTTAATTACTAGTGTTTTGTGGGTACCAAAATGTTACTAAAAAAACAAATACAGTTACTCTGCACAAATTGACACACATTCCTTTATTTGCAGGAGCATCAACAATGCCTCTCGGATCAGGAGGAACCTGGCTTATCTTTCTTGCGGGACAGGCAACCCAATTGATGACTGCTGGAGATGTGACCCCAATTGGGAGCAGAACCGCCAGAAGCTGGCTGATTGTGCAATTGGGTTTGGGAGGAATGCCATTGGTGGAAGAGATGGCAAGATTTATGTGGTCACAGACTCCAGCGATGATGATGCAGTGAACCCAAAACCAGGGACTCTGAGATATGCAGTAGTCCAAGATGAGCCATTGTGGATCATCTTTGCACGTGATATGGTCATAAAGTTGAAGGAAGAGCTGATTATGAATTCGTTTAAGACCATTGATGGGAGGGGAGCAAGTGTGCACATTGCTGGGGGTCCATGCATTACTGTTCAGTATGTGAACAACATTATAATCCATGGCCTAAATATACATGACTGTAAACAAGGAGGGAATGCTAATGTGAGGAGCTCCCCATCGCACTATGGGTGGAGGACGATCTCGGATGGCGACGGTGTGTCGATCTTTGGTGGTAGCCATGTGTGGGTGGACCATTGCTCACTGTCAAACTGTGCAGATGGGCTGATTGATGCAATTCATGGGTCTACTGCCATTACCATCTCAAACAATTACTTGACACATCATGATAAGGTCATGTTGTTGGGTCACAGCGATACTTACACTCAGGACAAGGCCATGCAGGTCACCATCGCCTTCAACCACTTTGGAGAAGGGCTTGTCCAAAGAATGCCAAGGTAAATCTAGTAAATTACTAATCTCAAAAGCGCAAAAAAACTGAAAAGATAATGCGTGCAAGTTGTAAATAATATTCATATATGCCCTTTATTTTCATGTTGTGTTGAACATATTCTTTATATATGCAGATGTAGGCACGGGTACTTCCATGTAGTGAACAATGACTACACTCATTGGGAAATGTATGCCATTGGAGGGAGTGCAGACCCTACTATTAATAGCCAAGGAAACAGATTTGCTGCACCAGATGACAGATCCAGCAAAGAGGTGAAATGAAATACCCATCTTTTAAAAAGAAAAGAAGAGAAAATGTCCAAAAGTGTCTCATTTTACTATTGTTGCTCACATTTATACACATTTGTGAATTTGTGCAGGTGACCAAACATGAAGATGCACCAGAAAGTGAATGGAAGAACTGGAATTGGAGGTCTGAGGGAGACCTCTTGATAAATGGTGCATTTTTTACTGCATCCGGAGCTGGGGCTTCATCAAGCTACGCTAAGGCTTCCAGCTTAAGTGCAAGACCATCTTCTCTTGTCGGTACAATTACAACGAGTGCTGGTGCACTTAATTGCCGAAAGGGTTCTCATTGCTGAGTGTGATAGCTCAACAAGATTCCGTGCAAGTGCCTTTTAAAAGTCTTGTTGGAGGCTAAAATCTATAGAAAAATGAGTAGAAACTGAAGGGAGGAAAGTTAAAAAAAGGGACAAGAAGCTTATGGTCAATCTCTACGGCTACTTTTCTTCCTTCATATTTTATCTTTCTACCCATTTATTTTTGCTCTTTTCTTTTTTCTTTTTTCTACTTTTTGACTCGACTCTGTCGGTCACAATATGTACAACCTCGGCCTGTTGCTCTTAGAACCATCTGGGGATTTTGTCTGGGAATCTCGATGGTCTTAGAGAATGCAAGTGCAGAAGTGTTGCTATACCAGATTATCCTCTTTTTATATATGGATTGTTATATTAAATTAAGCTCTCTCTCTCTCTCTCTCTCTCGGAGGGCCGGCTCAATAGTAAGACCATTCAGGCCATTGTCTAAACCCCGTCCAATGTAAAGCCTCCAAAATTAAATTAAAGCCTCCAAAATTAAATATAAGGTGTTTTTAAAAATAAAAATAAAATTTATTTCATTAAATAAAATTTTAAATAACTTTTATATTTTTTATTGGGTACAAAGTTCCATAATACTAAATTTAATATTTAATACAATAAATTATTTATATTTTAAATAATTTTTTAAGATCCTACTATGAGGTACAAAATCTGCATTAAGTCCTCATTTTAAGTTATAGTATTTAATATAAATTTAAAAAATATTTATTCGAAAGCTCATTTTATTGAAAATTTTAAAAATAATTCATATAATAATTTATATTTTGTTGTATTATAATAAGGAATGACTAATTTAAATTTCGTCCTATATCTCAATTTATATTAAGCCGCCCCTGTTCTCGAGACACCACTCAAAACTCAAAGAGCCTTGAGCAAACAACTACATTGAGAGTTAAAAAAACGAAGAATATTGTAAGAAAAAAATGCAACCCCGGCCAAAAAGACAAGGGATAGAAAAAATGCTTGTGAAGACAAAAGGAAAAGGCATCAAACTCCACAAATCATATTAATTTACGTGATTGTGAAACTTCAACCACCTCTATAACTGTAACCGAACTCACTGCAACAAGAAATTAGCAAAGAAGCTCATCATTTGTTATTCCTTTATTGAAGAAACAGAGAAAGATTCCCATATTTCAATAGATCCAAATAGTACATTCCAAAAGAACATAAGCCACCTTTAGTCTTCATGAGCTCATATTCTTCCATGGCAGTTTTGTAAACTCTCACCAAATAATATGTCATTACATCAAGTTAACTTTACAAACAAAGATTCGGGTCTCTTTGAAATTCCTTGTCAAATTTCAGCCCATTCAGGTAGGATTGTGCTAGAGGGAGGTGCAGGATCTTCGCTTGGACAAGTAACCCCTGACACCTATCCAAGCATGTGAGGCCTGCCACTCACACAAATTCCTAATCCCCTTCGATTCATGTGCAGAGGGTCCGTGGGGGAATACAATAGGTGGGAGGAGAAAACTAAAGGAGAAAGCACATGTAGTAGTTTGAATTAATTGGAACTCCTTTTGATAGAGCCGTTAGCTGTGGACTAAAATTGGTTACAGCTACATATATGTCTGACAAAGTCTGCAGAAATCAAGGTTCATATAAAGGTCTCTTTCTTGATTTATGAGTATTGGAAGAGTAGTAGCCTAGCCATGATGCAGCAAGGCACATGCACGTTGAAAGTAGGGTACAATAAACTACACCCTCATATTATGGCTCCATCTTGGCCCTATCCCTATCCGGTTCCCAGTTCCCACATGGACGTGACTTCTACTAGTTCTCTAGGTTTTAATTCTGCTCCAGCTATGGAGCACTCCACTCCATTCTTCCTTTACTTTTTTTAAACTAAAGAGAAAAGTTGTGTACAGTTAGACCAAGCTCATATGATCTATGGGGGCCAGTTTAGCTTGGGCCCGGTTTTAGTTGAAATCAGATCCGTTGGATGTGGGACACGACCCTGTTATCTCTTGTGATAAGACGTGTGTTGCAAGTCTTGCCATATCTTTGGGTGCAAACCCATGCGTCCGTGTTAATACATTTTTTTCTTATGAGCACAATTTTGTCAAGTTGATCTCCATGCATTATGGAGTTTGTCATCATTGATAGTCCCCATGGTAAAGTAACTACGATCTTTATTCATTTCGACTCAAACTTGCCTCATTATGTAACCTCTGCAATCTGACACCAATTGATCTTCTTCTTTCTTTTCTTGTCTCCTCTGTACCCTTCTTTGTACACGAGTTTGTCCAAAGACAAACATGCATTCATAGCAATGCATTCATGCCCCTGTTTCAAGACACGAACTACCAACTGTAGTTTACTCTTCTTTTTTTCATCTGTAATTCGCTTGTAATGAAATCTGGCTGATTCTCTGAAAACATATTGATGCAAATAAAAATTTCATGCAGTGAGATGAGCAACACCAAGAGTCGAAGGTGTGATCATCGGGTCCCCTCACTTCTCCCAAAATTGATAGGCCCCTCGCACTTTGGTTCACAAGACCTGTTTTCAAGTCAGTCGTTGTCATTGTAACCTTTATCTTCAGAGACACTGCACTCAATCCCTAATGCTTGCGACTGAAATAATGGTCTATCGACAGGCAAGTATATAGAAGGCAAATGAATGAAAGAAATATAAGGCATTTTGGACCACAAAAATGCCCTTCCAGTATTGCATGTGGCTTTTTATCCAAGTAGGTGTAATTTCAGTGACAATGCATTTGGCTCACCTCTATCTTGGCTCAAGCTACTATTGATGATAAGACTCCCAATCTTGCTGCATCACACACAAAAGGGAAAATGGGACTGTTTTTCAGGTCTTAAGTTTAGCCAAATTCGTGTCAGAACCGAAAGAAAGTCCATCAAATGGATTGTTTATTTTTTTGATTATAAACACGTGGGGATCCATACATGTGGAAGACAATCCATAGAAACGGACCTAATTGGAAAACGACCAAGACCAATAGACAAAACATGATCATGAGGCCTAAACCAGGACCCAATGCAACTTGAAGATCAGGCCAAAACTCTTAAGTTTTTTAAAAGGATGTATTTCCACATCACTTTGAGTCGAAGGAATATCGTAATAACAGTATATACACATTGACCATTGAACAAGAAAATTGTAGTGCCAATATATAGTCTGATCTAGTCCCAGTATTCCCTTACTACCCATTGAACTCCCTATAGATCAAGCCAAACTCAGAATGCTAAAGTCTATACTGATAAGATTAATCTTCATGACTTTCAAATGCTAATGTTGATTCAAATATCTATATACTATTACAATTAGTGCTCACCTACTGCATGCAACAATCAAGGTGGTCAAGCTAGCAGAGATTGCGGTGAAAATTGAAGACCATCCAGTTTTTCATAGTCGTCTAAAACGTCTTGATCTGAAAGTACCGTGCATGCTTTATTCAAAGCCTTTAGCAGGAGGAAACTAAAGATTCATTGATCCTAACAGCAGCCTTTCTAGAAGAGAGCGATGGGTCGTTGGAAAAAATTGGATAAAAATTGATCCTAGCAGCAGCCTTTCAAAAGCTGGTTAATTAATTAAACCAATATCTTTATTTTGCAACCTAATATTCAACACGCCAAGCCAAATATATATATATATATAGGCATTATGTGCACGCATATATATATATATAGACACGTTATTATGACCCTTTGTTATTGATTCATATGAAAAAATAAATAAAATCAAGGATTAACAGTTTCAAACCGATTAACCAAAGTATATATAGAGAATATATCACTTCTGAATTGCAGTACTTAGATCTGTTAAAACGATAATAATTATCAGTACCATTGTCATACACCCTTTAGGCTGCAGATTAAAACAAGAAGAAAAATGATATACCCATAAAGAGATTTTATAAAATATAAAAGTGAATCTTCATATCTACTTTTCCTGGACATGATTATAGGAATCCCTTCCCGTTGTAGACTGTCCAGTTTGAGCCATAGCTACTATTCTAAGAGCGAGTCTGTCACCACAACACTCTCAAAATATCCAGCTGATCCAAAGTCTATGATCCAAAAGTCAAACTTTACTACCACAAGTAATTTTAACTTATGTCTTAACTTGAATTACTGAATTCGAAATCATAAAATATGAACTTGTACCAACTGAGTTACCACCTTGGTGGTTCCAAAATGACTCTTTATTTAAACGGAGCTTAATTTGACTAATACCTATATATCGAATGTCATTTTCATTCTTCACGAAGCATTCTTTAATTTCAATAGAAACGATAAATACAACAACTCCTTTACAATTTTTCTACGATCTTGAAATAAAATAATATTTTTTTTGAAATATTTATTTTAATTTTGATTTAATGTATTTAAATTTTAAAAAATATTATTTTATTGATAAGTTATAAATAAATTGTTCTATCATTTCTCTTCTTTCAATATCATGATTCATGAGTGGTTCATTTTCTCTAAATTGTATTTCTTTGATCAGTTTGTGAGCAATTTCAGGGAAAAAAAAAGAAGAAGAAGAAAAAAAGATCATGATATGATCAGGCGGAAGAAGAGGAGAACAATGTTTAGACGGGACAAGTAATGTCTGCACGTGTCAGCCTCAAAAATCCAATTTTATTTCTTAGAAATAAAAATAAAATTCTTAATTAAAATTTAGTTGGATTTATTATTAATTCTTGATGTTCCAATATTATTTAATTAAATAATCTCATTATAACACTAAATAAGAAGAGATTTCATTCATTGGAGTAGAATTTGCAGCGACTTGGACCCTCCAATTTGCATGGTGGTCTGGGAAATAGATGCATGCAATGCATGGGGATTTTATTTCAGCCATTTAAAACATGCATGTCGGCCGAGGCCCGAGGAGTCACCTTGGGCCTTTGGAAAGAAATTCCTGTTTCTGGGCTTTTCCTAGTTAAGGCCGAAGGCGGCAAGGCCTCATTATACTCACAAAAGCCCAACCCAATCATTCTCACAACCCGAATGAATATATATTTTGCATGAATTTTATGCTTGAATCATCACAGTTCAACTGGCAACAAAGATACATAGAAAGATTATCCAAAACGTTTTACTTGTGTCTACCGTTACAAAGAGGTCCTCAGGTCCCCCATATTTCTCAAAAATATTAAAAAAATATATCGTTAAATATATAAATATTGTGCAATCGTTTTTAAAAATAAATGAGATTTATTATTAAAACATTAATTATTTTTTTTTATATGAATCATATATTTACTTATTTTTTTAAATAGATTATACGATACTTACACACTTCATAACCATAAATATTATTTTTATATATATTTTCAATATTTTCTATTTTAATGAAGAAAGGTCCACGAAAACCACCATGCATATTTCATTTTCTGCAGGGGCCGTAGCTTTATTTATTTATTTATTTTAGATAAGGATGACTCTACGAGGCTTGAGTCAGCAGCTGCGTGGACTTAATGCATACAAAGAACAGGTCGGCCCCGACACTTTCTAGTCTATGAAGTTATATAGTCATTCATGTTAAATAATAGTTGGGCACAGTACATATGACAGACTTGCAATAGCGTCAGTTACATTACCTGTTCTATACGGTATCAACGGTGGTGGTTTTTTAACAAAAATCGTGTTGAATTTGAGAATATTGATAAAAATATATATATATTAAAAAATTCAGTTTAAAGTTTCAATTATCTTTAATGGCTATTATATTATGCATATGAGGAGAAGTGAACTCATAAAGCTCGATATTATTTAAAAATAAATAATTTCTATTATGTAGAATGATGTAAATATTTATATTTTACAAATTGTATATATATAAATATATATATTATAATTTGTTAAAGTTGTTCGTAAGAGCCACAAGAGAGTGTTGAGTCCCACATTGTTCAAGTAAGACTTTTGTATAGTTTTGGAGTTCTATATAAAGGTGGCCTAGGGTGCTCATTCCATATGCAATCTTGTGAATAAGTTTCACTCTTTTGTAAACAAGTATAACAAATTTAAAAATTAATAACATAAATTTTATGTTATTAGTTTTTAAATTATTATTATATATAAAGTTTAATTTACAATTTAATTATATAATAATTTGAGTCTAAAAAAATTATTTTTAAACCTACAAATAATTTTTAAGTTTAATTAGATATAGCGTTCTTGAAGTGGGAGGGGGGCGGGGCGGATGAGGTGTTCGCCCCGCCCCCGCCTCCCGGGCAGGGGTGCAGGATGGAAATACCATCCCCGCGTATGCGGAGATAGGGTGTGGGGAATTTGTATTCTCACCCCCGCATATGTGGATAGCACCTTTAATTTTAATAGAATTCATCGTGAGGAGAAGCTAAAGAGATGATGTGTCTGTTAAGATTAAGAATGACGAGAGAAATGTCGGTTACATACATGTTGGCCACGCTATGGAAATAGACATCGATCTTTCTAATTTTGATTTGGGTATTTGTGGGAAAGAAAGAGGAAATAGTTGTGATTAACTTGATATGGTAATCGATGGACTGGACCTACTCAAAACATGAAAGGATGAGAACGAGTTACATTCCACGTCAGACTTATTTTAAAGGCCTCTTTCTATGCTCCAAAAGCCGCTTGTTTAATAACAGCTCCTCGGCCCTAGGGGACGATGTCGTTTATCCACTACTCCACGTCAGATTCATAGACAGATCATCCTTAACAATCCTAGATAGATAGATATCTGGCGACTTTCCAACAAGGCAGGCAAGCTGGCATGGGGCCTACAAATTCTGAACACTTTTAAGCCAAAATTCAGATGACAAAAAAATAAAAAAACGAATTAATAAATATAAATGCGAAAAATGCAGAAACTGTTTTTTTTTTTTTTTAAATGGTTCATAAACTAATAATTTTACTAGATTCGTATTTGGGTGACGTGTGTATTAAACCATGTTCTTTTTTCTATTTGTTTGGGTATCATGTAATCTTTATTTTTGATGATTGCAAAATAAAAGAAAATAATATGCACTCAAATATTAAAATAATTCTTAGTTTTTACACATCATCTCAATTCTCACAATCTTCTCATTATTTCATGATGTGGCATTAGATGATTGGAGACTATTTATTATTTTTTACTTATGAACCAATCATCTAGTACCATATCATAAGATGATGAAAAGATGATAAGAATTAAGATAATGAATAGATTTATTGAACAAGTAAATAACATATGCATATATATATATATATATATATATATATATATATATTAATAACGCTCCTATATAACAAAGAGCGTGTATAAGATAGTGCCTTTGCCTTATCAATAATATCTTAGATATTTTTAGAACATTTTTTGTTAATACATGAGCCACTAAATTTGCTTCCGTGTTAACATGTTGGACAGACCAGTACTATTCCTATGTTGTTCCGTGTTGGCCTTAAACCCAACTCAATTCCATTCCTATACTGAAGCATTGACCACTTGAAAGACATCTTTATCTAGAATTACATTCCTTACACCCAACTCAGTTCCCCCAAATTGCAGCCTGAAGTGCAAAAAATTCCTTAAACCCAACTTTGAGGCTTAAGTATTGTGTACCCACACTTTGGACAAATTACCCATTACATACGGTATATCCGTCTGGTACATGTGTCTCATCAGATGCATATGTACTTTACTTCCTTATCACTTAAAATCAACTTATAATCTATTGAACGCCTGCTTGTATAAACAAGTTTCATACTCTAATACTAACTTCTACTCAAATCCGGTCAGCAGAACCTTCCTACTTCTCAGCTCTTTACAAGTTCATCCCAACACCTACACGACAAGACCCCACTCACACTATAGTTCCGTCTCGTCACGTGGGTCGAGACTTATCCCAAGCTACACCATGACACCCGTCACTATGGCAGGGTCACATCACAATTACTTCAAAATACTCTTCCATAGTTCTAGACGCTACACAACACATTCTACGCTACTCAACTACGCTATCCAAATCTTTGTGACACATCATCCGGTGTATCACTATACTACACAGAGTACACTCCACATGAACTCCCTTCCATTCACACTATGCCACACACACTACTACGACGCACACCACATGGTGCATTGCTACACAACATGGAATACACGCCACATTCCTACTACAGCACGCACTTCAAACCCACACTTCACAGCATAGTCCACAACACTTCACAGCACATACACAACTACGCCCAACACTTCACTACACAATGAACTCCACAATCAACCAACATCTAACATAAATAACGAGGGATATAGGGGTATACCATCATCGGGCTTAAAACCTGTGCATTGCTCGCTACTCGTCACGATCGAAGATGTCAGAAGAGTCATACGTGGCAGCTAAATCGCATATGGTGGCTATCCACCACGTAAGGTTGACGACGGCACTGTCTGGCGGTGGTGCGATGGGGAACCCGTGCACTATATCCATTTCAGGTTGAGGCAAGAGACAGAGAGAGGGCTGCGTGAAGGCTCACTGGCGTGAAGGGGAGGCGCTGGTGGTGGCGGTGAGGCTGGGTGGCTTGGGTGAGCTGGAGAAGAGATTTGGTGGAGGGAGTGGCCTTCCATGCTTGAGCTGAAGGAGAGGGATGAGAGAGAGGGAAAGGGAAAAGTGAGGGAAAAGAGAGAGGGCTTGGATATTTAATCCAGGCCCTTCATCTTAGGGATTTCCAAAATGATCTAACAATTGAGAATTAAAATACTGACTTAAAAATGCATAAACATTAATTTAACTGAAAACATAAAGAGGAGTTAAAATAAAATAAATAAACTTTAATTTATAAAATATAATCTTCATCTTTAATTATATGATGAAGTTTTACAAATTATTTTTAAGAGAATAAAACCATTTTATTAATTAGAGTTTTCAACATAATTTAAATCTCATAATATTTTTAAATGACTAAAATCATTTAATAAAAATGAATTTTCACAATTATAATATTTTTAGAATTCTTTAAAAATATTATAGTTGTCTTACTTAAAATCAAGCTTGGTTCAATAACATTAAAAATATCTCATTTAAATATTTTCATGACATTTAAAATATTCGAAGGCTTTAAAACACTGGGCTTGCTTTAAAAATCACTTAATATCTTTAAAAACACGGCACCGAGGTTCAGTATGCAAAACGAGACTCATGACCATAAGAGAGAGAATGAGCGGGATATTACAAAAATTAAACCGCCATCAGCAAAAACAAAAAAAAAAAAAAGTTAGAAAAGAAACAAAAAAAATGGTTAATGTGTAATTGACCTCAAGAGATGGGAATTCTTGTTATACGACTTGTGATACGACTAGAAGTTTCTGCATTGTTGAGGACACATAAGACTATAGAGCATAGAATAAATAGGTAAGATGATAGAGGGTCACCCTGCCCGTTCCTCTTGTTGGTTTGAAAGTTCTTTGATTGTTACTGTTGCCCAGATGACTAACACAAGAGGGGGGGTGAATTGAGTTGTATTTAAAAAAATAACAATTATAAATCAAATATACAATATAAAATATAAACAAAATATGAAACAGAAATAAATATAAAGAGTAAGAGTAAGAGAGAAGCAAACTCAGTATGTTAATGAGGTTCGGCCCCACTGCCTACGTCCTCGCCTCAAGCTACCCCTTAAGAATCCCCGAATTCACTATTCAACCTCATTCAGGTGGAGATAGAAACCTATTACACATTTGAACAACACCGCTACAAATTATCCGTGTAGAGCACCCTCTACACTTACAATCACCTCACACGTGGTGATTCAACTATTCCCTGTGTAGAACACTTTCTACACGCACAAGGGTTATACACACCCTTTTACTGATACAAGAATTGATAGTGGGTAGGTTATCAGAAAACACTCCTCAATGAGTGAAATAAGAACAATACAAGCACAAACTATATCTCTCAAAATGAATAAAGGTTAAGGCTCAATGCTTAGAAAAGAAAGAATGAAAGTTTTGAATGAATGTTGTATGCTCTTGGTGTTGTGAATGTGAAGCTCTCAAATGATCTATTTATAGGCATATGAGACTTCATATTCAAATTTAAAAAGATTCACATGCCAAAGATATCATCATTCACTTTTCAAAAAATTCAAACCTAATCTTTTTACTTTTTGCATATGACAAAAGGAGCACACTTTACTTTTCAAAAATTTCAAACCTAATCTTTTACTTTTTGCATATGACAAAAGGAGCACACTTTACTTTTCAAAAAATTCAAACCTAATCTTTTACTTTTTGCATATGACAAAAGGAGCACACTTTACTTTTCAAAATTTTCAAACAAAGACATCTTCCTTTTGCATAAGTCAAGAAAAGCATCAATCACTTTTGAAAATATTCAAATAAAACATGCACATGTGAAAGATGACAATCAATCATCTTTAATATTTTCAAAATTCAAACCTTTAATCATGTCATGCACATGTGAAAGATGACAATCAATTATCTTTCAAAATTTTCAAATTTAATTTTCAAAATATTCATGCACATGTGGAAAATGAATTTTAATGCTTTATGATAAAATATTAATTTTGAGCCTTAATCCTAATTTCGAATTTTTAAGAGATTTACAACATTATTCTATGACTTTAATGTGAACTTGTTCTCTTCTTGCTCATGCTTGGTTTCTTGATATGCTTGACTCCATTGTGTAGATAACTTGAGTTTGAGAGTCCTTTATTCTTTGAATTCATTTGTTATCATCAAAATCTATGTGTAAATGTATAACTACACAAAACTTGAAACCTTGGGTTCAACAATCTCCCCCTTTTTGATGATGACAAATACTTGATAGAACCTGAAACTTGTATTAATACTTAAGCTGCCCCTGAGAATGTGCGTTAGTTTTTCAAGCAAAAATATAAATATAATTTCAAGCATATATAACAAGTTCAGCAATTTAAATAATGTTAATGTTCTAATCTAAAACTTCTCCCCCTTTTGGCATCATTAAAAATGATCGGCAGCAAGTAAATAGACTGAAGAAAAACGGTGCGTTAATAGACACTGTAGATAGTTGAAAAATGAAGCCGTCCGTGACCCAACAAGTGCTGCAAAGCCTCGAGGCCTAACTTTATGAATTTAGTGCGGTTAGAAATTTAAACAATCGCCTGATGTTGTTGACAAATGTGATTGAAGGCTCTGAGTTTCTATAAAAAAAAAAATCATTTTCACCTATCGGATACCCAAAAAAATACATATCTTCTTGACTTGAGTTCTGTTTTTCCATAACGATAGAATGACTGAACAATTCTCTTCCACTAATGTTCCAGACTTGAATCAGGAACCCTTGACACATCAACCACCAATCTTCTCTCCTAAGGCCGTCAATACCATGATAGGAGCAGAGAACCGTTTTTCTAGTAGAGCTGATTCTGAGATTATTGCAGAATCAAGAATGCTCAAATGCTGCATCTGTTACGATCATGTCTCGGAGGTTAATGGTGAGGGTGAGTGAGATTGATCATCTTAACATCCAAATATCTGAGTTACGACAGAAGCTTGCTAATAAGGATAGAGAAAATAAAAGGCTAAAGCAAGAAAACAAAGAGTTGAAAAAATTTACAGATTGGTATGCTCATGATCTGCAATCACAAATAGAGGAGCTGGAACGAGAAAGGGTTCAGATACAAGGTCAACATCGGCAAATAACAGCAGAGATTCATCGTTTACTAGAAAAATAGGGACAATCTATTATTAATCTCGCTGGCTTAGTAAGAAAACTTTTGACAATGTGTGTCCAGCATATTTTGTATTTCTTTTGACTAAATAAGATTTGAAAAGACAATAGTTTGTCTTGTTCTTTATGCTATCTCTATAAAATCAGTCTTAAAGTTCATCCGATTTGCATCAAATCTTATTCTCATCTCTATAACTCATCTGCATTCCTTCAACATTCTCGCTTTAAGTTTTTCAATTCTTTTCTCAATGGCTCATTCTTCTAACATTCCTCTAGATCCATCCATGAGGTATTCTACACCTCAATCTTTTGTCATTTCTGCAGCTACCATTGGTGCCATGTTGCAACAAGAGAATAATAGTTTGGCTAATAAGTCAGACTCTGATGCTATCTACGACTTGGTGAGTCTTGGGACTCGCTACTCATCCTCTATTGTTGTTTTTTCCCAGTGGGTACAAGCCAAAAACCATGAGGTTGAAAGGTTTAAAGAACAAATTGTTGTACTTCAACGAATTGTTCAAGAGTCTCACACAAGGGAAGGAATCATTCGGCAGAAGAATAAACAGTTGAAATCTCTTTTAGATTCTTCATTCCGCTTGCCAGTTCCCATGGATAGGGATGACATGATATTATATGAAGAGAATGAGCGTCTCAAACATGAGGCTAAGAACCTCAAGTTTATGTAAAAGTATTTAAAAAAATATCTCTCTATTTTTATGAACTCTGGTCTACCTTTTAAGAGATATTCATAACATGCATCATACCTATTTCTCTTCTAATCATACACAATCTATCTTCTGGTAAAAGTTTTGTGAATATATCTGCTAACTGATCGTGTGTTTTTGTGAACTCTAGTACTATATCGCCTTTCTGCACATGATATCGAAGAAAAAGATATCTTATTTCAATATGTTTAGTTCTAGAATGTTGCATTAGGTTCTTTGAAAGATTTATAGCACTTGTATTATCACATTTGATTGGAATGTGATTATACATAAGTTTAAAATCTTCAAGTTGTTACTTCATGTAAAGAACTTGAGCACAACAACTACCCGCAGCAACATATTCTGCCTCAGCAGTAGATAGTGCAACAGAATTTTGTTTTTTACTAAACTAGGAAACTAGTGCATGACCTAAGAAGTGACATGCTCCACTTGTACTTTTTCGATCTATTTTACAGCCAGCATAATCTGCATCTGTGTAGCTAATTAGATCAAAAGATGTGTGCTTAGGGTACCATAACCCTAAGTTAATTGTACCACTAAGATATCTAAGAATGCGCTTAACTGCAATTAAATGTGATTCTTTTGGAGATGATTGAAAGCATGCACATAAGCACACACTAAACATAATATCTGGTCTACTAGCTGTCAAATATAATAAGTTACAAATTATACCTCGATATACCTTCGAGTCAATTGGTTTACCGGATTTATCTTTATCAAGTTTAGTGGATGGGCTCATTGGTATTCCAGTTTCCTTAGCACCTTCCATCCCAAACTTCTTCAGTAATTCCTTAATATATTTTGATTGATTGATGAATGTCCCACTTTTTGTTTGCTTAATTTGCAATCCGAGAAAGAATGTAAGCTCTCTCATCATACTCATTTCAAATTCTTCCTGCATAGTCTTAGCAAAAACTTGGCACATATTTTCATTAGTAGCACCGAATATTATATCATCAACATAAATCTGAATCAAAAGAATATCATCATTTTCGTATTTAATAAAAAGAGTTGTATCAATTTTTCCTCTTGAAAACATTTTTCAATCAAGAAACCACTGAGTCTCTTATACCAAGTTTTAGGAGCTTGTTTGAGTCCATATAGTGCTTTTGTGAGTTTGAAAACATGATTTGGAGAAATATGATTTTTAAAACCTCAAGGTTGCTCAACATATACCTCTTCATTTATAAAACCGTTTAAGAAAACACTTTTAACATCCATTTGAAAAAGTTTGAAATTTTTATAACAAGCATATGCAAATAGCATTCGAATAGCTTCTAATCTTGCGACTGGTGCATATGTCTCATCATAATTGATTCCTTCTTCTTGATTGAAACATTGGGCTATAAGTCAAGCCTTATTTCTAGTTATGACTCTGGACTCATCTTTCTTATTTTTAAAAACTCATTTTGTTTTAACTTGTGGAGGACTTCATGCATACCTATAAAAACAATTAAAATGATTTTTCTTGGTACCCAAGTTCTTTGGGTCCTTTATTTATTAGTATTAGAAAAAACAAGATTTTTAGGCCCTAATAGTTATTGTATGCTTTCTTCTAATAGGACAAGCATAATAATTATGGTCATTTCTATTACAAAAATTGCAAATAGCATGTGGCATATATGAAGAACTTAAGTGATTATAATAGTATCCCTTTTTGACAAAATTATTATGAAAAGAATTTTGAATATTGGATTTTGATGTAGAAGGATTATCAAAGAAGTTTTTATAAGGTTTGTATTTTTGTTTTGGCATATATCCCAAGCCTGCTTTGTCAAAAACACATTTTTGACCACCAAGAAGTTTTTCAAAATTTCATTTTCCATTCGTAAAGTTTTCAACAATATTTTCTAAATCAGTTTTCTGCTCCTTTAATTCAAGATTTTCATCTTTCAAAACAATACTTTCTTTTCTTAAAATATCAATTTCATTTGTTAAAGAATAATTTTTCTTTTTCAAAGAAGTATACTTAATACCCAATTTTTCAAATTCCTCATATACCTCTTCTAAAACATTTTGCAATTCTTCATATGAAGGATTTTCAATATTATCAAGATTTGTTACCTCAATGTCATCTTTAGCCATAAGACAAAGATTTGCTGATTCTCTATTGCTTGCTTCACTATCTGAGCTACTTGAATCATCATCCCATGTACCTTGTATTGCTTTCTTGCCTTTATTTCGATCTTTCTTTAGCAGAGGACAATCTGGCTTGATATGACCAGGCTTATTGCATTTATAACAAATTAAAGTGTCATTTTTACCTGAATCTTTCTTGGAAAACTTTTTGAAGGATTTCCTCGGAGGAGTTTTATTTTTCTTTAAGAACCTCAGAATTCTTTTTGTTATCATCGCAACTTCTTCATATTTGTCGTCATTTTCCTCATTTTCATCACTTTCACTTTCATGAGGAACAGCTTCAAGTGCCAAGCTATTCTTTGGCTTTCCTTCTTTTTTTCCTCTTTTCAATGTGTACTCATGGGTGATAAGTGACCCGATGAGTTCATTCACTTCGAGCTTCTTGAAGTCTCTAGTTTCAAAAATCGCTGTCACTTTTGATTCCCAACGTTTTGGTAGAGAGTTGAGAATTTTTCTTACTATCTCCACTTTGAAATAAACTTTGCCAAGAGCTGTCAAGCTGTTTATGATGTTAGTAAAACGACTGTGCATACTAGAAATAGATTTATCATCATTCATCTTAAACATTTCATATTCATGAATAAGAATATAAATTTTTGATTCCTTGACTTGAGAAGTTCCTTCATAAGTAACTTCCAAGTTATCCCAAATTTCATTTGCCGTAGCACAAGTCATTACTCTATTAAACTCATTACTATTAAGAGCATTATATAATAAATTCATAGCAGTTAAATTCAAAGTATAAAGTCTATCGTCTTCTCGATTAAACTCTTCTTCTTCCTTTTTGACATTTACTCCATCAACCACTTTTGTTGGAATATAAGGTCAATTTATAATGCATTTCCAAATTTCTTGACCTTGAGCCTGAAGAAATATTATCATTCTAACTTTCCAGAATGAGTAATTGTCTCCACAAAATAGTGGAGGCCGACTGCTAGATTGACCTTCACCAAATGAAGCTGCAATGTTAGCCATAAGATCTTAACTCAAAAGATAGTTAATCTTATAATAGAACTTTAGCTCTGATACCAATTGTTGCTCAGATGACTAACCCAAGAGGGAGGTGAATTGAGTTGTATTTAAAAAAATAACAATTATAAATCAAATATACAATATAAAATATAAACAAAATATGAAACAAAAATAAATATAAAGAGTAAGAGTAAGAGAGAAGTAAACTTAGTATGTTAACGAGATTCGGCCCCACTACCTGTGTCCTCGCCTCAAGCTGTCCCTTGAGGATCCTCGAATTCACTATTCAACCTCCTTCAGGTGGAGATAGAAACCTATTACACCTTTGAACAACACCGCTACAAAGGATCCGTATAGAACACCCTCTACACTTACAATCACCTCACACGTGGTGATTCAACTATTCCCTGTGTAGAACACTTTCTACATGCACAAGAGTTATACACACCCTTTTACTGATACAAGAATTGATAGTTGGTAGGTTATCAGAAAACACTCCTCAATGAGTGAAATAAGAATAATACAAGCACAAACGATATCTTTCAAAATGAATAAAGGTTAAGGCTTAATGCTTAGAGAAGAGAGAATGAAAGTTTTGAATGAATGTTGTATGGTCTTGGTGTTATGAATGTGAAACTCTCAAATGATCTATTTATAGGCATATGAGACTTCATATTCAAATTTAAAAAGATTCACATGCCAAAACATCATCATTTACTTTTCAAAAAATTCAAACCTAATCTTTTTACTTTTTGCATATGACAAAAGGAGCACACTTTACTTTTCAAAAATTTCAAACCTAATCTTTTACTTTTTGCATATGACAAAAGGAGCACACTTTACTTTTCAAAAAATTCAAACTTAATCTTTTACTTTTTGCATATGACAAAAGGAGCCTACTTTACTTTTCAAAATTTTCAAAGAAAGACATTTTCCTTTTGCATAAGTCAAGAAAAATATCAATCACTTTTGAAAATATTCAAATAAAACATGCACATGTGAAAGATAACAATCAATCATTTTTAATATTTTCAAAATCCAAACCTTTAATCATGTCATACCCATGTGAAAGATGACAATCAATCATCTTTCAAAATTTTCAAATTTAATTTTCAAAATATTCATACACATGTGGAAAATAAATTTTAATACTTTATGATAAAATATTAATTTTGAGTCTTAATCCTAATTTCGAATTTTTAAAAGATTTACAACATTACTCTATGACTTTAATGTGAACTTGTTCTCTTCTTGCTCATGCTTGGTTTCTTGATGTGCTTGACTCCATTGTGTAGATAATTTGAGTTTGAGAGTCCTTTATTCTTTGAATTTATTTGTTATCATCAAAATCTATGTGTAGATGTATAATTACACAAAACTTGAAACCTTGGGTTCAACAAGTACTTTAATAGAAAGAGCAAGTCAAAGCCCAGTCAAATTCAAAGAAGGATCTTCATGGGGTTTGAGAGCAATTTGGAACAAGAAAAAAGAAAGAAAGAAAAAATCACAAAAGGAAACTGTAAGAAATCCAAATCTGAAATTTGCTAGGAGACAGTTTGGACATATTTTAATATTTTGACCGTAACTTTCTACAAAAACATCTGATTGATTCGGTTCTTGCTACATTAGAAAGCTACCTTAAGGAGCTATAAAGTTATCTCTAATAAGGATTTCCAAATTCGAACTCCTGAAGCACGTACGTGGCTGCCAAGATGAGTCCTAAAATTTAGGCGATATTTTTATGCGGAAATTAAGAAGACATTAGGATTTCTTTCCTACCCTATATAAGCATATCATTAGCACGAAATGGGGGGAGGAGAGGCACAAGAGGTAGATTTGAAAAGATGAGAAAATCACTTCTATGGCTATACTTCATCTTTCTCTAGAGATTTTTGTTGTCCATTATATTTATGGGTAACTAAATTCTCAAGTAGGGCTAGAGATGAACTTGCACATTAGATGGTATTTCTAACTTATTTTTAATTCATGTATTTGATTTTTTAATTACTAAAACTCTTTTGTTTTATCATTCTCAATTCATCGTTGATGTTTTCTTTGCCAAATAATCATAGAATTTATTCTGTTTATGGATTCAGTCATGCTTTTTCTATTGAATGAATTAGTTCTTTGATTATGTTTGGGTCAATTATTTATCTATATTGATTTACTTCTTTGTTGCAATATCGCTCGCTGAGTATATTGTCGTCGTTAGATTTTCTCAATATGGATAATAATTTACGTATTTTAAAAGTGTTGAATGATTTTTCAAAGGGTTACATTTGATTTAATTTTGATTTATAAATCTATACCTTCCAATTGGAAATTTCGGGAATTGAGTTCCCAATTTTTTTTTTTTTTTTAGAGAAAAGCATCATAGCATTCATCAAGGCGAAATTACAACTGCGACTTAACAGACAGAATACTGACTGTAAGCCAACTAACGCAAACTGCTCAGGAGCTTCCCCGCACACAAGGTAGCGGACATTGTCTAAACTTCTAAATCTTCTCTATCGACTACAGTCAATAGAGAAGACGCTCTGTTAAAAAACATAACTGAAACGATTTCTCTTTCGAAAAAAAAAAGTACTAACACGCTCCACCCTCCAAAGGAGGAGGAGTACAAACACCCACCATCCTCCAACGGATGAGTGAGACTACCACCCACCTTCCTCCAAAAGATGAGTGGGACTCACTGCTATGGACCTCAAGTCCAATAGCCTAATCCTTATTATTAAAAAAACAAAAAGCATAAAAGCAAAAACCAGCTACCGGTCTAAAACAATTGAGTTCCCAATTGAATTATCCAATGAATTAAAAGAATAATTAAAATACCGGATTTATGCAAGGGATTCCCGACGCTCTACTGTTCGTTAAATTTGAGTACTTTTTCTGTTAATCAATTTGTTTCACTTTAATTTGCAGTAAAAAATTAATCTTTGTTCTCCATTACTTATTTAATATTTTTCTTTAGTTTCTTTATTCCTTCTGCTATTCTTTTAATTTGTTTCCATGTAAAATCGACACCCCAAAGCTGTGCTACAACTACCGCGTTATTTTTTGGTGGTAATCAAGGGGAAACTTTTTTTGTTTTTTCAACTGTTTGTTCAATTTCATTTGTAATCTACTGGGGAGAAGGGAATGGGGAAATCGAAGAAAGGAGGAGAAGGGAGATGGGGACTGAAGCAATGGCGGATCCACGTTATAGTTGAGGGGGGCCATGAACTTTTTAAAAATACAACATACCCCCTAGATTTTCTACATAATTATAGCTATACTTATATATAAAGTGCGAATCCATTATGCACAGTATTTTCGTCTAAGTTTTTTTTTCCTATTTTACCATTAGTTTTATTTGGAAATTATGGTAGTTTGCATTTTAGTTTTGTTTTACCGATAGACATTTTGGTCTTTCTACCTTCACACCGACTGATTTGCTTTTTCTAGTTTTATTTCTAATTTTGCCCCTTAATTTTGTTATTCAGTTCGTTGTCCTTGGTGTTGTTTTGCTTCGCCGACTTAATGTTAATGTCTTTTTACGGTTAAAGCTTATCACTTTGTTTGACAAATTCAATCGAACTGAAATTTAAATGTTAATGTTTCTTTCATTTCGTATATTGTGCTCTCTACTCTCTGTATTCAACTTTTTAAAAAAAAATATCTTGGACGAAGTTACTCGTGAATCTCAGCAGTTGTAGATATGTTCTTATTCTTTCTCTTAGTATTGTATGAATGAATTTGTTACAGTATCTAATTAGATGATATGCATATGCATCACATCAAAAATAAAAATGAAAGAAAATAAAAAGTATATTTGCGTATTCACATATGTATTTTACAGAAAGTAAACCCAACAAAAAAATCGAACACATTATACAAATTCCATCTTCTGATTTGCTCGTATCTAGTGAGAACACAAAAAAAAACCTAGTTAGCGTGAAAAAGGAAAACCCAGTTGTTCCGAAATTTTTGAAAAAAAAACCTAACCTTAGTGAAGATACGTTGGTGGGGTTGTTAATTCTGGTTTGACAAAAGCACAGAGGTGGGGGAGAAACATATAGGAAAACATATCACAAGAGAAATTTTTTGTTCTATAGATCTGAGAAATACAAAGTAATATACATCAAACGCCGAATAACAAGACAAAAAATAGAAGAAATGAAACATAAGGACAACAAACGTAGTATACATCAAACACAAGGACAAAAATAGAAGAAATGAAACGTAGTATACATCAAACGCAGAACATCAATGAAAAAAAATAGCATAAATGAAAAGCTAGGAAAAAAAAGTGGAAGAAATCAAACGCAAGGGAAAAAAACTTCGATATGAAGCGAAAAAACTTCGATCTGAAACAAAAAAAAACCCTAGAAATACAAATCTTAAAAAAAACTTTTATTATACAAATCTGAAAAATACAAAGCTGATATAGATATAAAAAGTAGATCAACTCAAGCGCAAGAAAAAGAAAATTCTACATGTGAAACACAAGGAAAAATATAATTTTGCATGTTTGTAAGAACAAACGCAACATTTGAAAAAAAAAATTGTGCGAGGAAAAAAAAAACAGAAGATGCGAGAAGAACAACATCAAAGAAGAGACACAGAAACCACACAGCTCAAAAAGAAAAAGATCTAGGTTGCTTAACACCCAAACCAGATCGAAACTACTAAAAAGATCAATGCATAAGAAAACAAGATTTTGCAACAAACATACTAAAATTACATATTCGAATACTGCGACTAGCTAAAAAGGATATTGACTCAGCAAAGATATAAGTCAAATCCAAGAAACCGCACAGCTCGAAAATAAAAGGATCTAGGTTGCTTAACACCCAAATCAGATCGGAACGACTAAAAGGATCAACGCATACAAAAACAAGACCTCTAGCAACAAAACATACTAAAATTACAGATCCGAACAGCCAACTGGATAGAAAGGATGAGAGATTAAGAAGATGAAACCTCTAGCATTGATTGGAGGAAAACCTGAGATAGCAGACAACACAGGACTGAGAGCAGCAAAAGATAGAAACAAACATCTTTCAGGCCCAATAAGAGACTGGGGGATGAAAAAAGTTACCTTTTTGGAGTAGTAGCTCAAGACCCAGGCTCTACAGGGAAATAGGATGTGAGAGCTTTGGAAAGAAAGAAAAAAAAATGTGAAAGGAGGAGAACAAGGGGGGGTGGGGAAGAAGAAATAGAGAGAGAGAGAGAGAGAGAAGGGGGGCCGGGAAGAAAAATCTGGAAGGGAGGGGGGGCGTTTACGGTGCTTTTATAGTTAGGGTTTTGGTGGTGTCAAAACGGCGCCGTTTTGGTTAGGAATGGGGTGGGTTGAAGGGGTTTAAAACAAGGTTTTAAAATTCATTCCGTTCCGGCCGGAATGGCCGGAATTTTTCGTGCCGGAACAGTGACCGGAATGGGATAGGTATCTATTCCGTTCCGGGTCAAATTCCCGCCGTTCCGGTCAAATTTCGGCCGTTCCAGTCAATTCCGGCCGGATTCCGGTATTCCGGCCGGAATAGTAATTCCGGTCCAAAATTAAAATTAAAATTAAAAAAAAATAAAAAATAGCTCTTTTGTAAATAAGTTGAAAAATAATGAATAAAATTGTACTTTTAGAATTCAAATACCCATTTCCGTGCACTAGAAGTATTGTTATTTTTAATAATCGATCTATTCTTTAGTTTTTTTCCTTTATTTTTGTATCTTAACTCAAGTTTGTGATTTTTTTCAACATATATTCATTTTATAAATCTTTAATTCTTCTATATATATACACATATACATGATATACACTTACATATATATGTATTTATTTTATTAATTGTTAGTTTATATATACATATAAATATTTATATATAATATATAATTAATCCCGAAACGGTACACCGAAACGTACCGGTACCGAAATATTCCGTTCCAGTACCTCAACCGGAATGGTCTCCGGAACGGATTTCAAAACTTTGGTTTAAAACGGCGGTGTTTTTGTTGTGGGAAGTGGAACCTATCTAAAACAATGCTGTTTTGATTATTGGATTATTGCAAAATGATTAATTTCGGGCTTAGATCAATTGGGTTTATTTTTTTATTTTTATTTTTTAATAAATAAAAAAAATACATTGTTATATGTTTGTTTATTTAGCTATTAGGACATAGTTCATCTAAACTTTTTCACTTAATATTTCAATTTTACATATAGTTCTATTAACAATTTAAAATATGAAAAATTAAATTAAAAATGTTGTAAAATTTTATTTGTCTTGATTTATATATTAATAATTAATTATAGATTTAATAATAATTTTTATAAAAAATTATGTATTAGTACATAGTTCGTTTAAATTTTTTCACTTAATGTGTAAATTTTGGATAAAATTTTATTAACAATTTAAAATGTTTTTTCTCTTAAATTTAAGTTTTAAATTTTTCTACTTAATATATCAATTCTACATAAAATTATGTTAAGAATTTAAAACCTCAAAAAAAGATTGAAATGTTGTAAAATTTTATTTGTTTTAATTTATACATTAATAAGTATAACTATTGTAAATTTAATGATAATGTTTGTAAAAAAAAATTCATTATTTAAGTATTAGCAAATAGTTCATTTAAATTGTTTTAATTCATATATGAATTTTATATAAAATTATATTAAGAATTAAAAATACGTATAAATAAAATTTAAAATGCTGTAAAATTTATTTGTTTTAATTTATACATTAATAATGACTCAAAATTTAATAATAATGTTTATAAAATATTTTCGTTATCTAGATATTACCACACAGTTCATTTAAATGTTTTTGCTTAATATATGAGTTATAAATAAAATTTTCCTGAGAATTTAAAATGTAAAAAAAATTAAAATCTTTTAAAATTCTATTTGTTTTAATTTATACAATAATAGTTTTTGCAAATTTAATAATAATATTTATAAAAAAAATTCAATTAAACGGTGTGTTATGAAAAAATATTAAAAATAATCTGTAAGTTGGAACTTGCTGTGCAGTAGGGGAAAATAGAAAAAAGAATCGTAAATAGACTAAATTGAAATATAAAAGAAAATAAAAATTTTTATACAATAAGTATTTTTATTACATTTTGTTTTTTCTATATTAAAAATAGAAATAAAAAATATGATAAAATTAAACTTTTGACCACATAATTGATTTACAATAAATTGAATTGGAACATTGTTATCAAAACCATTTTTTTATTTTGAATGTCTTTGATTGATATGTATGTTGTATTTTTTTATGTTATTATTATTTGCCTCTTTTTTTTTCATTATTGATGTTATAGTTATTATTATTTTTAAAGAAAATATAAGGTTTATGCTTATTGATAAACAATTTGATAAATATAAACTTATTAACACAAACATTATAATAAAAAACAAATAGTAAAACACCATTTTACTTACTAATTACTTCAAAGTTATGGTTATTGAGTTTTTATATATAAATATAGTAGTTAGTCTCGTTATTTTCAAAGTTTGTTTGAAAAATTTTTAAAATTTGATAAACATTAATTTATGAACACAAACATTATAATAAAAAATAAAACAAATTAGCATTTCCATTTTTTGTGGTTTTTTTATAGCCTTTTATTTGTTTTTATTTTTTTGTTTTATATATTTTATTAATATCATTTTTTTTTATTGTTAGAATGTTTTTTTTATGTATGTTTTTTTTTTTTTTTTTACAGATTTGTTACTTTTGCTTTTATTTGACTTTTCATCAATCTGGTTGGTATCAATTTGTTGTGTCTACGTTGTTCCTCTATTTGTGCTGCACTTCCTAGTATGTTTATTTTTATCTCATTTGAAAAAATATTATTCAATTTTTTTATGTTCATATAAGTGCACTTGTAATTAGGATAAATTGATGATATTATATCATTGTCATGTGAATATTTGCTTTTCTCATTATATCCATTTGTTTTAATACATTTGTTTTATTCTAAAATTTGTTATCTTATTTGATCCATTTAATATAATTTGTGTGAAATTATATTTTGAATTAATTATTTTCTTTTTTCGCTTTTATTACAAATGTTTATGATATTTGTTATGCATAGATATTACTATATGTATATATCTATTCATATCTTTGATATATTTTCAAATATTTTTTAAATGACGCTAAAAAATCGACACATAATTTACAATTTTTCATACTTTATGCCGACTAATAAGACAATATTATTAAATGCAAAAATATACTTAAAACATTATTAACATCATTTCTTTTTTATTTTATCTAACTTCTTTTATGAATAAATCTAGAAAAGAGTGAAAACGATCCACCAAGAAGAAATTGGTATAGTACTCAATCAAACAAAAAAAAAAAGAGGAGATTCGTCGAGAAAAAAGAGAAAGATATGTTGAGTTAAAATTTTTTTGACATAATAAAGTGCAAAAATAAAGATAGTTCCGTAATGTTCTCTCTTTCTTCAAACGACAATGAAGACATTTGTATGAGAAATTGGATTGCCTTCGAATATCAACTCTTCTGAAATTAACATGCATAACAATACCTAAATTTCAATATTAACCGATCAGGTTTATTCATAACTATTTTTTATTAAAAAAATATTTCATTCAATTCTTTTCTCATTCTATTTACCATCTTATTGTCACTTTTTAACTATCTTTTGTAATTTTTTTAATTTTTTTTAAAAAATTTCTTTTACTGAAGTAACTATTAGTGAAATTGTATATTTTTAAATTTTTTTAAATAATTAAGGATGCTAAAAAAATAATTAAAAAATAATAAAAATATGGAAAAATGATTCCAAATCTTTCTTGTTTTGAGGACAAGTTAGGTTTGTATTTGTTTATTCATGAGAAAGTGAGAAATAATCCAAAAAAGCGAACCATAGTGACTTAACAAACAAGGGAGGTATCGTGTTGTGCTGTAGTAAATTGGGGTATTAGCTTGATTTAATTAAGAATTTTGCTTGATATGTAAGAAATAAATAATTTTATAAATTATTTTGAATTTAACTATTAACCTATAGTGTTTTCAAATTTTTTTAAAATTAGTATGATAATTACTCTAAAATTTGTAGTAAGAAAATAAAATCTTATTCTTTGTTTTCAATGTTCTGTTTAAAATACTATATGTTTTAAATTTTGATTTGTTTTAATTTATACATTAATAATTATTGGAAATTTAATAATAATGTTTCTAAAAACTTTTCATTAATTGTGTATTAGGGCATAGTTCATTTAAATTTTTTCACTTAATATATGAATTTTGCATAAAATTATATTAAGAATTTAAAATTTAAAGAATTAAAATTTAAAATGTTTTATAATTTGATTTGTTTTAATTTATACATTAATAATTATTGCAAATTTAATAATAATGTTTATAAAAAGTTTTCGTTACTTAGCTAGCTATTAGCATATAGTTCATTTAAATTTTTTGATTTAATATATCAATTTTACATAAAATTGTTTTAAGAATTTAAAATATAAAAAAATGAAATTTAAAATGTTTTTTCAATTAATCCTAAACATAATTGAACCTGTTAAGAAAAAAATTGTGTGAGTTCTTATAATTAGATGTTCGTTTGGAAGCAAATAGCAAAAGACTACTTTACTTACTAATCACTTTAAAGTTATAGTTTCTAAGTTTTTATTTATAATTAGATGTTCGTTTGGAAGCAAATAGCAAAATACTGCTTTATGTACTAATCACTTCAAAGTTATGGTTTCTAAGTTTTTATACATAAGTCCAGTATTTAGTCTCATTATTTTCAAAATTTGTTAGAAAAAATTCAATATTTTGTTAACCAGTAAGTGATTATTACAAACATTGTAACAAAAACCAAAAAAAAGAAAGTAGCATTTCCATTTTTTTTTTGGGTGGTTTTTTTACAACTTTCTATTAGTTTTTATTTTTTTATATGTCTTATTAAAAAGATTTTTGGTAATAAATTTCATTTAATGCATTAATTCTTTGCTTGTAAGTGTTTTTTTTATTCTTGTAAATACTAAATTAGAATAGAAATTTTACGATTGGAATTGAACTATCTGCAGCATTAAAATTAATATCTTTAAAAACTTATTTTTGTTAAAAAGTTTATAATTTTTTGAATAAATTTTTCAAACTTTATTGTATGAGTCAATATAGATTGATTCTGTAGGGTTTTTTTTTTGTTCTTTTTTTGCTTTCCTTGAATGATAGTGTATAGAGGAATTTGAAATTCAAGATTAGCACATGAACTAAACCAAAAAACAATCAACATTTTAAGTAAAAAATTTGAAATGTTGTAAGATTTTATTTGTTTTAATTTATATATTAATAGTTATTGTAAATTTAATGATAATTTCATTATTTAAGTATTAACAAATAGTTCATTTAAATTGTTTCAATTCATTAATGAATTTTCTATAAAATTTTATTAAGAATTAAAAATATAAAAAAAAATTAAAATGTTGTAAAATTTTATTTGTTTTAATTTATACATTAATAATGACTCAAAATTTAATAATAATGTTTATAAAAGAATTTCGTTATCTAGATATTAGCACACAGTTCATTTAAATGTTTTTGCTTAATATATTAGTTAAAAATAAAATTCTTCTGAGAATTTAAAATGTAAAAAAAATTAAAATATTTTAAAATTCTATTTGTTTTAATTTGTACAATAATAGTTTTTGCAAATATAATAGTAATATTTATAAAAAAAGTTTCAATTTAGTGATTTGTTAAGAAATTTTTTTTAAAATAATATGTAAGTTGAGACTTGCTATGCAGTAGGGGAAAATAGAAAAAAAAATTCGTAAATAGGCTAAATTGAAATATAAAAGAAAATAAAAAATTTTATACAATAAATATTTTTATTATATTTTGTTTTTTGTATAATAAAAGTAGAAATAAGAAAATATGATAAAATTAAACTTTCAACCAAATAACTGATTTACAATAAGTTGAATTGGAACATTGTTATCAAAACTATTTTTTATTTTAAATGTCCTCAAGTATAACAGTAAATTAAAATTTGTTCAAATGTTTTTAAAATTATTATGATAATTGCTCATAAATTTGCTTTTTTAAATTAAATAACAAAATAATGATTCAGGCGGATCAACAAGATATTTATATCAACAAACAAAAATGATAAAAAAGTTGTTGAATTCTTATAATTAACTGTTTGTTTGGAATTAAATAGTAAAACTCCATTTTACTTGCTAATCACTTCAAAGTTATCGTTATTGAGTTTTTATACATAAATAGAGTATTTAGTCTCGTTATTTTCAAATTTTTTTTGAAAAATTTTAAAAATTTGATAAACATTAACTTATTAACACAAACATTATAATAAAAAATAAAACAAAATAGCATTTCCATTTTTTTGTGGTTTTGTTATAGCCTTTTATTTGTTTTTACTTTTTTTGTTTTATATATTTTATTAAAAATATGTTTGATAATAAATTTCATTGAATACATTAATTCTTTGCTTGTAAGCCTTTTATTTGTTTTTTTTTTTTTTTTTGTAAATAGTGAATTTTTTTATATCATCTTTTTTTTATCATTTGAATATTTTTTTTAATGTATGTTTTTTTTTTACAGATTTGTTGCTTTTGCTTTTAGTTGACTGTTCATCAATCTGGTTGGTATCAATTCGCTGTATCCATGTTGTTCCTCTATTTGTGCTCCATTTCCTGGTATGTTCTTTTCTATCTGATTTGAAAAAATATTATTCAATGTTTTTATGTTCATATAAGTGCACTTGCAATTAGGATAAATTTATGATATTATATCATTGTCATGTGAATATTTACTTTTCTCATTATATTCATTTGTTTTAGTACATTTGTTTTATTTTATGATTTATTATCTTGTTTGATTCATTTAATATGATCTGTGTGAAATTATTTCGATTTATTATTTTCTTCTTTCGCTTTTACTATAAATGTTTATGATATTTGTTATGCATAGATATTGCTATATGTATATATCTATTCACATCTTTGATATATTTTCAAATATTTTTTAGATTACACTCCAAAATCGATACAAAATTTACATTTTTTCATAACTTTATGCTGACTGGTAAGAGAATATTATTAAATGTAAAAATATACTTAAAACGTTATTAATACCATTTCTTTTTTATTTTATCTAACTTCTTTTATGAATAAATCCAAAAGAGAGTGAAAATGAACCACCAAGAAGAAATTGGTATAGTACCCAATCAAACGAAAAAAAAAAGAGGAGATCCGTCGAAAAAAAAGAGAGAGATATGCTGAGTTGAAAAATCTTCAACATAATACAATGTGAAGGCAAAGACAGTTTCAGAATGTTCTCCCTCTTTTTTCAAACAACAACAAAGGCATTTGTACAAGAGAAATTGGATCGCCTTCGAATATCAACTCTTCTAAAATTAACATCCATAACAATAGCTCAATTTCAATATTGATCGATCAGGTTTATTCATAACCATTTCTTATTAAATAAAATATTTCTTTCAATTCTTTTCTCATTCTATTCAATAAATATTAAAAACAATGCTTCTATAGGTTAATTATCTAAATGAAAATGAATTCAATTCTGAAAGAACGTCAAATTTCAATTTAGGTAATGCACAAACTGACACATTTTTTCATTAATTTTTACATCATTATTTAATATTTTATCTTTAATAATTTTATTTTTTATTTTTTTAATATAAGAAAACGACAAAGAAGATCTCCTTGTTTTAGACAAATATCACACGCTACAATTCTTGAACCAAATTATTTACCATTAGTATCATCATGTAAATATTGTGGAGCAAAAAAATTTTATCATGAACCAAACGGTTTTTGTTGTGCTGATGGGACCATATCGTTAGCTTTTAGTCAAATTTCTAATGAACTTTATCAGTTATTTACTTCTAATTCAAATAAATCTGAAAATTTTCGTACATATGTGCATATATATAATAATAAATTTGCCTTCACATCATTTGGAGTTAAGTTTGATACAAATTTATGTAGAATAAATAGAGGAATTTAAACATTTAGAGTTCAAGGACAAATCTATCATTACATTAATGATTTAATTCCCGAAGATGGATGTCCTTTGTACTTGCAACTATACTTCTATGATACTGAATATGAATTAAAAAAATCGTGTTAATGATGTAGAAAGATTAGATCTTTCCATTATTAGTCAATTGATGGCTATACTCAGAGTTAATCCATATAGTCATTTGTTTTGAAGTTTGAGCACCATTTTAAATCTCGAAAATCATATAATTCACATAAGTTTAGACGTTGGATTAGATCAACGTGTTTATAATACCCATCAGTATCACAAGTTGCAGCTATTTGGACTGAATCTGACAATTATGTAGAAGAAACAAATCTAAATATTATTGTTTTTAGTCATACAGGTCGAAATGATATTGTTCAATATTATTTTGGTTGTTATAATCCACTTCAATATTCATTATTATTTCCTCTTGGTGATTCTGGTTGGCATGAAGGAATCGAAAAAATAAAAAAATGAACAATATTACTAAACAATCAGACGTCAACACTAAATGATTTATAACAATCAAATAATGCAGAGGAACTATTTCGAACTGAAGAAGAAGGTAATAATAATTTTAAGGGTTAAATAGATTTTATTCCGTTCAACTATTACTCAATTCATAATGTACCCTCAAAACTATTGATTGCATCAAAGTGCCCCATCTTACTTTCAAAACGTTCCAATCCCCTCCTTCCATCTACAACGTCATCCACATACTTCTCACATGCATCTTCTTTAAAGCAAAAACAAAATTATCCCTCATTTCATCAACGTCATTGTTTGCATTTTTCTCAAAGACAAAAGAGGTTGGTTGGCCTGCTTTTCTATTTTTTCCATCCCCACGAAAATTACTCTTTTCACTCTGTCTTCAAATCTTTTCCATGCATCTCACAAGTCCAACAAAACTAGGTTTCAACGTAGCACCACCACTGCTCCATAAACCAGCAATCTCACCACTGCCCAGCTCATGCAGCACCTTGCACCAGACCACGTAAACAACAATGCATGCACCACGATAATACAACGCTACCCATTGTCCACATGTACAACCTACACCACCTTGCCAAAGTCAAGCCTCTCGTAAAACATGCAAACCGCTGGCCCACGTCTGCGGCATGCATGTTGCACCTCCATGTTGTAACTATCGGCAAACTTCAAGTTGCAGCCCATAGAACCCCATGCACAGTAACTCAGCCAGTCTCATCTCCATATACAACTTATTGATGAGAGGTTTAACATATCTCTAATTATATTTATAGCATTTTTTTATCTAACACATTATAATAGTTTTATTATTACAAATTTAATTCTATTTCTAATTTGTATAGCCTGGAACCTTTACGTTTAGCAATGTGAGCTCGATTTGTTGATGACGAGTGTTAAAAAATTTCAAACATCATTGTAGTAAAACTAATAATTCTCAGAATGCGAATTAAAGTTGGTTATTATAATGGTACTTTTCATTGAAAATAATATATATTTTTAATTATTTATCATGTATTTATATATTTGCTAACACATATTTTTAATGCTGGTTTATCTTTATCATCACAACCGATAAGTGTGTTTACCATCGATCCTCTTTTAGCATCTGCAGTTTCGTTACGTACATAGTAAATTATTTTTTAAAAAAATTATTTCAATAATTAATTTTATAAAATCTAAATTATTTATGGTTTCATTCATTATAAAATAATATCGTATAGTTTTAACATATATTATCCTTTTTTTTACTACAAACATTGCTTTAATTATTAATGTAACTTTTTTTACTACATATATTGCTTTAATTATTAATCTAACTTTTTAAGGCAACCCAAAATGATGCATTATTAGAAGAAATCATTGCCAAGGGTTTCAATACATCAACATGATCGAGTTCAAGTAGTGCCATGTAGACGATAACAAAAATTTCTGAAATTGCTGAAATTATAAATTCTATAAAGGCAATGACGGTATAACTTTCTTTTTTAAAACTAAATTATTTCTTTCTATTTAAATTCATTTTATTGATACATTCATATTAAAAATTTGTTTTTTCATTTTTAATGCAGAAATCGACATTCACTGTTAAAGCAAAATTTTTATTACTTGACTTACATCAGTCGTTCTACTGCATGTCTTGTGTCAACTGCAATAAAGCGACTGGATATGATTATAATAAAAAATTCTTATGTTACAATTGCAAAAATATGAGTATCGAACAACCATGGTAAAAATTTTATTTCAACACTTTAAATTATCATTTTTTACATAATAATTATAAAAATTATGTAATAATAATATTCTCATTAATTATAGTTGTTGAGCATATTTGGAAATAGAAGATGACACAGGATGCATAGCAGTTGTTGCCTTTGGTTTGGTGGCAGAAGAAATTCTAAATTCTACAGTAGTTGATCTATTTGAACACACGGGCAAGGTAAAAAATCTCTTTATAAATTTATTCAAAAAATCCTATTACATTATGTTTTCAATTTTTTGATTATTATAGGAACACCTACATATTTAGCAAACATTGCAAGTGTAGTTTTAGAAAAAGAATGGATTATACACTTGCGCGCAGAGATGAATCAATATGGACAATTACGCCAGAACAAGCTCAATGTTCTCTCCGTTGAATTTATAAATTAAGCTACGTTATAAATACTCTAAATCTCTTTTTGTTAAACTTATCACTTTTATTATTATATCTTTAAATAGAACACTGACTTGTATGTATAGTTCATATATATAATTATATATTTAAATGGGATACTATCTTGTATATAAAGTTTATGTTTGTTTCTTTACTTTTGAACTCTGTTATAATTATATACTTAAATAGAATACTAACTTGTATGTAAAGTTTATATTTATCTTTTTTATTCGTATCATTTGGTTATACATACTGTGCATATTGCCCTTAGCATATATAGATAAATAGAAAATAAATTAAAACTAGGTGAAAAAAAATTTAAAATTTTAATTTTACTGAATTAATAATGTAAATATTATCATCTTAGCTCGTGTTAGTTGTTGATAATGTCTAGGCACTTCTGGATGTTGTTAGCCGCTTTTAGTTGTTGTTGATCAACCTTTGAATGGATTTGGATTTTATTTTATCTATATTATTTTTTGCATCAACTTTCAAAGAAAAGATTTTTGGACATATTATTTGATTGGAACTTAATTGCTTGTACAAATAAGTATATTATGATTGATTTGCTTAAGGTAATTTAGGTACATTTTGATCGTTTTGGAGATTGCTGGTCTACTATTTGTATAGATTAGTATAATTCATGAAATCATTTATACTAAAATACATTTGGTTTTCAATTTCTGGATTTTCGATACTGACTTCTTTCAAGATTTCATCTATACTTTTATTTCTTTTATCGAAGACATCAGATTTGATATTTATAGTTTTTTAGTCCAACAAAAATTCTTAGATTTCTTTTTGTTAATATTTATTTTATCAACATAGTGTCAAAGATTATACAATTTTTTATTTTGATAATTTTCTTTTATTAACAACCAAACTTACACTCCAGCACCAGACAAACGTTCCAATTTTATTTTGTCAAAAATTATAATAGCATAAAGATTTATTTTGCAGTCTAAATTATGCCCCCCACTAGGCAAACGTCCAAAGGACGTTGCCTCTACCAGTAGATATAGAAAATGGCTCCCCTAAAAAATTTATAATCTCTATATTCTCTCTAAAATTTTCTAAAATTTCAATATATCTAGAAATGTCTCTTTCTAATTTTTTTCTTATAGTCTCAAAATTTTGTTTAATTTCTATACATTATTTATTTTCAAGGTTGTGATCTCTCCAAAATTAAAATTAAAAATAAGTTTAGGAGAAATAATAAGTTTATTATATGTATCCCAAAGTTTTTTGATATACAATATTAGGTTTCTTAATATGAAATCCAAAGTGAAAATATAAGAAAAATTATTTAAGATCGATGATTTATATGAAAAATAGTTGAGAAAATTTATCCTCTAGACTTTATTAAGCGAGAAAAGAATTTATTTAAACTCTCAATTATAACATTATATGTTTAATGTGATACGAAAATATCTAGATTTTGCATGAAATATGATAAAGTAGCTTACATACTAGAACAAAAGATGACAATATAAAAGATCCATTAATATTTTATATGAATAAAACAATTTCTAAATATTACCAAGATATAATTTTATATGTAGTTATGTTTTTATGATTTTTCACTTTTTTTTTTAATTTACATAAGAAAAATGATGTTGACAGTTTTAAGATGTGCAAGTCTTGTCTACTTTTTTTGAAAAAAGTAGGTAAATCTAAGACCTTCATGAAAAAATTATTTTTTAATAGTGAACGTGTCAGTTTTTTTTTAAATAAAGTGTATAGAACTTATATACTTTATGACTGTATCTAATATTATTCTTTATAAGATAAATGTGTCGCAAAGTAAAAAGATTGCCCCTCAACATAATTGACGGTTTTGCCACTGGACTGAAGATAGAGAAAGAAGAATATGGAAATAGAAGAAATAAAACGGTCTCACACAATTTTAAATAGAACGAACCGTTTTATTTATGTCACGTTGGTGCCAACTAAGCGGCGGCTCACAAGCCGTTTGCAGACAGCATTTTTCATAAAGAAATAAATTGATCTCATTAAGCTGATTTGGATGATGTAAGAGATGACAGTCACAGAAATGTTGTAAAAGCGCGTGGAAGTGAGGCCGAACGTTGGTCTCTCTTTTTTGTAAAATTGTTGGATCGAATCCACCTCCCGCTGTCTATAAAGCTGGGAACAACCAGCCTCTCTCCCCCGAGTCCCCCTCTCACAACTCAAAGACAGCAACCAAATCTCTCTCTCTCTCAATGGAAGAAAATCAAATCACGTCTCTTAGCATTTCCGAAGATCTGTATGGCCTTTATTCTGCCACTGCACGGGAACTGCCGGAGCCCGACCTCCACATCCTCACCTCCGGTGCACTTCGCATCCCTGTGCACTCTAGCATCCTGGTATTCTACCACTAATTCCTTTCTCTCATTTCCAGAAATCTCTCTCTCTCTCTCTCTATTATTTTCCCAGCTCGAATTGATATCTGACAATTCATTCGTGTTTTGATTTTTTTTTTTGGGGGAAAATAAAGGCTTCGGTGTCACCGGTGCTGGAGAATATAATAGACCGGCCACGCAAGCACCGGAGCTCCGAGCGAGTCATTCCAATTCTCGGAGTTCCTCGCGACGCCGTAGTCGCATTCCTTCGCTTTCTCTACTCCTCAAGGTTGGTATCGGTTGGTTGGTTTGCTTCTTCACGCAATCTCAGCCGTCGATCTCTCTCTTTCTCAGCCCCAGTACCATCTCCACGGAATCCAGCAGCCGTGACATTTGGGTCAAATGTTACGGCCAATTGGATTCTTCACCAATTACAATTTAATTATTATTTTTTTAAAAAAAATCATCTGGTCGGTGATAGTGATTGTTCAAATGACGAAAGTGCCCCCATGATGCAGGTGCACCGCAGAAGAGCTGGAGACGTACGGAATTCATCTACTTGCAATGTCCCACGTGTACTATGTCCCCCAGCTGAAGCAGAGATGCACGAAGGTTCTGGTGGAAAGGCTGACGATTGAGAACGTGGTGGACGTGCTTCAACTCGCGAGGATGTGCGACGCACCCGATCTCTACCTCAAGTGCATGAAATTGGTCGCCAACAATTTCAAGACCGTGGAGAAGACCGAAGGGTGGCAGTTCTTGCAAGATCACGACCCTTGGCTCGAGCTCCAGATTCTACAATTCATGGATGAAGCCGAATCGGTAAATCATCCTTATTCTATGTTTATATTGGCTGGAAATTCTCATTTAAATCATCAAAGTGCACAAAATACCGGCAATTAATATTATGATGATCGGATTTGAAAATTACAACAGAGGAAGAAGAGAACAAGGAGGCTCAGGGAGGCGCAGAGCACGTATCTGGAGCTGAGCGAGGCAATGGAGTGTTTGGAACACATATTTACGGAAGGGTGTACAAGCGTCGGGCCGTACGACGCGGAGCTGAAGAAGAAGAAGGAGCCGTGTAGCAAATTCTCGATGTGCGAAGGTCTGCAGCAATTGATTCGGCATTTTGCGAAGTGCAAGAAGAGAGTAAACGGAGGGTGCTTGAGATGCAAGCGCATGTGGCAGCTTCTAAGACTGCACGCCTCAATCTGCGACCAACCCGATTCTTGCCGGGTTCCTCTTTGCGGGTAATTATATCAATCAATACCTTTTTTTTTTTTTTTTTTAATAATATATGTCTTTTAAGCGAGGCGTTTTTAAGTGACATAAAAAAAGAAAAGAAGAAAGATTAAGACCATATGACAAGAAATATGAATGATACTGTGGACCATTAATTAGTTGGGCGGATCACACGAGTTTGGCTTGTATTGCATCATCATGTGGCTAAATTATCTTTTCTGGCTTAGAACCTTACAAGTGTTTTGCATTGTGACCTATTAATTTATTTATGTAGGAACTAGGAAGTACGATTCCATTATGGGGTTGGGTACTCAAAGTTAGCACAAATTAAAAAAAATTCAAAAATTAATCCTGATAGTTAATAAATATTTTTAGATTACTTTATAAATTATTTATTACTATTTACTAATTTTTGTTAGAATAGGATATGAGATACTTTAAGTTGGGAAAGGTAGCGAGGCATGTTTGTTTTAATCCAATCATTTTTTTGTGCACACTGGACCGTCTGATGAACTTGAACTTAGCCATGGAACCAGACTGTTCTTCTTGCGGAAGGGAGTCGGGTCATTATTGCCACTCCATAAAACAAATATCTTCTGAAATACAGAGAATCTGACCAAACGTTTGGAGAGTTTCCGATTAATATCTAACCTTTTTGGTTCACTAAAGTCACATCTACTTTTGTCTTTTCTTAATGTTATATGTGGTCCATTTCGCATGTTTTTATTTTCTTCCATTTTACCTAACGATGGCTACCTGGTCATGTTTATCCCGAGTCACGTCAAGGGTTGGGCACTGATGTTGTCGTTGTTGTTGTATTGGGGATGTGGGTGCAGACAATTCAAGCTGAAAATGCAGCAGCAGGAGAAAAGGAAGGATGATGCGAGGTGGAAGCTGCTGGTGAGGAAGGTGGTGTCAGCCAAAGCAATATCTTCCCTTGCTTTGCCCAAGAGGAAAAGATCAGATCAGGAACTACAACTGCAAGATGAGACCCACAATCATGGGATGAGAAGCTTCAGATTGTAATTAATTAATTAATTAATAATAAATAGTACTGAGTTTTGTGGTATTTAGTTTCAATGTATCCATGACATTAGGCATGGAAGGAAATCGTCATGTCCTACTGGTTTTAAATGGAGGCATGCCTATTCATGATGTCCTATTGTGCACATGTTTGAGTACAGACCAATAAAAAGGTTGTAGTGTTAGATGGAGTACTGGTTGCTTGTAATCTCTCCACTTATGCAAATCCTAAGTTGCCTAATAAATTTATAGTATTTGTTATTATTGGTGTAAATTTATAAGTTTAATTTTAGTAAATTTGGTATACTACAAAATGAAGCGGCCCACTGGCTTCAGAGGCCTCAGTTTTCGCCATACGTTTGCCTTCTTAGGTGGCGTGTGTCTTGCACACGTTGCTATCGATTGTGTTCGCCATTCGTCGGCGATTTGATTCAAAGTCTGCCTACCTATCTTATATTATCACTTTTCTCAAACTGTTATTTTGTAAGAGTATTGCTATTTAATCATGTATATGTAAATGATATTTTTAATGAATGTAAGATGAATTTAGATATTAGTTATTTCATTTACATAAATTTTTTATATTAGAATAGTTATTTTTTTTATTTTATAACAATAAAATAAAATAAAATAAATTTGACTTTAATTATTTATATCAAATTTCTACATTAGATTATCTATTTATTTATTATATAGTAATAGATAATTAATAAATTAAAAAATATTTTATTTTTTTAATTTTAATTTTATTTTATTTTATCATATTTTACTATTTTACCTGCTATATGTTAATTAGTAATCATATTCTAATTAAATTATGGATTAAAAAATAATAAAGATTTAAAAAATAGCCACTATCAAAGAAGAGACTTAAAAAATAATAAAATAAAGATTTGCTTGTAGAATAGTAACTATCAAATTTTTTTTTCTTTATCTATACCGTAGCTCAAAGTTCAAAAATTTAACTATGGATAATTCTTTACAAGTGATTTTTATCTCTAATAAGTAAAAATGGACTTTTAGTTTTAGATATAGATAATCCGGTTATAATGCTCTAAGAGGGATTGTCGACTTCTTTAAAAATCATCTCAAGATAATAAATAATAATACACCCGCTATCTTCATTGCTTCCAACGGAGATTCTATAACTAATATCAGTGGTTCTATTGTTTGCATTTGTGTTAATATTTTAATTTTGTCTTTTTATAAGACGATATTTTATTATAAGATATGGATGAAAATCAAGAAATTGATTTCAAATAATTTTTTTTTTCTTTTTTATCACTTCATATTATTATTTATTATTTAAGAGTGTTTGTTAGAAAATCATACTCGCTCTTAATGTATTATCTTTCTTTCATTAAATTTGCTTAAAAAATATATATATATTGAACGGTAGATATTTGTGAATGTTGTGGAAGATGTCTCAGCAAGTGTCAAATCAGCTGTCACAATGAATAGAACAGTAGTTGTGAAATATGTGGTGTAGTTTCGGTTTGTCCTAGACGTCCGACTCATTCAATTCCTGCAATCATGGCATTCGGGCGGAGTGACTGACATTTTCAACTTTGGTTAAGACAGGCACACCGAGTGGCACATAAGCTTTGTCAAAATTCAATTAATATCCTCTCGATCGTACTGCATGCAAAGCTTCAAAACAAATTTACATAATTAATATCATTACTGGTAAGACTTGATGGTTTACCTTAAAAGTAATAATTACCGCAAATTGCAGAATTTTGTTCCTTAGTGGGGACCCACTTGTTTTTGGTTTTTTCTTTCGTTTTCTTTTCTGCCATCACCCTCTACCTAGAAAACTTGCAACAAATATCTTCGTCCGGAAGGTTTCAACCATTGCTTGGACAATTAATTTGACCATTGAAAGTTACTAGAACTTGCTCAACATTTAGTATGGGTTTGAATAATTAGCTAACATTTATATTTGGAATTTGAATCTAAAGGAATATATAGTTTAATTCATCTTATAAAATCAATCTAATAAAAAAAATTTACTCATTATTTATAAACATATCTAAGACCTTATTCACAGATAACGTGGAATTTATTTTTCAATACATTCTTTCACGTTCAGGCCAGTCGTCCTGTGGCAGGTTTTGATATAAACTCAAATCAATTTTAAGGATGCTATCCTAATTATATGACTTGGTCTGTCCTGTCCAACACTATAGAAACACTAATTTCTCTCATTAAAAGGGCTAATAGGAGGAGTATAATAATTCTTTATAAAATCTAGGATGAGTTTATTCTTAAGCCGTGTGAGACTTCTCAATACGCCCCCCCTCACGTGTGGATTGATATTTCCGGTATCGTCATTATAGATAAGTCACAAGAGTTCATCATCAGTTATAGGTTAGCCTGTTCTGATACTATATAGAAATATCAAATTTCTCTCATTAAAAAGTTTAATAAGAGGAGTATGATAATTCTTTATAAAATTCAGTATGAGTTTATTACTAAATCGTGTGAAACTTTTCAATAAAGACATTTGTGAGAAACTCCCAACTCATCCCAAGTATGAAGTTCCCAACTCTCTCTTTTATTTATTTTGTGCGTGGTTGTAGGGTACTCAGTCAATCATTTAATTCAATGGTCAAGTTCCAAAATAATATTTAATTTGGTTCAAATGGTAATAAGTATACAACTTGCTCGGAGATTGTCGGTTTTTATAATTTTATGAAATAAGATAATCAAAGAGTGGAATATACGGCGGTCGGGGAATATATTCAAGTTAGCGAGGTTTATGTTTCCGGTTTCTGACACCTAAATTCTCAATTTTTGTCTTACTTTAAGTTGGAATAAAAATAAATAAAAATGCTTTTCCTTACATTAATCCAATCTGTCCCCTGTCTACAAGAGAGTGAAATAATGTTGGCTACTTTTACTGGGCAAAAGCAAGGAAAAAAATGGCAGCTTTAGTCCAGCTGGTGTAAATTGGTTTGAATATGGTCATTGCAACCTGACTGTGTCAATTTCTTAAAAAAAAAAAACACAAAGTTGTACAATGATGACAAAAGTTGAAACAAAGAACGATGATGTTTCCTTGCAGTAACAAGGAATCTTCTCAATGTTTCCTTGGATTTACATTCCTCTTTTACAAAGTTTTAATTAAATGCCACCTCTCGAACCTTTCTCAGCAGCACCCTCCTGTGTCCTGTCCATTGACGTGGTGCTGGGTTCTATCGGATTCCGACGAACCTTATAATTATAAGAGTGGTGAGGGAGCATTAAAGCTTATAATATCATTCTTGGTGGAGAGATATGTACATAACTTTTTAGTATCGTTTATGATCATTCGTGTTGATCAACGGGGACCTGATCTTTTGCCATGCTTTGCCTTTTATCAACAACAATGTAGCCAACTGCATGGCCCTTTTTGACCCAATCTGTACGTACACCACGGTTTTTGCTGTATACTTGACTAAAGGGAAACCATCTAGGGTCACTTCCCTCCATCAATGGAATATTTAAAGGCATCAACATCGTACTGATCTCTTGCATTCTAGTACTCAAGGATATCACACTTTGTTAATTTATATTGATCACCATTTATTTTAAAAACTTAAGTTGAAAAAAATAGAAAGATTTAATTAACACTCCCTTTCATGTGTGAGCTAAAATCACACTTAATGAGTAGGCCTAATACGTGAGATATTTAATTAAATTGGTTGAGTATAAAGTCAGGATTAGAATTCAAGACTTTTACTTTAATATTATATAAAATCACTACTTGTTCTAAAAATTTAAGTCAATGAGAACTGGTATATTTAGTTACTTGTATTATATTCTCAATTTATATTTTAACGTGATTTGATATCGTATATATTATGTTAAATCTATTTTATAATAAAAAAATTTATAACTTATTGTACTATTTCAAGTCATGATCACTTTATAAACAATTTGGGGCTTTTTATGAATAGTATATAAGCAGCCTAAACTTAGATTGGTCCAAGTAAATACCCAAATGCACACTGGCCCTTCTGAAATTTATGGGCCTTTTTATTTGGTTGTGGACAATAAGATAAGATGAGGGCTTAAACCAAATTGGTCAGTTTTCAGGAAAACATGACAATGAAGATGCGCCTTGTAGTCGTATTTGTGATCAGGTTCCTTCATCATATTCCACTCAAGAAATCACATTTTCTTGAGGGGACATGCTGATGAACATGGTTGTTTCTACTATAATGACTTTTACAAGCTGTTTTGCTTTGTTTTTTTTCCTTTGAGTGATAGCAACAAAAGTTTGAAATATACACTCCGCCTTCACATGCTCAGACATGTCTTATTTGACATATTAGGATCAATCTCTTAGACATTATTTGTTCATGAAAGCCATGAGACATGCAACTTTTAAAACCAGAAACAACAGCTAGCTGAGTTTGAGCAAAAGGCGAAGTCAATGGTGAAATGTTTGTCTACAATTCGTCTTTAGCAGGAGAAGATGAAGGTCCAACAGGGTTAGTTGAAGAGTTCTTGATGGGATATGAAGCCTCCATTGCTATACCACACAGTCCCTCCTTATCAGAGATTCCGCGTTGCATCCTTATGTAACCCTTCTCTCCCCATTCAGGTCCCCAGGAATTCTTCACTATCCAGTACTTGGTTCCATCGAGGGTTATTCCATAGCCTACAACTGCAACGCCATGATTTAGCTCTGTGCCACATTGTCCTGTAAAAACCCCCTGCAATATCATGCACAACAACATTAAAAGAGAAAACTCAGTTACAGTTGTTTTTTGAACTTTTAGCCACATTGGGTAATTAATCAAAGGTACCTCCGAGTAGAATTGGAAATCAGAACCCCCAGCATCTATGGCTACGGAGACAGGTTGATTTGCAGCTGCTTTTAGTAATGCGTCCTCATCATTATCAGGCACATTCTCATGCCCATCAATTGACACTGCTGGAGAATTTTCCTGCAAGATGATAACAGGCCTCAAGTATTAATCAACAAAATTTGATTTGAGTTTGAGGGCAACAAAAAATACAAACCTTATAAGCATCACAAGTTCGATCTTCTGCTTCGTATGGGTAATTGGTTTCAGTGGTTATGCCCCCCTTTCGCTTGATGAACTCAAAAGCATAATCCATTAACCCTCCATGGCAACCTTGATTTTGTTTAGTGTCACAATCTACCAACTCTTGTTCAGACAAAGTGACTAGCTTATTGGTCTTGATTTGATTAATACCCTCCACCGCCACCACGGTTGAAAATGCCCAGCAACTACCTATATAACATTGAAAACAACTACATATTACAGCAAAATTAGGTTATGTGGGTGCGTGACAAGAATGAGTGTTGGCAGATGAAAACAAGAAATAGTTCTGTTATTTACGAATAGAGATGTGTAAACACACAACTTACTGTGAAACTCATTATTATTATTTTTATATTGGCTGATGTCTCAAAAGTCTTCTACATGATTAGTATTGTGTTTGTGTGTCAATAAGCGGGCTTGCAAATTGATCTGTTCAAACAAGAAAAAGATGCAAAAACTCGGTGTAAAGTCGTCACAAATGGACATATTTTCCTTACCACACCTTCCTTGATCCTTAACACTGGTTACAGCACCTTTCTGCCTCCAATCAACAGAGGGTGGAACACTGTCTACCTTGTCGTACATAAAGCTACCACTCCCATGTTGAGCTCCTCTGAACATCCTGTGGTGCTTAACCTTGGAGCCTGCATAATTGCTCCTAAACTCATGGTTAGTCATGTCTGCAAACTTGTTCAATTTCAGCTTATATGGCTTCTCCATCCTGTTGGTGTTGTGAACATGCATTACATTTTCCTTGAACACATTGAAACGCTTGTGCTTCTCACCAAGGCTCGTGGACACCGTGTGGTGGCTCCTCCACCTCTCATACAAGTCCCATAAACTTTCCTCGGAAGCCAAATCTTTGTCGTGAAAATCAAAACCCTCAACCACCCCAAGAACCAAAGCAAGCAAGAGAGCACCCCAAAAGAGCTTCATTTTTCAAATTTGCTAGGATTCAACACAAGATGGGAAAATGTAACCCGTTGGGACTGCTTTATATAGAGAAACGGAATAAAAGATTGAGAAGTGGACAAAAGAAACAATGTATCATAAATGGAGAGGTTACATGTAACTTATCGGCATCAACAATTCCTGTAATCAATGAAAAACGAAGAAAAGGGTTTAAGAACTACGACGAAGCAGATAAGTGGGTCAGTTTTACATCTGCAAGCAAGGCCTTGTTTGAAAACGAGCTGATTCACACATATATGTCTTTGAAAGTGTAAGAAAAAGTAGGACCAGAGACAGTTTTGCAGGTAATTAGAGGTTAAATATATGACGTAAAGATGCGTGCTACACAGAGAGAGGACGAGTATGGTTATTGGTTACTTCTGTAATGGCTTTGAGCCACGACTTGTTGCAAGTGGGAAATAAAGTCCTTATAACTGCTCTCATCTTTAACCGAAATTCAGATGGTTTGAAATGGTTTTGACGGATTTATTAGTCATAAAGTGAAAAAGCAAACAGAGTGAAAAAGAGAAATCCTGTAAGTAATCCTATTATTTAGACCGACCATATTGCAGTTGAACTTTAACCGATGATGGAGTTCTTCAAGGTTACACGTAAAGAAGAAGGAAAAGAATGAAAAAACTCAAGCAAATGAGAATGCGTCTGTTCACAAAAACTGAAGAGATGGTCCATATACCACCATATATCATCTATAAAACACGTTAAAGGGTATAATACTTCGACACCCCGCTTACATGATAAGTTTTGATTTGTAAGAGACTTAGTTTTAAAATTTTTTTTTACAAATCAAATTATGCCAAGTTTGATTTCGATTGTAAATTTTCCTTTTTAGTTACAGTTTTGCAGTCATGGATACAAGAGTGACAGAAGAAAGCTCCGAGTTTTGTCGCATAGTTATTTACTTGCCTTTGTCTATCCAATTCTGTTGGCCAATGTAGCAAGAATCGCAAGGCCCTACACCATCAAATATTCTTTCACGGAACTTTTCCATTGGAAAACGCAACCAATACTGATAACACCACCTCCTAACCGCAAAAACTGTAAGCATTCCACATAAGAGTTTTGAAGCATTGCTTGCGGGACAGTAGCGTGGTGTGCTGGGCACCGTCACTTCTACAGTTACACGTAACGCATGCACACATGAGAGAGAGAGAGAGAGAGAGAGAAAGAGAGAGATTGTACGTTTTATTCGTTTCTTGATGGCCACAAAGGCCCAGCGATTGGCAGAACTTGAGTGCATGGCAATTTCCTTTGGTAGGGGCAAAAAATGACACGATTTCCCACAGATTAAGAAAATAAGAACATGGGTGTTTTGCGATTGTAACCCATCCCCTTACAGAGAAGCTATCAAGCTACAAGCCCCGATATCTGGTAAATAAAGATGATTTAGATAAGCAGTTGCTGTATGTCATCCAAAATAAATCTCAATTCCAGTGCAGAAAGGGTACGAGCTAGGAAAAAAAAAATGAAGCCGGTTTTAAAGTACAGGTTTACAGCATACAAGCAGAGCCATGAGTGGTCAAATTCAGCCATGAAACATAAACTCTAAATGCACTAGATTATAGAAGATCGTTTTCTTTTCGTTTCTTCTCTTGTGGGAGAACAAATCACAGATACGAGTTTAGAACAATGAACATCTACACCAACCCCACATCTAGTTAGCTTGTATACAATGTGTATATTTATCGTATGAAAATAAAGAGAAAAGAACTTGGCCAGCCAGCCAGCCAGCCTATCTTGACACTGAGCATTAACAATTTACCAGACTCCATGTCCCCCGCTTATCATATTGACACTATACATATCATGACCAGGTACAAATAATTCCATTCTTGTCTGCTGAGGCTAGAGGTTTCCCGAGCCCACTCCATGAACAACACAGCACAGGAGAAGTGTGTTCCCTCAGAGTGCTGACAATATCAGCTTTAGAAATGGACCAAATAAAAACAGCTCCATCAGCGGATCCAGCAGCTACATAGTTGTTATCTGGACTGATACAGGATCGGCTCCAATTTGATGCCACTCTGTTTCCTGTCGCTCTAAGTGTGCCACAAACTTCTAGCGATCGCATATCAAACAAATTATGCAAGTTGTCCCTTCCACTAGTCAATACTACATTTCCATTTCGAGACAAAGAGATAGATGTAACAGCAAGTGAATGTGCAGCAACTTCACTAAGTAGCTTTCCTGAGTGAATGTCCCATAAACGAAGATTCCCATCAACATGACCAGAACAGATGGTTTGTCCGTCCATGCTGAAGCAAAGAGCATTACAGTTGCTGGGGAAAATGATTGTGTTGATGCAGTAACCCTTATTCAAGTCCCAAACTTTTATGGTACGATCGTAAGCAGCACTGACAACATGACGACTTGAGATTTTGCTTACATCTACAGCACAAACTTTATCTGTGTGACCAGTAAGAGTATGGCGTACACGACCTGAATTGACATCCCATACATATAAGTTGTTTGAGCTGCCTGCAGCAATGACAGATCTATTATCATGGGTAATGGTAAGATCAAGAACAGACCCAAGGCAACCATAAAGAGTATGACTTAATGATCCAGTGCTTGTGTCCCACATCTTTATTGATCGGTCCTGTCCTCCACTAATAAGTTTGGAGGAATTGTACTCAAACAATATGGAGGCACAACCACCTTCGTGGGCATGTATCCTCTGCTTGCATAGGGAGGGAACAGTTGACTCCACAAAGAATTCAGCACCATCTTCATTTCGGCGAACAACACCATCAACCTGCTGCCTAGCAAGATTTTCTAAACCACTGGCCTTGAGCCGATTAACCATTTCTTCATAAAGTGTATTTGCCTAAAAAGATCATATAAATTTCAAGCAAGGAAAGTTACTTGGTAAGTACAGTAGGTAGAAAATAAATAAACCTAAACTCATCTACAATCACGGGAAACTGGAAAGGAACCCCCAATAGCATCAATTATCCATGTCCATTTTTTTTTACCGGTAAAAGAAAGGTTAGGTTCTCATAAATAATCCATGTTGATTAATAATGGCTTTGCACATTTTTCATAAGGTAACATAGCTCTTGAATTGTTGGATAAACTAAAGAATCACTAACTCAAGAAGGCCTAAGCCACATCTAGTCCTATACCCAGAAAGGGCCAGTCACAGTTACAATTGAAGCTCCTTAAGAATCATTACAGGCCTATACCCCAAAGAAATAATTTTGAAGGCAATGCCTTTAACTACGAAGAATATTCTTCATATATTACTTATCAAAAATAAATTTCTTCATATACCAGAAGACTAAAAAATTGACAAATTTCAAATTAAAATAATGAGGACACCAAAATTGATTACAGCACCAATTAACCACCCTCCCTCCCTCCCACCCTAGTAGCCAATTATGTATTGCCATTAAACTGTACCTAATTTCAATTCCATGCTTTAAATTGCAACATGACAATAATACCTCATTGAGCCGTTCAGCATCCTGCATCTTCTGCAGCATCCAGCGATCAACTAACATCTTATTTTCAGCCTCGGCATTCTTAGCTTTAATAGTCATCTCTTCCAGTTGAGCTTTGAGTTGATGGTTCTCACATATAAGCAATTCTAAAGCTTTTATCTTTTCTTCCAAGTCTGCCTTCAATTGAAAACATTCATCCCTGCAGCATGTAACTAAGTTGGAATCATCCTTTTTTTTTTTATCGGTAATTAAGATTTTATTGATCGTAGGAATAGGCAAAAGCCCAATTACATGGGTTAAATACAAGACCAACACCTAGGAGTTGGAATCATCCATTCACCCAACGCCATGAAAGTCTCAAGAGTATTGGTCTAGTGGTTTTTTTTTTTTAGAGGGGGTGCAGAGGGTTCAAAAGTGTCAAAAAATGAGTAAAAGGTAACCTTGTTTGAGTCAACTCTGCCTGGAGATTTGAGACAGCTGCTTCTTTCTCTTGAAGGGAGGCTTTTGAAGCCCGGGATTCAGCTACTTCGACCACAAGTTGCTCGGACAACCGAGATTGAGCTTTGTAATATTGCTGGAGTTCCAACTCCAGATTTTCTGCTTTCTCTTTCCATTCTGAGCCCTTAAACATCATGCACAAGAAATCTCAATTCGAAGTATTCAGAATTATTAAAACGAACATTGCAAATGGCTCAAAAATTAGGACTGTATCAAAGGGTTTGAAGATGAACTCATGGTGTTGCTTGCAGCCACTTCGTTCGAATTTCATGGGAAAGGTTTGAAGAGGAACTCAGTGTTGTTTGCAGCCATTGAAGCTAGTAGGAGCCCAAAAGACAGAACCTCTAGTCCTAAATCAGATAATAGGGGTCTTAGAGAGGTAAAAAGGCTGACCTGCTCTATTAATTATGACTCAGATATGGTAGCTCCACAGAGGTAAAGTTAAGGGGAAGAGCTCTTCAGTTTCTTCATGAAGCTCAAATTGTTATCTTGGAATGCAATGGGCATGAATGAAGAGGATAAGTGCCATAGGATTGGGAATTTACTTAGAGAACAGAAAGTCAATATCAATTGTCTCCAATAAACAAAGAAGAAATGTATGCCGCAAAGTATTACATATAATTTGTGGACCTCAGCATGTAGATTGATGTTCTTTGGAATCAAGGCACTTAGGGTGGTATTTTGCTCCTGGCGGCAGAAGGGTGATTGATAAACTTTATACTTATGTCAATGTCGTTGCATGCTCCTTTCAAAATACTGAATAACACTTCACTTGAGCCTTTGCTAGGGGTTTACGTCCAAATTGGTGCAAGTCGTCTTCTATAGGATGAATTTTGCTGGCCTAACAAGGTACTGGGTCCAAATGGTTACTACATGAATTTTTTCAAGCTTGCTGGAATGTTGTAAGAGTAATGCTAGGGGCAAGCCCCAAATGCACAAGCCTTGATCAAGCATTTTATAAAAAGAGGGCCCCACAAAAAAAAAAAGTGAGTTTTTCACACTAACAGTGGCACTTTTTTTTATAAAGATGTGGGCCCCACCAAAATGTGACATTGTGATACCAAGTTTACTTTGCAAATTGGCTATTGAAAAGGCCTATGATCACGAGAAATGGGGTTTCCTACTTGATTTGTAGTGAAAATGTGGCTCTAGGGAGAAACACCATAATTGGATAGTACCTTGTATTTCCTTGGTGCATTTTTATGTGTTGGTGAATGGTAATCCTATGTGGATTTTTGATAAGCACTCGAGAATAATGAGAGGGGGACACCTATCACCTCTGCCTTTTGTTTTAGTTATGGAGGTGCTGAACAGGATGAACTACTGCATCAAATGGGAGTCTGCTATTAGGTTTCTCTGTGAGTGCAGAACATGGAAAAGGAAATTAGTGTTTCCTATATTTTGTTTGTTTTAATATTTTCTGAGGCAAACTCTTATCCCCTTCACCAGCTACGGTTTTTATTTCTATGTTTTGAAGCAATTTTCTTTTAAAGGTCAATTTGGCGAATTTGGAATTGCTCGTAATTAGTAGTGTAGAGAATGCCATCAGTTTGCCGTGTATCCTTGGTTGTAAGATGTCTACCTTACCCATGTAGGTTGTGAGAAGTCAGTGCAGGCATTCAAGACTTCATTTTTTAACACCTTCTAGTTTCCAAGACTTTCAAGGTCTATTCTCTTTCTCTATTTAGATGCATATCTCGTATACTTCTTGTGTATGGGAGTAGCACCTTTTTTTATCCAATAAAACCTATATCCAATAAAACCTATCGAACTTATAAAAAAAAAAAAATCAGCTTTATTTCGCCTAATTTATGTTTAGAAAATTCATATATACCGCCAGTTTTCAATTAATTTGCTGTCCAACGAACAGTAAAATCATTTTGCCAATGACTTGCAAGTTCACCAGAACAATAAATTGAAAAATAAAAATCTTCACTTTTGAAAGGGGATCGGGGCCCCAGAGAGAGAGAGAGAGAGAGAGAGAGAACCTGAGAGGCGATTGGTCTGGAAAGAGCGATGAAAGCCGGAGAATGAGCACCTTCTTCGAGCAAATGCCGCTTCCGTAGAGACTTCAAAGCGTGCTTTATCGCCTCCCTCGCTATCTGGTCCTGTGACCTGGGAAGATTCAACACCGTCATTCCCTCTACCATCGGAAAACGAACGGAGAACTCCATTCAATATGTTCAATATGAGTGGAATTGAGAGGTGATTTTGTATGAAAAAAGACTGTAAATTTACTTTTCCTAAATTTTCTCATATATATTTTTTTCCTTGTGTTTTCATAGAACCAAACAAAATATTAACAAAAAACGAAACAAAAACAAATAAGAGTTTCGTCTGAATATAAGTTAGAATGTGTACTTACATAATTGATCAGATCGGAAGGTGTCTGAGCTACCGATTGTATTAGGGTTTGGGGAGGAGGAGCTGTCGTGTTCTTCAAGGAGTACTTACTGTCTCGGGGAAAGAGAGACGCAGTGTTACGTGGACGTAAGACCATTTCAGATATATTAATTTTTTTCTTTTTTATAAAATTAAAAAAAAAATAATATTGTAAGAGACAACGTTGTTATTCAATATTAAAAATATGATTCTATACAAATGAACAATATTTATATATATATAGGAGCATAAATGCAGTTTATGTATAACTTAAGTCGGTTTGATGGCTAAAGACGGTCATACAAGTCGGTTTATAACACTTTCCTTTTAGATGACCACACATAAAAAATATGTCTCGTAAAAACATTGTCGAGAAAAAACTCAATGGAAAAAAAATTAATGGCGAAGGAAAAAAAGTACAGTATTTATATGTACCATCAAGTATTTTAGAATTGTTTCATTAGAATCTTGCAAAGAAAACTCAATGGAAAAAAAAAACCTTAACAAAAGAAAAAAAGTACAATCAGCACTAGTTTTCAAAACATTTACTCTCCTTAAAAAGTGCATTACGATAGATTTTGAAGTATTTGAATTTCAATGTTTTGCACAATCTTCTTAAAATATTGCAGTTAGTAATGCCTTAGTGAATAAATATGCTAAATTATCACTTGACCGTATCTAATTGACATCAATTTCACATTTATTTTGAAGTTCATGAGTATAAAAGAATTTAGGTTAAATATATTTAGTTCTGTCAACTTTGATATATCCTACTCTAATTTGAGTAATACAAAAAGCGTTATTTTCGTATAAAATTGTTGGGCTATTATTAATCGCAGGAAGATCATACTTTTCTTGAATATGTTGAATCACTGATCTTAGTTAAATACATTCTCGACTTGTCTTATGAATTACAATGATCTCTAACTGATTTGAAGAGGTAGCAGATAGTGTTTACTTGACATATCTCCATGATATAACAGAATTTCCATAAGTAAATACATATCCAGTTTGAGATCTACCTCTGTGTGAATTTGAAAGATAACCTGCATCCACATATCCAATTAATTGCGAACTTGATCCATGTTGATAAAATAATCTCATATCAACCGTACTTTGGAGGTAATGAATGACATGTTTAATACCATTCAAATGTTTTTGAGTTGGTGCAGAACTATATATTGCAAGTAAATTAAATGAAAATGTAATATCAGGCCGAGTGCAATTTGTAAGATACATCAATGTTCTAATTGTATTGAGATAAGATATTTCAAGATCAAGAATTTCTTTATCGTCTTCACAAGGGTGAAATGGATTTTTCTGCACTTCAAGTGATTGAACAACATTATAGTACTCAGGAGATGAGGTTTGTCCATATAAAAGTACTTCAAGACTTTTTCTGTATAAGTTGATTGATGAATGAGAATTTCATTTTGCAAATACTCGAGCTGTAGGTTGAGACAAAATATTTTTTTCCCAAGATCTTTCATTTCAAATTCATTCTTTAAATATGTAATGGTTCTTGTGATCTTTTTAGGAGTTTCAACAAGATTGAGATAATCAACATAAATCGCAATAATAACAAATTCGGAGTCTGAATTATTAATAAAAACACATAGACATATTGAATTATTCTCAAATCATTCTTTCAATAAATATTCGTAAAGGTGTTTATACCATATGCGTCCGGATTGTTTTAAACTATATAAAAATCTTTGAAATTTAATAGAATACATATTTTTGGATGTACTCAGATTAGAATCTTTAGGCATTTTATATCTTTTAGGAATTTTCATATATATATATATATATCATGATCTAATGATCTATATAAATATACAGTAATCATATCCATCAATTGCATATCCGATCTTTTTGTAAATGTTGAACTAATAAAAAATCTGAATGTGATTGCATCCATAACAGAAGAGTATGTTTCTTCGTAATCAATCCCTGGTTTCTGCAGGAAACTTTGTGCAACAAGTCGTGCTTTGTATCGCACAATTTCATTGATCTCATTACGCTTACGTATAAATACCAATTTATATCCAACAGGCATTACACCATTTGGTGTTTGTATAATAGGTCTAAAGACCTCTCGCTTTGCTAGCGAGTTTAATTCAGCTTTACTAGCTGATTTCTATTTTGACCAATTATTTCTAAGTTGACATTCTTCGATAGCTCTTGACTCATTTTCTTTATTACTTCTAGTAATGTCAAGAGCTATTTTATATGAAAATATGTTATTGACGACAATTTTATTTTTATCCAAAATTTTTCCAATACTAATGAAATATATCGAGATCTCGTTATTTTCAGGTACATGTCCATCTTCAAGAGAAGACATTTCATAAAATACCTCTTCAGGAGGTTCTTTTTTAGGAGATTTAGTCTCTTCAAAAGTATCAATTGCTTTTGTAGCCTGTGTTTTGGGTATGAGCTCTTCAAGAGTACCAAATTCATTTTGTATTTTTTTCTTCCAAATAATTTTATTCTTTACACCAATAAGCTATCCACGCTTTAGGCGTGTCTTAGACTCACCTATTGTTGTTTTGGCAACTTATCGTTCAGGGACTGCAATCCTTGCTGGAACATTAACAGCAGGAATATATGATTTTACCACATATTTAGTGTCAATAAATACATTTGGTAATTGATTTGCAACACTTTGCAAATGAATAATCTTTTGAACCTCTAATTTACATTAATTTATACGTGGATCAAATTGGGAAAAGGTTTTATATTCTCAAGTAATTTCCTGTCGTGCGTTAGGCACTAACTTCTCATTATCCAATATTGAAAAAATGGATTTGTCAAAATGACAATCCTCAAAACGTGCCTTAAACATATCCCCTGTAAGTAGCTCAAGATATTTAATAATAGATGGAGAATCAAACCTAATATATATTTCAAGTTTACATTAAGAACACATTTTTGTACGTTGTGGAGGTACAATTGGAACATATACTATACATAAAAAAATACGAATATGAGAAATATTTAGTTGTTGACCAAATGCAACCTGTAATGGAGAATATTTGTGATATGCTGATGGTCTAACCCGAATCAACAATCTTGCATGAAGTATAGCATGTCCCCAGGCGGAAATATGAAGTTTTGATTTCATAAATAAAGGTCTAACGATTAGCTGAAACTTGTTGGTTAATGATTAAGCTAAACTATTTTGAGTGTGTGTGTGGGTAACTGGATGTTCAACATCTATTCCTATTGACATGCAATAGTTATCAAAAACTTGGGATGTAAATTCACCTGCATTATCCAATTGAATAGTTTTAATTGGATAGTTAGAAAATTGTGCACGTAATTTAATTATTTGGGTAAGAAGTTTAGAAGTGGAGGTCTGTGAACAATAACTCACCAGGTTTGAAGAGGGGTTAAGATTTACTAACTCAAGTGTTGAGCTTTGAAATTTTGAAAAAATCTGATTGTAAACGATTTTATGCACCAATACGTGCACCCGTTCAACGTGATTGGTCAGAAAATTAAACTTTAATGAAATGGTGCCAATTTGAATTTTGAATATAAATGTAGTAGCATTAGTACGCAGATCGATATGCAAATTCGCTTGTATGTAGCAAAACGCATGGATTTTTTACTAGTCCAATATAGAGGTTTTTTCTCACATCTAGCTAAAATTTGGACTTGTATTGGCATTGGGCTAGACCATTGCCAATGTTTTTAAGGAGTGTAATCTGTCTAGTTTGGTCAGGTTTGGGATGCGTCATGGATTGAGAATTTCGATCCACTTGCTTTTTGAACCATATTGGGTTGATTATCTCTAGGTATGGGTGTGCAAAACTTCCGCTGACTTCGACTCCAATTGACTTCTGTTCTAACTTTAATTTTGATGAAGTAAAAAAAATCAGAATTCGAAGTCGAAATTCAGAGTTGGAGTTACTTTGAGAAAAAAAAAAGGTCAGAATTGGAGTTGGAGTTGGAGTTGACATTGGATCTGACATTCAAACTCTGACTCCAATATGTATTTTACGTATATTTAAAATTGTAATGTAAATGCTAGCCATACAAGTGGCCTAATGATTGAGAGAATATTTTCCAAATAAAGAGTCTTGAGCCCTCACTCCTTCTTATACACATTTTCTTTGTTTTATCTCTACCCTACGCCGCTATGTGTGAATTTATGTCTTTGGAGAATTGGTAAATTTTGTTTATATCTCTGTTTCAAAGATTTTACTAATTTTGTATGCTGCATGCATCCTGGAGAACTAGCTATCGTCAACTCAACTCCAGTGTTCTAATTCAACCCAAGGCCAGGTTATCTTCAACTCAAGTGTTTCACTGCCACTTATTCTCTATAGCTTTATTTGTGTATTTAATTTTGTGGGTATTTTGGCACTTTTCACATTCAATAAAATGACTTGCCAAATCAAGATCTTCTTTTCCTTCTAAATCCGTTAGATTTGTTTTTTTTTTCTTTTTGGTTGGAAAAATTATTTTTTTGGTTGGAAAAGCATATTTGGATTGGTTTATTATTATTATTATTATTATTATTATTATAATCCAACTTTGACTGAGGCAACTTCGATCGGAGTCGAAATTGGAACTCAACCTGGCCTCCAACTTTGATCAGAGTCGAAAGTCAAAGTTGGGCATTCCGACTCCCTACCCTTAAAGATAGGACCAACTGTTAGCTATTGATACAATTGGTCTAATTTAGTCCATATGATTTAAGATCATTTTTTTCCTTTTTTCTTTTTTTAACATATAAATTAATACAAAAAATTAATTAAATCAGTAAAATTAAAATTAATTGAACTCTTTAATGTAGATTATGTAACTAAATCACTAAAAAAATAATTACTTATACTTATATATATGATGTTAATAGTTACTAACTTAGTACTTTATTTTCATAATAGCCTATATTAAAATTCTAATATTTTATATATGGTTAATGAATATTAAATAATTTAATTGTCCATAGATTATTCATGCTTACTTGCAACTTAGATATCTAAAACAAATTACCTAATTATTTTAGTTTAGTGATAATAATAGAGTATATATTTACATATAATAATATATGATAATATATAATAATATATATTAGTTAATTGATAGCATATATTATTTTATATTTGATATGGTCAATGGTGATAGATTAGATGAAAATTATATAATTAATTTATACAACTACTATATAAAATAATATTTAAAAATTTCATATGTAAGTGCTTCAGTTTGTTTCGATTCGATCTAGTCCAATAAAACCACACTTTGAGATCGAACTGATTACTGATTTTTGCAAGGGGTAAGAACTGAAACTGACCAAACCCCTTATTGGTCTACTCTAGTTCAAATAAAACCATTTGGTTCAATCGGTTTTTTTTTTCTTTATTTAGACCGAATCAATTATACCCCTAATGCGGCCGTCCCATAGGTATTGAGGGACCACTACAAGGTAAATTGGCTGGGTATTTTTGTGTAGGTACCCACCCGTCTACTTGCTCAATGAAATATGTATGTATGTAGATAAATGCTTTAGCTAAAAACATAGTTTATAAAAATAAACTCACAAAATAATGTGATTTGATATAATATAACAAATTGTAAAATTAATTTTATTGTAAAGTAGATTTAATGGATCACATGAAACCACTAAAGATATACAAATTAGACGTGATTTTCATTCTATTTCTAACCGTTTACCCAACTTCATTCCCAACATCCAAATTAGACCCTCACTTTGCTGAGACATATGACACTTTTATAAAGGTGCACTTTTGTGAAGTGATCTTGATTCGAAAAAGAGTAAAACAGTCGTCTACGAGGCCCACTGGGTGAGCCCTTATATGTAGCTCGCACTGCCCAACTGCCCACTCTCGCATGGGGCCAAGTGGGAAAGTGGGCTGCTTTATGCAGTCAAGTGAGTTGACAACCCATTTGTTTTTTTATGCAAGGATGGGGACCTGGTGGGTATTCCAACCATCCGGATTTTCACCTATCATCTTGATTGATCATATAAAAAGAAAAAACCTTAGTTTTCAAAACTATTTGTTTAGCTATCTCAATCTTTATTCCCATTAATTTTCTCTTTTATGCCTATCGCCCAACACAAACTCATTATTATTATAATTATTCTTCTTCTCCCCCTCACAAACCCCATGACCACAACAACCCATCGCTGGCATGCCTTCTATGCAGATCCAAAGGCCACGATGTGGTGATGGTTCTCTAAGGATACCCACAACAATAGTGGGCCGTGATTCTCTGCGCATTTCTTTGGTTTAATATTTTTTTTGTTGAATCAATGTAATATTTTGTTGAATCGATATATTTGAAGTTTGATATGTAGATTTGATTTTGGATCTATTGATTTGATGGTGGGATGTATCAATTTCGTTGTTGAAGATAAATTAAAGTTTTGTTTTGCAAGTTTAATTTGAACAGCCTGCAAGGCCGTATGTTGATCTAGCAATCGGATAAAGGTAGTTGAATATGTGGGACAATGCCGATGAGCAGGGTTGATAAGTATCCCCTATCCAGGTAGAGGTTGGTAGCAGCACTGTCTCCTACACAAGCTGACCAAGAAAAATCAATATGTTTTACACAAATGGTGATTCCATATGGTATCAGAGTAGAGGTTCTTAGTTTGAGTTCTAACTCTACATTCTATCTCATTTGATTAAATATTTACGCCACATGTGATGAGAGTGTTAAGACAAATATAAATAATTAAATCTATCTTTTTTCATTAGTTTAAACTTTTGAGATAACTTCCCTTTATTTTGTTGTCTCTTTCTTTAATCTCGAAGTGGATGACAGAATAAAAATAATGGAAATAGGATGGACATTCACACTCACACATGTATTTCCTACCAATCTAATGTTGGGTGAAAAAAGAGAGGATATTAGGTACTGTTTGGCCATACAGATTTTTCATCTTAAACACAAAATTCTCATCTCATCATTACAACTTTCTTAAATCCCCATATAAAATACATTAAACTATTCAACTTTTTCTTAACTTTTTCAAATCCCAAAACAATAATAATATTAAAATATAATATTTTAATATTTCATTTTAAAACACAAAATTCTCATCGAGAATTCTCAATGGCCAAGCTTAGTCAAAATATAATGGCATATGTGACTTATGAAGTGTTGGGTTTGTGGAGTTTGGTTTATTCTTATGGTGGTCATTTTGATAACCCAACCTAATCATGATTCATCACGATATTTTGGTGGAGTTTCAATGAGGCTTGGGCCATGGAGCGCCAAATAGAAATTTTTCTCGTTTTCGCACTACAGGTCACTTGAATGAAGCTTAGAGAGATAGTTTGCATGACATTCACTCAAAATGTCAAGTGAACATTGGACAGACAGTTTGCTTAAAGCTTGCTCGACACCTCACTCGAGCGAATAATGCCATAATTGAAAAGTTAGGACTTCTGCCGTGTCCCTATTATTAACGACAGTCATCAAAAATAAAATCAACCCACATGTTCAGAATACTTACCAAATGGAAGACTTGCAATGGCTATAAAATCTCCAACGTCAACTTCCTTCCAGCAAGCAACTCCTTCAATGAAAACTCCATGTGATACAAACGACTAGAACTTTCTTAATTCAATGTGCATATCTCACATAGTAAACTTTCCTTGTACAAATCGTTGGCTCCAATAGCAATATACAATTTGTAATATTGTATTTTCACTTGTATAAAAATGATAGAAGACTCTCGGTAGACTCACGTTCACTGAGAATTTATTTCAAACACTGTGTGTGCATAGTTTCTTTACCTATATATATATGTTTATTATGAATAATATGTTCATTCTGGAACTGTGTGTTTCGTTCTAAAGTATATTTTATCAATTGTCAAGATAATAAAATCATCTGCAGTTTCGTAGACGTAGTCACGTTTCCGAACCATGTAAATTTTTGTATCGTGTAATTGATTTTTTGTTTTGTTCTTTTACTTTTCTGTCATTGTTTTTATGCAACATGGAGAATGTAATTGCGAGGCACTATATGTTAGAAAAAGACTTCCCTTGGGCCTTGGTTGCGTATCGGTTTAAAGAAAAAAGAATTTTGAAGAAATGATTTAAAAATACAAAAGAAAATTTTCAAAAATAGGATGAACCATCATACAATCGCGGGAACATTGGTCGAGGGAATTAGGTGACAGAAGGGCATGAGGTTAGATACATACAATAGGTATGTATGCATTCTTTCTCAGCAGTTAATTAAGGAGCAAGAATACTGATTAATTGCCTTAACATGACACAAAAACAACCGACACACGACACCAATACACACAAGATCAACATACATATACACAAATAGACATGGTCATATAGTGTTCTTTTCTTTTTTAATCTGAAAACGTCATATCATGTTTGTGGGAATTACAACAAATATTTCTATGACAACAACTGAGTGGTCAAAGACAGAGCTCATGAGTCATGCTAGAAACCCTAATTTCATGAATTAAGTGTAACATTTGGGCCACTTGATTCCTTGAGAAATATTGATATGAAATTGCTCCATTGGGAAGGCTACATATATATATATATATATATGATGTTCCTTATAATAAAGCAAGCGTAGGTGTGTTTAACGTATATTAACACATGGGCCATTCAAAAGGACCCCAAAATTCAGGACAATTTATTAAAAAGTGGAGGAATTCATCCGGAGAGATTGATTCAAGAATAACAAGATTAATATATTTGATTAGATATGGACGTGATGTCCACTATTTGCCTTCAACGATTATTTTTTTATTTTTTATTTTTGATAAGAAATTAAGAAATTTTATTGGAGATAACAATTACAGAAATTTATCAAGGCAAAGGGCTTGAGAAAGGAAGTCTAGAATACAATCCCACCACATTTGAATACTCTCAACACTCCAAGTATAACGGGCAAGTTGATGAGCTGCCATATTCCCCTCCCTATACACATGATTAAAACTACAAGAGTTAAAGCACCCCTTTAGCTTATCAACTTCAATGTACAAGGCACCTAAAATAGAGTCCACCATATTATTTTGTTGAAGAGATTGTATCAATAGTAAACAATCACTTTCAACAATAATATTAGAGATACCAACTGTGGAACACAGTTGAAGGCCCCATAGGACTGCCTGGAGCTCTATCACTTCTGGATGTTCAACTTCATATTCGACTTTACGAGCTGCCATTAATACCTGTCCACATTCATCTCTCAAATTACTCCAATTTCAGCTTTCTGACAATCCACAAACATTGCCCCATCAGTATTAAGCTTCAGATTTGCCTTTTGTGGTGGTTTCCAACCAAAAGAGCTCAAAGTTGCACCTGATTCTTCACTTTCACTGCTTTACAAAAGTGTATAAGACCCATAGCATGATTAATCACATGCCGGGGACTTAATCTAACCTGCTCAAACTCCCATTTATTTCTCCTATACCCGAGCCCCCAAGCTAGATAAAAGAATAACTCCAAATTGTCCCTCTCCCCTCCCTCTATCAGTTTTAGTGCTATATCAAACACTTTATAAGCAAAATAAGCAGAAACAGAAGGCAAAGACTCTTGCCAATACTCATCAATTTGAGGGCAACCAATTAAAGCATTAAACAAATCTTCCTGAGAATTAGAGCATAAACTGCAGACACCATTATCAATTACTTGTTTCTGAACCAGATTTGTCTTGGTTGGAAGGCCCTCTCTACAAACACGCCAGGCAAACACTCTAATCTTGTTAGGAACCTGCATTTTCCATAAAGCCTTCCACACCCTCTGTTGTCTACCCATATCTGAGGACTCTACACATAAAACCCTTTGCTGAGAGCAAACATTCCTATAGCAACTCTTTACAGAAAACTGACAATTTCTCTCATATTTCCCAATTCATTTATCTTCTATACTGCCAGAAAAAATGACCACTTTAAGAATTCCATATACAACTCTTGGATTGAAGAGATTTATAATTTTATCTATGTTCTAACACCCTGTCGACTCATCAATAATAGAAGCCACTAACTTCCCTCTATTCTGAACAACAAAAGCATTTTCCTAAACTAATGAACTATATCCTGGAAACCACTATTTAGTCCATAAATGTGTTGATTTACCATCCCCAATATGCCATCTACAACCCTCTATTAACCACTTTTTAGCCTCCCAAATGCTCCTCTATGTATAAGATAGGTTAAACCTCGAAGTAGCATCCAAAAAACTAGATTTAGAGAAATATCTAGCCTTTAATAGTTTATGAATCAATGAATTCTCATCCTGCAATACCCTTCAACCTTGCTTTGCAAGAAGAGCAAGGTTAAAAATTCTTAAATCCTTGAAATCCATTCCCCTTCTCGCCTTACTGTCACACATACTTCTCCAACTAACCCAGTGGGTCCTTCTCGCTTGAGATTTTTGACCTCACAAGGATTTTGCTATTAAACTCTCTAACTCAAAACAAAAACCAGAGGGTAATAAAAAACAATTCATTGAAAAGGCTGGGATTGACAGTGCAATAGCTTTCATTAACACTTCTTTACCACCCTGAGATAGTAGTTGCTTCTTCTAAGTCTGAAGTTTCTGCTAGACTCTTTGTTTAATCGCCTAGAAAGCTCTTATTTTAGATCTTCCTACAATTGGAGGCAAACCAAGGTACTTTTCATATTGTTGGATCTCACCATTACCCCATACCAATTTAATCTCCTCTTGAAACTCCATATTCACATTATTACTTAAAATCATGGCTGTTTTCTCCCTATTTATTTTTTGCCCAAAAACTCCCTCATAAGCTTTTAAAACAGCTTGGACTCTTCTGTTTTCAGCTACCTCAGGCTTACAAAAAATTACATTATCATCTGCAAATAGTAGGTGATAAATATTAGGCGCCCACTGCAGATTTTAATACTAGAGATCTCTCTTTTTGCCCCTTCTTTTTATAACAAAACTGTAAGCCTTTTGGTACACAATAGAAAAAGATAAGGGGATAAAGGGCCCCATTGTCTCAAACCCCTAGTAGGATAGATAGGCCCTCTTGGCTCCCTATTTATTAGCACTAAATATGACACTGATTTCACACAAAACAGAATTAAATCTATAAAAGATTGCTGAAATCCCAATACATTCATCACGGTGCTAATAAACTTCCACTTAACTCTATCATAGATTTTACTCATATCCAATTTTATAGACATAAACCCTTGTTTCCCTTTATTCTTGTGTTTTAAATAGTGTACCAACTCATATACTTAAAGAACATTATCTGTTGTTTGACAGCACGAAACAAAAACACTTTGAGTATCTCCAATAATACAAGGCAACATAGATTTTAATCTATTAGCAACAACCTTGACTATCAATTTATAGACCATATTATATAGACTAATGGGTCTATAATCAGAAACAACATCAGGATTACTCTTTTTAGGAAGAAGGGAAATGTACGTGTGATTCAAAGAAGCTGGGAACTCTCCATTATTCAAACCTGTCAACACTGCCTTTGTCATTGAATTGCCAACAACATTCCAATATTTTTGATAGAAAGTTGCTGATCAGGGTCAGGAGCTTTTGATGGGTACATTTGAGATAAGACAAAAAATACTTTTGCTTCAGTATAACACTGTGATAGTGACTCATGTATAGAACTGGTGACTCTACCAGAAAGCGAAGCCAAAAAATCAGTTAAGCGCTTCGGATCTGAAGTAGAATACAATTATTCAAAATAGCTTAAAATTGTACTATCCCTCTACACACCATACTGCCAATTCCCAAGTGAGTCCTTAACCTTTAATAACTGATTTTGTCTTCCTCCTATGTGAAGCCTTCGTATGAAACTACTTGGAGTTTTTATCACGTTCCTTTAACTACAAAACTTTAGACCTTTGCCTCCACATCAATTCATCCCTCTCCAACCACTTTTGCACTTCATCTCTAGCCGCTTTATGATCAGCACTGCACTCACCTACTGGATCTATGTCATTCAAACATTCCATCTTTTGTCTAGCCACAAACAACTGTTTCTGAACATGACCAAAAGAATTCATATTCCAATGATTCAATTGAGCACCACACTGCTTAATAATACCCATAACATTCAGCATTGGTTCATCTTCCACATCCCTCCTCCAACCTGTTTTGATAATATCTTCACAAGCCTTCTCTGCCACCCACAACAATTTTTTAGGGTGACCAAAATCTACACAAACTTTTGTTTGAACCCCAATAGGAACATGGCCTGAATAGGAAACTAGACCATGAATAACGCATGCATTTGGAAATAAACCCCATCATTGAGAATTCACCAGAACCTTGTCTAATCTCTCGCTAATGCAGTGAGAACCCTCCATGGTACTCCAAGTGAATTTATTCCCTCTAAACCCCAAATCCCTAAGCCAACACACATCAACCACCTCCCTAAAAGTAGAAATTTGACCCTCAAGTCTAGGCTGACCCCCCCATTTCTCATGGTGGTATAAAATCTCATTGAAATCACCCAGAACCATCTAGGAGTGATTATTTTTTTAAAGTCTTGGCCGATCGTTTCAAGTAAGAGAATTGATTAAGTTCAAAATAAGCAATGTCCCAATGCAATAAATTTTTATTGGAAACATTCCTCTAATGAATTCCTTGGAAACTTCTATAGTAAATGGAATATACAGAATTGTGATCAATCAAATATTGCAAAGCCCCAGTATATATTTACTGGTCAAAATTGGATAGTAACAAAATTTTTATTTATACCGACACCATAATATTAGATTGGGAGAAAGATTAGAATTGGAAATTGATAGAAAAGCAAGGATATGAGCTTGTGTGAGTAGGAAACAAAAAATATCTATTCTAGTTCTATCATCAACTATGGGTTCAAATCTAAGAGAAATTAGCATGGCATCACAAGTACCCTTATCCTCTAAGTGAGGATAATTATATATATATATATACACACATACACACACAACTGATGACCGGAAATGAAGAATAAATAAAATGAGAGTTTTGAATAATTGATATATATATATATATATTACTATTTATAAATAAATTTTTCTAGTCATCATTTTTATATCACATATCTATTAAAGGGAGAAAAATAAAAAGATAGCCGCTATTTTTCTTCGAGAATTGATGAGAGCTGGCGCCTTCTTCAAACCTAAATGAGTTGACTTTTGTGCTAGCCATAAAGATCGTTTTTTCTTTCATCAATAAATACAGATTATATATAATATGTAGGACCTGCAGATATCAATGTGAATATGTGATCAAGTGGCCGCCTACAGAATATGGAACGTATATATGATCATTTTTGCCTTCATATTTGAAATTTTGAAGTCCAATATCCAAATTCCAGACTTTTCCTCTAGCAACTCATGTCATGTCATGAGATCTAAATGCTGCACGTGACAAGAAAAAAAAGCCACGATGCATCGTACACTACTTGATCTTATAGTGATTACATACAATTATGGCTTCTCAAGTACTATTAATTGTGCTTTAATTTTAATCCAAGAGTGTAAAATATATAATCCAGTTATGCCCAAAACAAACAAATATATAAGCTAGCACGTACACTACATGATTAACCTTATGATCATCCTCGATCTAGTAGGGGGAAATGATATATATAACACGAAATAAGGAAGAAATCTAGGTTATATATGATGTATGGATTCTCTTATTTCTTATATAAATATATATATTTGTACGTATATATATTGTAGTACTGGATAAATGATCCTAGCTAATATATTATTGCTGAAGATCAAGTGTTTATTACTATATATATTTGATCATAGTCACAGAATATATATAAGAATTGAGTTTTTCATGATACCCAAAAAGATTGCTTTTATTTCATGATCATCAGAATAATATTATATATATAGATATATTTTATATATAGGATTAATAATTTTAATACAGATATATATATATATATATGTTTAGAGCTGTCCCTCTTGATTTATTCAAATATATACAAAAGATGTCTATATGCTCGGCCTATAGAATATAAGCTGGGACAATCTAATATTCGTTTATTTTTTAATTTACCGATCCACATCGACCTTTGACTAGTACCAATTTATATATATATATATATATATAATATAATATGCATGCAAATTTCAGACATTTTCAGGAGCATGTTATATAATTAGGTCAAAATTGCTGCACAGAGTAACGAAGAATTATATATTAGAAGTTCGTTCTTATCACTATATAATTCTTATCGGCAAGATTGTGGCGCCACGTCCTATTAACAGAATTTCTCTGCATGCATCTTTCCAAGCAGCATGGAGTTTCCTTAGTAAGTTTCATATTGAAGATCTAGATGTAAACTTGTTCCTTTTCACTTTTCAAAATGCTAGAGATAAGAGTAGAATACTGAATCAAGCTCCGTGGAACTTCAAAGGTCATCTTCTTCTTCTCAAAAGTTGTCCTGCAGACTCTACATGGCAAGAGATTAGTCTTAACACTTCACCGTTTCATGTTCAAATTCACGGTCTCACAAGAAATCATATGACAGAACAGATTACTTTTAAAATAGGGAATGCCTTAGGAAACTTCCTAGCTGTGGATATTGATCCTTTATTTGGATTAGCTTGCAAGAAGTTCATTAGAATCAAGGTGGAGATTGATATAACTAAACCGCTGAAACAAGGACTATGGGAACCAAGAGATTATAATCTTGATACTTGGGTTTCGTTTAAATACGAGCGTTTATCAGACTTTTGTTATGCATGTGGGAGGATTGGTCATTCTCAAATTTTCTGTTCCTTCTTAAAATCTATCCCAGAGCAAATGCCATTTGGTCCATGGCTACGTGCAGAATCTCCAATTTTTATGACAGTTCAACCTTCTTCTCGTGATAAAATGCTTCCGATGACTAAATGGGTAGAAGCTGAAGCTAGTTCAGAAAAAATACACAAACCCGATGAGTCAGGAGGATATGGGGTTTTTGGCACCTCAGCACTGATATTTCCACATTCCACTATTTTTGGTGAAAAATCGGAAGCACTACAGATGAATGAGCAGTTTGATCTGGAAAAAGGAAAAGGGAAAGCAGTAGTAGAAGAGGATAGTCTTTCAGCTAGAAGGAATCCGATTAGAGTCAATAATATTCAGGAACTTCTTTCAAGTCCACCTTCTATGGGCTATCATCTCCGATCTCGGGATTTAGAATGCAGTCACCGTGAGATGGGTTTCCGTCCTTTTTTCCCAGTGTCAAGCGGTGATTCACAGCCGGCAATTAAAACTTGGGATGGTAAGGGTATGGCATCACCGACCATCACCACTGTTGGCTACAGTAGCCAATTTATTTCTCCTTTAATTGATTCATCTCCTTCGGACAGTCATCTATCCAGCTTGCAAATAAAATCTTCAATCACCGAAGTCCCATAAGCTCTTAAAGCCATCCATATCTCTCACTTCAATCCAGACGATATTATCCATAAAGGTGGGGAGCTTTCAACTGTCGGATCAGAGGATTGGATCACTAATTGGCTTAAAGCTTGTTCAGACTCTATGAGGGACTCCAACCAGACAGATATCTTGCTGACCGAACAGTTAAAGGAAAGGAATAAAGTCAACCGATATTTCATGAACAAAAAGAATGATATGGCAGACTTTATGAATGCGCCAGTTGATTTTAAGAGGGCGCCAACTGCTTCTTTCAACTCGGATGACAAGGCATGCTTTAAATCAAATCGTGGCCCACCTTATAACATGCATACACCGACTGCAACCAAGCCCAAGGTACATGATTTCAAGCCTACTGTTACTTATATTCCGGTTCAACTGGCTGGCACAACTGAGCCCACTTCCAGCGTACATTCTGTCTCTATTAAGCCTAATGAATCCGGATCTCATTTTTGCTTCATAGGAAAAATAGAAAATCCCTCGTCTGAAACTTCAGTTAACTTGAAATCAATAACTGAAATAGAAACTTCACAAAAAAGATCACACCCACCTGGTTTCAATGAACCGTTTTTTCAAAAATCAAAGGTTCAAAAAATTTCAGCAATAGGGATTCTACACTCAGGAATCAAAATCAAAGAAAAAGGAGATGATGAAAAGGAGGCGGCTGACTTACTTCTCTCTTTTAAAAATAAGTCATCTGGGAAGGAAAAAAAAGTGAAGATTGATGCAAAGAAAAAACCTTACAGCAGAATCACATCAAAGGCACCACTGCAGAAACACACAATGATAGCTGACGAGGCGGGCTCTACCATGCCTCCAGTTGATCCATGAAGACTTTGGTGTGGAATTGCAGGGGTCTAGCCCGCCCCAAAGCAATTAGATGTTTAAAGGCTTTTATAAAAAAATATAATCCTGATATTTGTTTTTTGTCGGAAACTATGGTGGCTAATGATAGCACCTCTTCTATTGTAAATAGTTTAGGTTTCCAGCTTTTTGTTTCTGCTCCTGCCTCGGGTAAAAAGGGAGGCCTTTTGTTGCTCTGGCTACCGGGTGTTGATATTGAACCGGTCAATGTTAATACTAATGTTATTTCTGTTTTGTGTTACTCTGACCCTCCTTATCACCCTTGGTTATTATCTTTTGTTTATGCACCGGCTCAATGGAAACATAAAGCAAGCTTTTGGACCCTTCTGGATAGTATTCATAGCTCTTTTATAGGGCTCTGGCTTTGTATTGGAGATTTCAATGACTTACTATGCCAAAATGAAAAATTTGGAGGAAGGCCAGTTACATCATCTTCCATAGGTGGTTTGCAAACACTGATGGATACTCATGGACTTATAGACATTGGATTTTCGGGGCCTTCTTTCACATGGACAAACAATAGATTTGGGAAAGCTTTGATCAGAGAAAGGATTGACTGAGGTATAGCAAATGCCAAATGGCGTGTTCTTTTCCCAGATGCTTCCATCCAACATATCAATTCAGCGGCTTCCGACCATAATCCTCTATTACTACATACTGTGAGGTCAAACAAAAATGCAACTCCTTTCAAATTTGAAGAATTTTGGACTAAGGAACCTTTCAGCAATATTATCATCCAAGAAGCTTGGAACACACAATTTCAAGGAAACCCAGCTTTCATCCTATGCAACAAAATTAAGGAAGCAAAGAAGGCACTCAAGATTTGGAACAAACAACATTTTGGGAAAATTCAAACAAATATTCAGCAACTTGAGATGGAGTTATGCAATCTTCAGAGCAACAATCAGAACAATAACTCAGATCCATGGAGTCTACAGAGAGAACAATACCTCCACTTTCAAATCCAAGATCAATTAAAGCATGAAGAAACTTTATGGAGACAAAAATCTAAAATTAACTGGCTCACCACCACGGATCTGAATACTAAGTTCTACCATCTGTCTACCACAATTCGTCGCAGAAGAAATGGAATTGATTCGATCAAGATAAGCCCAGGTATTTGGACTATGGATCAAAATCTTATTGAATCTATTTTCATTAACCATTTTGAATCCATTTATACCTCTATGAATCCATCATTCCCAGAGCATCTTGAAAACCTTTTTCAAAGACAGATTTCAAATGAAGAAAATGACTTCCTTGTTGCTATACCATTGGAAGAGGAAATTCTTGGAGCTATAAAGCAAATTCCAAACAACAAGGCTCCAGGCCCAGATGGAATGACAGGTCTTTTTTATAAGCATTACTGGCAAATTATCAAATTTGATGTGGTAGCAGCAGTTCAAAATTTTTTCAGAAGTGGGAAACTCCTGAAACAGATAAATCACACTCACATAGCTCTCATTCCAAAAATAGCCAGTCCAAATGCTCCTCAACATTATAGACCTATCAGCCTCACCAATGTCATTTACAAAGTCATCACAAAAATTCTGGCAAACCGTTTAAATCAATCTCTCCCAAGTATCATATCCCCTTTACAAACAGCTTTCGTTCCGGGTCGTAACATTAAAGAAAATTCCATTATTGCCCATGAGATGTTTCATCACTTAAAACACCATAGAGGAAAAAAAGGTCAAATGGCTTTGAAGCTTGATATGGAAAAAGCATTTGACTATATAGAATGGAATTTCCTGTTTGCAGTTATGAAAGTTTTGGGTTTCAACTCGACTTGGATCAATCTCATTAAGGAGTGTATTACAACGGCTACTTTCTCTATTCTCATCAATGGATCTCCAAAAGGTTTTTTTAAAGCACAAAGAGGACTCCGGCAAGGTGATCCTATCTCACCTTTTCTCTTCATATTATGTACGGAGGTTCTTTCAAGACTTCTGATGAAATCAGAAAATTCAGGAAATCTGGAAGGTATCAAACTCAGTCGGGAATGTCCACCTATCTCTCACCTCCTTTTTGCAGATGATCTTATAATCTTTGGGAAGTCAAAAGAAAAGTCGATTTTAGCTATCAATCAAGTATTACAGAAATACCAATCTTGGTCTGGCCAACGCATAAATCAGAGTAAGTCTTCAATTTTTATCACCCAAAATACAAGAATGGCAACAAGAAGGATCATCTTGTCAAATTTCCAGTTCAAAGCAACATCAGCAAATATGAAATATCTGGGAATGCACACTTCTTATGGTCGGTCTAGGAAAGAGGTTTACAAGGAACTAGTAGCAAAAATCAACAAAAAATTGGATGGATGGAAATAAAAAATGCTATCCCAAGCTGGAAGAACTATGCTTATTCGATCAGTAGCTAGCTCTATTCTAACATATCAGATGTCAATACATATGTTCCCAAAGTCTATTTGTAAGACTCTCAATTCCAGCTTTAGAGATTTCTGGTGGGGAAAATCAAATGAGCAAAGACACAAGCTTTATCTGAAATCTTGGAAATCCATTTGTCGATTGGGTATACGCCTGATGGAAAATATGAACATGGCTTTAATAGCCAAGACAGGATGGGAAATGTCTAAATCTCAAACAAATACTATCTGGCAAAAACTCTTATCGAAGAAATATCTGAAATCAAGCATCTTCGAAAATACAATCTCAAAAGTCACTGACTCACCTTTTTGGAAAGGATTGCTCAATACAAGACCACTACTAGAAAAAGGTAAATGCTTTCAAATTACCAATGGATTGTCTGTTAAAATTTGGTCTGACCCTTGGATACCAACTTTGGAAGGTTTCAAACCTTTCCCTCTTGACCAAACGATAGACCAATCAAACAATATGAAAGTCTCAGATTTGATTTCACAATCCAATGGTTCATGGAATATACCCATCCTAGAATCTCTTTTCCATTAGGTTAGTATAAATGAAATCCTCAAAATTCCCTTACCTCTTTCCAACCAAGCCTCAGATGAAATAGTCTGGACTCCAACACAAAATGGAAATTTCTCAGTCAAAACGGCTTATCATTTAGTTTCCAATGCTGCAAATCCTCTCAGAGAAATTATCCCGGATATTCAATGGAGGAAAATATGGAGGCTTAGAATCTATGATCGGCACAAACTCCTTTTATGGAAAATAATATGGGATCTGTTGCCCACAAGAGGTCGTCTTAAACATTTTATCCCAACATTATCTTCTATAAATTGCCCTCTTTGTGATAGTACAGAGGAGACTCTCTTACATCTATTTGTAGAATGCCCTGTATCAAGAATACTATGGAGTCAGAGTAGTTGGCCTTTAAATCTCTCTTCTTTGGGCTTATCTTCTATGAAAGACTGGATGCAGTTTATTTTAAACCCCATGAGCAAGTTGGGGTTAACCTCACAAGAAGCGCATCCTTTCAAGATTTTTGCAGCACTGTTCTTAGATTTTATTTGGAGACTTCGAAATGACTCTGTTCATAACCAAAAGGTATGGTCTATCCAAAAGCTTTCTTCTCAATTAAACCTCTCTTATGAAGAAAATTTGCAAGCTTGGAAAGACATTACCAATTGCAAATTGGGGAAAAAATGGCAAAATCCTCCACCAAACCATATCTCTATATCTTTTGATGCAGCGGTCAGAAACTCTTTCTCTATGGCAGTCGTAGTTAGTAGAAACTCACAAGGGGATGTAATTGAAGTTTGGACTGAGAAGAACCCTACTACAATCCCAGTTATTGCTGAAGCTCTGGCAGCAAAGCTGGCTCTCAAAATGGCTGAACTCATCAACACCTCTCATATCTCCCTAGTTGGAGATTCTTAGCTGGTAATATCCTCTATTTCTAAAATAGAGTTGATTTGGCAAATATCTACCATCTCGGATGATATTGCAAATTCTCTAAAATTGCATCCAGGTTGGCTTTTCAACAAGATAGATCGATCACAAAATCGATTTGCGCACTCCATTGCGCAATGGGCAGCTACAAACTTTTTGTTTGGTAGCATTCCTTTAGATTTTATCCCCCCCAGTATTTTACTTCTAGATAGTGGGAAAGATCCCCGATATGGTTTGTAATATTCTAGATCTTTATATCTATCTATATAATATATCTGCTTGATTAGAAAAAAAAAAAAGTGATATACATTAATTATGAAGAGACAATTGACCTTTTATATTCTGCTTTCAAAATATACGTACAGCTGGCTATATACTAGCGATTCTATATAATATATAAAATGAGTTCAACTTCTACTTGCACTGGGTTACATATATATATATATATACTAGGTGGGAGTAATGTGCATAGTACGTTTGTCTAATTTTATGAAATGGTTATTTGTAAAAAATAATATATATTTTATAAAAGTTATTGATGTCACTTAATAATTTAAGGCATATTGGAGAAGATAAAAAAAATTAGTTCAAAATATCATATAATCCAATACATGTTTATAATATCCATAATTTTAGCAAAGATGCATACAAAAAATTTAATAAAAGTCCAACACAAACGGTAGTTCAAAATATGTATTGTTTGATGTTTGTATTATAATTCATCAATTTATGTCATCCTGTAGACGATCAATAGAGATAACATTGAAATTTTTATTTTGCTGTTGGTTGAGTCGATCAGGGTCAACATAAAGTTAAAACAAATCTTTTTATAAAATTTGTGGTATAATATTTTCTATATATAGCATATATATAAATCCTAAAATATATTTTGAAGTTGTTGGCCGAATTTACTCTATCTTGATTAGCTCAAGGATCACGGCATTTGTCACGTGTCTATCATAGTAAGCCCACATGTGGAATATGACTTAGCGGAAGCTATATCGTACTACCATAGGAAAAAAAAACACTTTGATTAAACACACTTGTATTATATATTATATGAGATTTTTAAATTTGGAATACTCAATAATCTGAGTTAATGAAAGGTATAATACACGTGTATAATATTTAGGGATTCACGTCTTATGCACCTAATACACGTGTATATGTTAAGGAGAAAGAGAAAAATATAATAACTAATTAATCTTTAATTACTTATTATTATATAAACTATTAAGTATTGTAATTATTGTGATTAATAAATTATATTATAAAATAAATTCAGTATATATATTTGTATTGTTATTATTCTGGGCTTTAAACTAACATTAAATAAATAAAAATTATGTAACTTTTTAATATAAAAATTATGATCTATATAAAATTTGTGTACGTTCATTAATCACTCATGACTCCCTAGACCACGTAGTTCACCCAGCCATCCATATATATTTGGATATCCTATCTTTGCTAGCCCTTTGATTCTCCATTGCACGGTCCTCAGAGCTCTTCGTTTCAACCGAGTAATATTTTTATCTGCTCTCCATATAACCTTTCGTTTTATATCATTGAATGTTATCTCTCTCAACATTTATTTTTTCATTCTATATGTCGGTTACATTCACACATATTTAAACAAACGGTGTTAACTTTAACGGAAAAATAAGAAAAACCGTTAAAACAAAATTTTCCGTTTCATTCACACTTTTTATATACAAAAGATATATAGATATAATTTTATACAAGACGATCTTTATGTCGCTGCGTTGACACGATGATGTAATTTACAAAAAAAATATTATTTTAATTTTGAGAATCGAATAATATCGTATCATGTAAATAATTAAGAGGATATAAAACAAATAAAAAGGGTTTTCAGGCTCTAAGCAAACTACATGCAAATTGGGGGCTCAAGTACTACATAGACATATATAATATAAATGTTACAAAACATGTTTAATTAATTAGTAATATATATTAATTATGCATCATTAAATTAATTATGACGTTTATTATATATATATATATAATTGGTTGAATAATATAATTATTATATCATTTGACTATATATTATGCTCGATCTACATCACGTACAGGCCAGCCGCCTCAATTATTAAAGTTTTGATGAATTGAAAGAAAGAAACTCCCAAAAGTAGTTTTGCTATATACTCAACAGCCTCTTAATGACAGGCACGACCAAGTAAACATTCAACTAGATCATCTATAAATTAATCCCAAGCTAGCCTCCTCACCAGGCCCCAGCTAGCTAGCCTTCTAATTTCCTTAGGCGGGCGGCCAGTTGCTTAAGGAGTTGAATCAGTTTATTCATAACTCAAGTTGCAACGTAACTTGGCGAACTAATTCTTTATATATTTTAACATGAGGTACGGCCTTTTCCTTGACTCGGTACGTCTCATCATGTGGACACGATCGATCTAGTGTCTTCAATCTTGTACAACTAATTGATTCCGGCTCGTTACATACACATATTATAATATTAATGTAGGCAATAGAAAATTGAGGCAAAAGTTTGAGAAAAAAACAGTACTTGATATCTCTAGCTATCAGCAGGAATCCTCGAGCTAGCTAGCTAGAAGCATGTCCAGAAATTATATTATGATGGTCATGAATCTGTGATTAAAATTTCAGATAAACTGTATTTAATTCCCATAGCATGCTGCATATATATGGCTGATGAGAAATATAATATAGATCACCGAGGGTAACTCGCGGTGAAAATTGAGAAAATCTTGACTTGGGAACCTAGCAGTTTAAAAAAAAAAAAAAAAAAATCTAATTTTTTTAACTGGTCCATGCATTGGTATGATCTTTGACTCGATGAAGGTACTTATCAAGGTGCTATTATATATATATATATATATGTACGTGTATACATATATCCTTTAAGAGCAGGCTTGTTAGTTTCATGTGTAGAGGAAATGGCCGCTCTGACTCCATTGTTGCAGTCACTGTGGCAAGAGCCCATTGGAGTTGCAGCACAATTGATTTTCTTCCTTTTCATTCCCCTTTTCCTTCTTTTGCTTAAGCACAGATCAACAAGAGTTAGCAGTACTCTCAAGTTACCTCCATCTCCGCCAAAATTACCGATAATTGGCAACCTCCATCAGATAGGCACATTCCCACATCGCTCTCTTAGATCCCTCTCCAACAAATATGGTCCCATAATGCTCTTGCGCTTGGGAAGTGTTCCAACTCTTGTGGTTTCTTCACCAGAAATGGTCAAAGAAATGATGAAGACCAATGATGTTGTTTTCTCGAATCACGCAAGACCAACTTCTGTAGATATCAGCTTCAATGGAGGCCAAGACTTGGTGTTTTCGCCCTATGGCGAGTACTGGAGACAGCTCAGGAAGATTTGTGTTCAAGAGCTTCTTAGTCATCATCGAGTGCAATCGCAACAGTTCCTGAGGGACGAAGAAGTTGATGTTTTGATCCAGAAGATACGACGTTCGTGTCTAGATCATAAAGAGAAATCGGTTAATCTAACTGAGTTGCTGCTTGATGTCACGAACTACATAGTATGTCGGTCTGTTCTCGGACAAAGGTATGAAGGAGAAGGAGGTAAGAGCAGATGGGGGGAGTTGTCTGTAAAGCTAGTTTTGGCATTTCCAACCTTCTTTTTCAGAGACTATTTTCCTTGTCTGGGATGGATGGATGAGCTTCTGGGCATGATGAGGAGGTTGGAAAAGACTTCCAAAGAGGCAGATGCGTTCTTGGAGCAGGCGATTAAGGAGCAAGAGATGTTGAAAACAGATTCTAGCAGCCTTTCTCATAAGCGATATTTTTTAGATATTCTTCTCCAGCTTAAAGCTAATGGCCCACAAAGTTTTGATCTCAATCGAGCCACCATTAAAGCGATCCTACTGGTCTCTCTCTCTCTCTCTCTCTCTCTCTCTTTGAGTGTCATGTCTATGAGACATACACAAACAAACACATCCGCGCACACACGTCGTTTTGCTGAAGCTTTTCTTAATTTTTATCTTAAAATCTCTGCATGCAGGACATGTTTGTGGGAGCAACAGATACTTCGAGGACAACAATGGAGTGGGCAATGACAGAGCTCATGAGAAACCCTCATATCATGAAGAAAGCGCAGCAAGAGATCAGACAAGTGGTGGGAAAGAAATCAAAGATAGATGTTAATGATGTCAATCATATGGGATACTTTAAATGTGTCATTAAGGAGACGCTTCGACTGCATGCTCCTGCGCCTCTCTTGGTTCCCAGAGAAACATCTGCAGCTACTAGACTTGGAGGGTATGACATTCCTCACAACTCAAGAGTCTATATCAATGCATGGGCCATTCAAAGGGATCCCAAAGTTTGGGACAAAGCAGAGGAATTTATTCCAGAGAGATTTGCGAAGAACAACTTAGCTGATTCTATAGACCAAGAATACAAATTCTTTCCATTTGGCGGTGGGAGAAGGATCTGTCCTGGTGTTTCGTATGGGCTTGCAACGATTGAATACGCTATGGCCAACCTCTTATACTGGTTTGATTGGGAGTTGCCCACTGGAGTAAAAGGGGAGGATTTAGACATGAGTGAGATCTTTGGGCTAGCTATTCAGAAGAAAGTTCCTCTTCACGTTGTACCAATTCCATACAATCCTTGACCTATTATTATTATAACGTAGGCTTTACAAGTTAATAATTTAAATAAAAACTATTTGAATATGATATACATACACACACACACACATAATCACTTGGGCTTGGCTGTACGATGCATCATATCATGATCAGATAGTATGTAACTACTGTCAATCCATCTGGTTTGTTTGATGGTTATATATGGATTAAGTGGGCTTGGTTGATCACATATGCAAGCTAGTAGCCCAAAGATTGAGGAAATCGATTATGGGATTTGAGATCTGTACTGTCGACGATTTTACTTTTCTTATTATTATGTGTTTGTTCACCTAAAAGAGGCTTTAAGACGGCCCCCCATCCAGCAGTGCGTAGTACTAGTACTTCATCTTCTGATAATCGAATCACACAGAGATACCACTTTGTGTTAAATATTATCGTTTAATTCGAGTGGTTGGTCAGATGCCTTTTAATCATTAAGCAACTTCAAACTGAAAGCCATAAACATGCTAGATTGCCACATTAATATTCCATTAGCTAAAAAATGGCAAACTTTTGAACAAATCTTCCATTTTATCATAGAAAAGCCTTATAAACATTTTCCATTAATGAGTGACACGTTTCATTAATGCATAGGTGACTATGATCAAAACAAAGCATGATATGGATTTCATTATGGCATGTGTCATAAAGCTTACTTATTAGTTAAGCCGTCCAACACCAAAGGTTTATTTGCACAAGGCATTTGCCTTTTTTTAATCATATGTTTGTCGTCTATATACATGCATTAACTAGTGCTTGATGTAATTATTAGTATATACGTTAAGCAGGAACCCATAATATATACTACAAGAAAAACAGACTTTTGTGATCAATTTATTGCAACAAAGAGACAATTCGCAACCAATTTATTTTTCTTGTAGATTATATATATATATATATATATAAAAGCTAATATAAACTACTCATGTATTTCAGTATACGAGAGATCACTTAATTTGATTGAGTAGTAGTGTTGAACTTCATGTTTTTTTTTATCCTTTTTTTCTTATCACTACAAGAAAAATGAACATTTATAACTAATTTTTTACAACAAGAATAATTATTTGCGATAAAAACAGATTACTCATTTTAATTAGCCGGAAATAGTTATTTTTACATGAAATAGTTAGTCACAAATAAACAGTTCTCGTGTAATGTATTCATTATATCATAGAGGAAATATGGGCGGCTCAGCTGAGATATTGTAATAATTAATTAACACATTAATTATGGTGAAATTTCTATTGCATGCAGCAATATTGAACCATATAGGCACTTAATTAAATCTACAGTATCTTTATTATTTTCTACTATATATCTATTTATTTGTCAAGTCATGCACATGATCTTCATCTTCAATACTATTATACATTTACGAGTCATCCGATCGAACAAGTTGACCTGAAAAAAGCATCAACAAATTAGAGCGTTCCCATGTTATATATTAATCCCGCCTCCAACATGCAACATGAAATCTCTCTATGCACCTCTCTCTCTCTCTCTCTCTCTCTCTTCCAAATGCTTAGCAGTCAAGCAGTGTCCAAAAAAACCATATTAGGTCCTCAAACCAATATCTCTTTCGATTGCACGCGGTCCCTAGCTGCTTTCTCATCGAACCCTGATGATCAAGCACCACCGCGTTACCACTCTCAAAACCCTACATTCCCACGTCAGTTGCCTCGCGGTCAACAACAATAACCTCCTCTACGCCGCTTCTGCTTGCATAGTCATCGTCTTCGATCTATCGAACCACACACATATCGACACATTCAACGACGATCCCAGCTCCGGGTCGTGAAGTCTATAGCCTTCAACGACACAAAGATCTTCACCGCTCACCAAGACTCAAAGATTCGTGTATGGCGGATCGCACAGCCGAGGCGACACCACCTCGTGTACACTCTTCCCACCTTCAAAGAACGCTTGTACCGTTCCCTTGTGCCAAAGAATTATGTCCATGTCCGGCGGCATAAGAAGCGGCTTTGGATTGAACACTGCGATGCAGTTTCAGGCCTAGTTGTTAATGAAGATTTAATGTACTCTGCATCTTGGGATAAAAGCTTTAAAATATGGAACATATCTGAAAATCGGTGCTTGGAGTCTGTCAAAGCCCATGAAGACGCTGTGAACGCCATTGCAGTCTCTGGTAATGGTACCGTTTACACAGCTTCAGCAGATGGGTGCATAAGGGTTTGGGAGAGAGATGATACCCTACTAAAGCAAGCTTTGGTAAGAACCCTAGAGAAGCACAGATCCTCCGTCAATGCTCTGGCTCTAAACGGTGATGGAAGGGTGTTGTTTTCGGGCGGTTCTGACCGTTCGATCTTTGTTTGGGAGAAGAAGAACAATAATAATGCAGATTCAGTGGTTTTTGTAGAGGCATTGCGGGGACACACGAGTGCTATACTGTGCTTAATCAACGTGGAAGATTTGTTAGCCAGTGGGTCATCAGACCGGACGGTGAGGATCTGGCAACGTGGCGAAGACAGTGGGTACCGTTGCATGGTTGTAATGGAAGGGCATGAAAAACCGGTGAAGTCGTTGGCAGCGGTAGTACTGCCGGCGGGGGCTTCTAACGGTGTTGTATCGGTTTGTAGTGGAAGTTTAGATGGGGAGATTAAGATATGGGAAATCTCAAAGTCCTCAGATCATTTGTGTAACCTGAGATGACCGGCCGGCGTTCGTTCGTAAAATTCCATGTATGAAGATCATAGCATACCCTCATGCAGATCTTTTTTTTTTTTTTTCCCCTTGTCAGGGTTTGATTTCCCAAACAAATGGATACATGATTTATTATTAGTAGTAGTTGAAATCACATGATTTTGCATGATTTATTTTCTTAATAATTTTTCCCATGAAAGGTCTATATATAGACTCAAAATATAAAGTTGATATTGTCGTTAGGTGCAAATAATTAGTTGATTTTGCATATTTCTAGTCTCGTCTCTTTCTTGATGACTTTTGTTGGGTTCATCATGATCATGACGAGGAGTTAATTATTAGAACTCAAACAAAGGAAAAGAAAAACTAAAATAATGATCTTAATGCTGCAAAGAAGTTCATATGTTTCAATTATATATTAAGGACGTTTACTTTTGTAAGCATTAAAATATATTTAATATGAGAAATACTTCGTTAGAAAGAAATTCTACAAAAGTATTAAATATATATACTGATATAATTTGATGTAATACAGTAGGTTGTAAAACTAATTTTATTACAAAATAAATTTAAGATATCATGTTTTGATTTGCATTAAGATACTTGTAACACTTTATGTATACCATGTTTTGATCTGCATTAATGTGCTGCCGGCATCGTGCATGCATGACCCGGTAAGCATTTCATCAGCAGTTGATTTAGATTTGGAGTTACAAAGGTAAAGTTTAGATAAGGTGTTTGCATAAGTGCTTACGTAACGTCATGCATAGTCGGTTGCCTTTGAAGAATATTATATATTGAAATGAAATTAAATGAATCGTAGGTTCAAAACACACCATATAAATAATGATATTGAGAGTGGAATCTTGATCTGTAACCCAAGATCAGGAATATCTTGGAAAACTAATTAGTGTTAACAGTTTATTGAGAGCATGCCGTATTGCCCATGGTGTGTTTTGAACCTACGATTCATTTAATTTCATTTCAATATATAATATTCTTCAAAGGCAACCGACTATGCATGACGTTACGTAAGCACTTATGCAAACACCTTATCTAAACTTTACCTTTGTAACTCCAAATCTAAATCAACTGCTGATGAAATGCTTACCGGGTCATGCATGCACGATGCCGGCAGCACATTAATGCAGATCAAAACATGGTATACATAAAGTGTTACAAGTATCTTAATGCAAATCAAAACATGATATCTTAAATTTATTTTGTAATAAAATTAGTTTTACAACCTACTGTATTACATCAAATTATATCAGTATATATATTTAATACTTTTGTAGAATTTCTTTCTAACGAAGTATTTCTCATATTAAATATATTTTAATGCTTACAAAAGTAAACGTCCTTAATATATAATTGAAACATATGAACTTCTTTGCAGCATTAAGATCATTATTTTAGTTTTTCTTTTCCTTTGTTTGNGAAAGATCATTTCCTCTCAAATTAATAAAAAACAATCAACAAATGATTAGATTGAGCAACATAGATGAAAACCTTGCCCTTAGCATGTAAGAGTAAAAGCATCAATGAGAGACAATGAGCATCAATGGGTGACAACCACACACACACACACACACACACACACACACATATATATATATATTTCTTTGATTCCCCCAATTAGCTCTTGTGATAGCTCAATAATGAGAGACAAAAGAAACCCTTCTTTCGACACCAGTAAAAATATTGCACACTGTATTTTTGTGTCCTTGGATCAATGCACTGAGAATCTCAATGAATCAAAATGACAAAATGATTTAAATGGAGAGGACATGTTACTTGGATAAAGAAAACCCAACCAAATCATAATAATATAGAGCTTGATGTGTCTAGCCAGCTAATAAAAAAAATCCATGGTCAAAGTCAATATTTAAGTTTGAATCTTGGATTGGATAGGCATCAGGCATTGGTATCCTTTCTATTGCCTTGTCGAAGAAAGGCTCATGGTCCTCTAAAGAAGTGGCTCAATCTATCAATGTTAACTATTAATGGTTAATAATTGAATTCTTCCATCTGTTTAAGCTTTTGACACAACTAATCATTTTATCATATCCTAGCTAAGAGAAACGGAACTTCCAATAATATCCAAGTCCAAACTCCTGAAAGACTGCATGCTTATAAACACTTTACAATCTCCTGAAAGAGTTCAGGTTAAAGAGGGTGTTAAAGTACAAGAGACCTGGCCCTTGTTTATTTTCTTTTTTCTTTTTAAAGGATTATTATAATTACTTTATTTTGTTTTTACGATAAAGGCCAATCTCCTCGGTTCCAATTTATGTTTGTTCTAGGATGTGTATTGTCGCTCTCCAACAAAGATGAGCCAGCCAGCAACACTGGACATGGTTCTTAGGTCCATGCTGTTCACCTAGGCCCAAGGTTAGATTAGCTTATATTTTATGTAATGAATTGAAGATTCACTTACATAAACTCAGATATGTTATTCACCTAAAACCAACTTAGTGCGTATTGGGACTTCTTATCGAGTCCAGAGTAATGGCTAACTATGATTGAAAGTAATTCTATCTCAAGACTATGCTCCCAACTAGTCCCTCTCTCCATGAAGGTGTATAGGCAACACAAAACAATGTATAGAACGTTTCTAAATGTAATCCTGATTAGATTCTAATGCATCAAAGAATGCAGTGTAGAATCCAAAAACTCTCGAGGCCTCAGTGACCTCGGAGGAGCCAGACACCAGAAGTGGACTTTGATTCTGCTGTACTGTAAACCTACCTTTCAATTTCATTTCATGACGTGCTAGTGAACACCAATATTTGTTTAAGTTATTCGACATTAGCAAGTAAAGGAAAGGCAGACATATTTTTAAAGAAAAAGTAACATGGTTACTTAACAAAGTCGTTCATTTTAACGCAAGTCATTGCTTCATAAAAAGAACAAAAGAAGAGAAGTTGAAAGAGAAGAAGTTGACACCCTACAGACATGAATTACCAGAGGTCAACTACGGATATTTAAGCAACACATTCCATACAAGGTAAAGGATATTTAAACAAGAAGATCTAGCAGAAGAATCACTTATCAAGATCTAGAACTACTAACCCAGCCAAGCCATTTTTATTTTTTTGAAAAATCTAAAAAGTCAAGGCTCTCCTCTTAAGTGGAAAGCCATTTAGCCAAACCATACATAACTTACCAATTTTGATGCAGGTAACCAGAACCGTCCATCACCTTTTATTTAAAGTTTAAACTGCACGTTTAAATGAAAGGATAAGCCAACATATCCTCCCTTGCTACCTTAAATCACTTGCATCTCCTCAATAAAGTTAGTAGTGTTGGTTGCAAATGGCAAAGACATCTCAAGTACAATGCTACATCTTGCTGGAACTAGTACAATGCAAACTCTGCCACATCACAAATGCCATATACAAGTGTTGGTTGTTTGGTTGTGAACAAATGCTACCACATCACAATGCAAACTCTGCCACATCACAAATGCCATGTAAAAAAAATAAAAGCTATCCCCTCAGCTCCTCAGTAAGATACCAGTGTTGGTTGTTTGGTTGTAAATGGCAAAGACATCTCAGATTCTCAACTAATCTTTTCTCCTTTTGCCAAAGCTGGTGCAACCCTGCCATTCACAAATGCATATATATATATATGAAATATATTCTATATGTATGTATATGGTGACACACACTGACACACACACATATTCAGCTAGTTGTGTAGCCATGCATGTGTCCCCCTGCCCCCAAACCCCACAATGTGATATCTCAGACTGAGTGAGTATAGGGGGTGAATCATATCCCACATAGCTTTGGAGGGAGATGTTCTTGCTCTTTATAATAATTTCAAGGGGCTCCAGTTGTACCATGTCCTTTTGAAGTATGGTTCAGATGTGGCTTAGGCCTTCCTTAGGCTGTTACAAAATTTTTACAGGAAAGCACTGCTGACTGAATTCTGTAAGAGAAATTATCGAACCCTACTACCCTAGAATAAAAAAAATTAAGTAGGGTAGAATATACAAATCAGGTAACTCAAATTCTCAATTCCCATTTCAGGAAAAAAGAAAAAAAAAAATTGATCTTTCCAGTGTTTTGTGTTAACTTTTTGATCACTAGTCATTTACACAGCTATTCTACTTAAACAAAGCATATGTTGATTATAACTGAAGTTCATCAACATAAAAACTCATAAAAATCTGCTATGCTAAATGACACAACCTGGAGAAGGGTGCGATAGATAAAGGGCCAAAGATTAAGTAAATAGAGAGAGAGAGTGTGTGTGTGAGAGAGAGAAAAAGAAAAAGGAAGCAACTTTAAAATAGAAACACAAAAAACTCCAAAAAGAAAGAATTATTAGCAATTCCATTCCAATCTCGAAAGAGAGCGTACTACATATCTCGAAAAGGAATTATCATTCCTCAAGAAACTATCCTCTAATTCTACAGAAATAGATTCCCACCGAAAGACATAAAAGTCTAATCCCTCAACAAGAGTAGGGAAACTGAAAGCAGAATAATTTATCGAGCAATGCAGTGAATTCTCACGAATTACATATCTCGAAAAGGAATCATCATTCCTCAACAAACTATCCCCTAATTCTACAGAAATACGTTCCCACCGGAAGACATAAAAATTAGGTCTTTAAACCCTCAACAAGAGTAGGGAAACTGAAAGCGTAATAATTTATCGAGCAATGCATTGAAGTCTCACCAATTACGTCCTAGCCTTGCGACGAAGACGCTTCCTGAGCTTCTTGTATTTATGTTTGTTCATCTTCTTCTTCCTCTTCTTCTTCACACTGTCTGCCCAAACCCTCCTCGCATCATCGACCGGTTCAACATCCTCAGCCTCGAGCACCGCCAATCGCTCAAACCCAGTTGAGAAAACAGGGTTTAAGCAAAACCCAAATGGAAAACTGGGGAAAAAGCGCAGTGTTTGAGGGGATTCCACCTTCGCTCTGAAAGAGTGACCCAAAAAAGAATCTAGATCGTTAGCATGTTCTCTATCTGGATGTTCTGTTGTGCAAAGATGGTTTTGGTTGGGAATAAGAAGGGGATCCGGTTCAAGAAATAGCGGGGTTTTGAGGGTGGAGGGGAGGATTCTTACAGAGGGTGTCTTTTTCGTGAGCATGTGTAGACGGCTCGCCATTGTTGGGCAGAGGAGATGCAAAACGAGACTTTTATTTGGTCCAAGATCTAAGGGCAAGCAAAATGCCACTTGCACTTAAATGGCGTCGTTTCGATTGAAGTAGGAAAGAAAAATAAGGTTAAAAACACGAAAAATGTCACATGCCCCCATGCAGGATCGAACTACAGACCTTCAGTTTACAAGACTGACGCTCTACCACTGAGCTATAGGGGCGTCCCGAAATTTCCTATTTCTAAGTCCAATAAATATTATTCAACTATTTTCTAACTTTAATAATAAATATTGATAATCTATTTTCTCAATCTCATTTATTCTTGTATTACAAAGCTGAATATTGAATTTCTTTAAATCTTTGTTACAGGCTTTTATTTTTCCTAAGCAAGCATGCATGTATTAATAAATTTATTAAAAAACATCTAAGGAAGGTCTTTTCCACTACTTAAAAGCAAAATATTAGGAGGAATAAAATCTAATGGAATGCTACCAAACAAAGAGTTTGCAGCTGCCTATTACGCAACAGAATACGCAAGTCGATTTTGAAATCGATCAATCTTATTAAAACTCCAGCCAATGTGGGACTTTAAAGAATTTGTAATGTCATCCGATATTGTGGATATTTGCCAAACCTCTTCCGCTTTAGAGATAGTAGAAATAACCAATTGAGAATATCCAACTAGTGAGATATAAGGAGTGTTGATAAATTCTACCATTTTGAATGCCAATTTTGCTGCTAGAGCTTTAGCCATCATAGGAATTGTAGTGGGGTTTTCCTCAATCCATATTTCAATGACTTCTCATTTTGAGTTTTTACTTACTGTTGAGGCTAAAAAGAAGGAGTTTCTGACCGCTGCATCAAAAGATATGCAAATATGGTTTACATAAGGGTTTTGCCATTTTTCTCCCACTTTGATGCTAATATTTTCTTTCCAAGCTTGTAAATTTTCTTCATATGAGAGATTCAGCTGCTGTGAAATTTTTTGAAGAGAGAATTCCTTTTGGTTATGAACCAAATTGTTTCGAAGCCTCCAAATAAAATCTAAGATCAGGCTAGTAAATATTTTGGAAGGATGATCTTCCTGGGAGGTTAGCCTTAATTTTTGCATGGGATATAAAATGAACCGAAACCAATCCTTCATTAAATTTAATCACAAGGAAAAGAGATTTAAAGGCTATTTGCTCTGACTCCATAAAATTCTAGATATGGGGCATTCTATGAAGAGATGAACAGTTTATCATCTATTTCATAACAAAGAGGGCAATTTATGGAGATTAAATTTGGAATAAAACGTTTGAGACGCTCTTTTATCGGCAGGATATCCCAAAGAATTTTCCATAAAAGGAGCTTGTGCCTATCATGGATTCTAAGATTCTAAATTTTCCTCCATTGAATATCTGGAATTACTTTCTTGAGAGGAAAGACAATGTTGGAAGCAAGGTGATGGGCGGTTTTGACTGAGAAAATCTCATTTTGTGCTTTAGTCCAGATGAGACTATCTGATCCTTGGTTTGAGAGGGGCAACGAGGTTTTTAGGATTTCATTGATGTTGTCCTATTGAAATAGAGATATTAAGATAGAAATATTCCAAGATCTGTTGGCCTGAGAAATCAACTCTGAGACTTTCAAAGTGTTTGAGGGGTCTGTTGTGTGGTTTAAAGGAGTAGGTTTGAAGTCTTCCAAAGGTGGAATCCAGGGGTTGAACCAAACTCTAACAGACAAACCATTAGTAATTTTGAAACACTTACATTTTTTCTAGCAAATGTCTGGTCTTGAGTAATCATTTCCAAAAATGTGAATCAGTGACCTTTGATGCCGTTTTTTCAAAGACGCTTGATGTCAGATATTTCTTTGATAAGAGCTTTTGTTAGATACTATTGGAAGTTTTGAACATTTCCCATCCTGTCTTTACTAGCAAAGTCATGTCATATTTTCCATCAGTCGTAATCCCAGACCTCCATATTTTTTCGGTTAGCATATGGTTTTCCAAGATTTCAGGTAAAACTTTTGCTTTTGGTCCTTTGATTTTCCCCACCAAAAATTTCTGAAGGTAGCATTCAGATTCTTGCAAATGGACTTTAGAAGCATATGTATAGACATTTGGTATGATGGGATAGTGCTTGCTACTGATCTGATGAGCATAGTTCTACCAGCTTGAGAGAGCATTTTTTATTTCTAGTCATCCAACCTTTTGTTTATTTTCCCCAACAATTCTTTGTAGTCCTCTTTTTTGGATTGGCCAAACGTTGTCAACATTCCCAAATATTTCATTTTTGAGGTTGATTCTTTGTATGGCAGATTTGCCGAGATTATCCTTCTTGTTGCTTGACTTATATTTTGGGTAATAAGGATTGAGGACTTACTTTGGTTGATTCATTAGCTAGATCAAATTTAATATTTCTCTAAGACATGATTGATAGTTAGGATCGACTTTTCTTTTGATTTTCCAAATATTATTAGATCATTTGCAAAAAGAATGCGAGAAATAGGGGGACATTCTCTGCTGATTTTAATACCTTATAGATTCCTTGATATTTCTGATCTCACCAGTAGTCTTGAGAGAACCTCCGTGCAAAGGATGAAGAGACAATGTGAAATAGGGTTACCTTGCCAGAGTCCTCTTTGAGCTTTGAAGAAACATCTTGGGGATCCATTGATGAGAATTGAGAATGAAGCCGTCGTTATACATTCCTTGATGAGATTTATACAAGTCAAACTGAAACCCAAAGCTTTCATAACCGCAAATAGAAAATTCCATTTTATATAGTCAAAAGTTTTTTCCATACCAAGCTTTAGAGTCATCTGGCCTTTTTTTCCTTTATGATGTTTTAGTTGGTGAATCATCTCATGAGCTTTTATGGAGTTTTCCTTTATGTTATGACTAGGAACAAAAGCTGTTTGGAATGAGGATATTATGCTTGGGAGTGATTTCTTTAAGCGGTTTGCCAAGATTTTTGTGATGACTTTGTATATAACATTGGTCAGGTTTATGGGTTTATAGTGTTGAGGAGAACTTAGACTTACAATTTTTGGAATGAGAGTTATGTGGGTGTGATTCATCTATTTCAGAAGTTTCCAGCTTCTAAAAAGATTTTGCACCGTCGCACTCACATTGATAATGTGCCAGTAATGTTTGTAAAAAAGATCTGTCATTCCATATGATCCTGGAGCCTTATTGTTTGGGATTTGTTTTAGAGCTCCATGAATTTCAGCTTCCAATGGTAGGGCTGTTAGAAGTTCATTTTCTTCATCTGAAATCTAACTTACAAAAAGATTTTCAAGATGCTCCAGAAAAGAGGGATTTGTAGAGTTATAAGTGGATTAGAAATAATTAATGAAAGTGGATTCCATAATATTCTGATCCATAGTCCAATTACTTGGGCTTATCTTGATCAAATCAATCCCATTTCTTTTGCGACGGATAGTAGTTGACAAATGGTAGAACTTTGTATGTGGTGAGCCAATTTATTCTTGATTTTTGCCTCCAAAGAATTTCTTCATGCTTTAGTTGCTCTTGAATTTTGGGATAAAGAAATTTCTCTCTCTGTAAGCTCCATTGGTTTGGAAGATTGCTTAACTCCATTTCAAGTTGCTGAATATTTGTTTGGATTTTCTCAAAGTGATTTTTGTTCCAAAGTTTGAGTGCCTTTTTTATTTCCTTGAGTTTATTGCAAAGAATGAATGCTGGATTCCCATATAATTGTTGGCAAGTTTCCTGAATTATTATATTGCTGAGAGGTTCTCACGTCCAGAATTCCTCAAATTTGAAAGGGGAGAGATTCTTCCTCGTTCTTCATAATATTTAGTAAGAGAGGATTATGGTTTGAGGCTGCAGAAGTTATGTGCTGAATAGTGGCATCTGGGAAGAGTAGATGCCATTGTGCATTTGTTATACCACGATCTAGCCTTTCTCCAATCATCGCTCTCCCAATTCTGTTATTCGTCCAAGTGAAAATGGGTCCCGAGAAACCAATATCAATAAGACCATGAGAATCCATTAGGTTTTGCAGACCACCTATGGAAGTTGACGTTACTGGCCTTCATCCATACTTATCATTTTGGCTTCATAAATCGTTGAAGTCTCTTATGCAAAGCCAAGGACCTGTAAATGAGCTATGAGTTGAATTCAAGTAAGTCCAGAAGCTCGCTTTTTGTTTCTATTAGGCCAAAGCATAAACAAAGTAAGTTGACCAAGGGTGATTAGGAGGGTCAGAATAAACTAAAACAGAAATAGCATTATCATTAGTATGGACCGGTTCAATATCAACGCCCGGTCTCCATAATAACAAAATGCCTCATTTTTTTCTCGAGGCAGAAACATTTACAAAATGGTGGAAATCTAGTCTATTTACAATAGTAGGGGTGCGGTCATTAGCCACCAAAGTTTTTGACAAAAATATAATATCCGAATTATATTTATTTATAAAAGCTCTTATACTTCTGATTGCTTTAGGGTGGGCTAAACCCTTGTAATTTCATATCAAAGTCTTCATGGATCAACTGGAGGCATGGTAGATCCCATCTCGTCAGTTTCTTGAAATGTCCAGATAGTGGTGCCTTTGGTGTGACTCTACTGTAGGGTTTTTTCCTTCCTGCTTCCTTTATTTTTTTAGCTTTTCTAGATGACTTAGATTTAATAGATAGGAGCAAATAAGCCGCCTCCTTATCCTCATCCCCAAGATCTTTGATTATGATTCCAGATTGTGGGTTCCCAACCTCTGTAATTTTTTGAACTTTTGATCATTGTGAGATAGGATCATTGGAATCAGAAGGAGCCACCCCTTTTTTGTGAAGCTTTTATCTCAGATATTGGGATCAAACTTACCAAGCCTTCAGAAGAGAAATGAGGTAAATCGTAGTCTAAAGGGCCAATTTGAGAGGAGTTTCTATGTTTTGCTACAAAACGAATAGCTAGCCTTGGTTCCTTTGGTTTCTTTGAAACTGATTGAGAGCTAGAATTGGGTCAGATGGAGCCACCAACTGGATGGGATTATAAGTAATAGAAGGCACAAAGTTTAATACATTAGGCTTCAAACCCAATGGGTTATGAACATTGTAGGGTGGACCACTTGATTTCTCTTTAAAAACTCGGGCCTTACTTTTAGATTGGGTCAAAACCTCAACTAGGCCTTTATCACATTCCATTTCATCCAACAGGCCCAATACACTTGATTCAACCGCACTCTTTTGCGATGTCTTATCTTCAACCAACGAGTAGTCCCTTAGTTTAGTTTGCACAAACATTTTTGAACTAGTTTTCTACTAGAAAGCTACCAATTCCTCTATATCTATAGTTGAAACTGCCCCTGCTTTACTGCTATGAATTGCCTGTGGTACAAAAGACTGAGAAGGAAGTGAAACTTGAATGATTGATGAAGCTTGTTAGGTGATGGAGAATTAATTATCGGGTGCAATGGGGAATTTTCGGTTGGTGGAGAAGCAATAACTTTCGGCTTCAAATGGCTACTATAGCCAACAGTAGAATTGATCATGAGCACCTCCTCCTTCCTATCCGAAGGGTTGAAGTTTGCTTGAGCGCCGACGCATGGAGTAGAGAAGTCTCGGTGGAAACCCATTTCTTGGGCGTTAAACTTTTGTCTTTCCAACTGCCAGGAGGTAAACTTAGAGCTTTCATAGTTACTACTTTCTTTATTCCGAGATTTGAGTTTATAATCAGAGGGATCGGGGCTTGAGATTAGTTCATGAGGATTGTTGACCCTGATCGGATTCATCATAGGGATGAAACTTCATGGACGGTTTGAATTTTTTCCTAATAAGAATTCTTGCTGGTCTTCAATTCTCCCCTAACAAATAAGTTTCCTCCAACCAATAAGCTGTTGTCCTCGACCACTTCTTCCCATTTCCTTTTTCCGATTGGTTCTTTTGCAAGTAATGCTTCCCTTTTTTCAATTTGAGAGGACATTGGCAAGATCAGTGCTGATAAGCCAAAAATCCTATTTTCCCCTAAATCAGCAGTATATTGTGGTTTATCTTGGCACATGTCGTCCTCTACCCATTGATTCATCGGGAGCCTGGGAATTCTTTCTTGACCACGATGCATAGGTTGGCTAGTCATGAAAATTGGGGATTCTGCACGTAGCCAGGGCCCAAACAGCATTTCTTCTAGGGTAGATTTTAAGAATTTGCAAAAAATTTGAGAGTGATCCTCCCACAGGCATGACAAAAATCTAATAAGCGTTCATACTTAAAAGAAACCCAAGTGTCGAAATTGTAGTCTCTTGGTTCCCAAAGACCTTGTTTCAGTGGTTTGGTGATGTCAATCTCCACCTTAATCTTGATAAATTTCTTACAAGCTAAACCGAACAAAAGGTCTACATCCACTCCAAGAAAAATACCTAGGGCACTCCCTATTTTGAAAGAATTTTTTTTCTGTCATATGATTTCTTGTAAGACCGTGGATTTGAACATGAAACGATGAAGTATTGAGGCTAATCTCTTTCCATGTAGATTCTGCATGGCAGCTTTTAAGGATGAGAAGATGCCCCTTAAATTCCAGGGAACTTGGTTCAGTATTCTCCTTTTGTTACAACATTTTGAAAAGTAAAGAGAAATAAGTTTACGTCTAGGTCTTCAATGTGGAATTTACTAAGAAAACTCCAAACAACTCTGAAGGAAGCATGTAAAGAAATTCTATTAAAAGGTCGAGGTGCCACTATTCTATCAATGAGGGCTAGCTGAGGGTCACTATTTGCTAGTTCCTTTTTTGGAGATAAGTTTAATCCCTCCCAAGAAAGAGCCTTTGTCTGATGAATAAACTCTTCCATATCCATAGTAGAAGAAATATTAGAGAAAGAAGAAGCAAAACATGATGGTGGAGAAAGGTGGGGAGGATGGTGTGGTGGTGGTCAATATGTGATGATCAAATTTCACTATAAAGAGTTGCAGAGAGAACTCTATTCTAGAGAGAGAGAGAGAGAGCGAGTCAATGCTTTCAAAAGCTACTTAATGCAGTAGGAACAGTGGGCTTCCAACTAGGGTCGGCTTTGAATGGCGTTGTGTAAATGTTTGTTACAGGTTAATCAAACCAAAGTGGCATCTTTACACTTAGACGTACTAAAACTTTGCGTATCAACATTCATGATGTAATTTTTAGCATTCTGTGAATTATCATTTACCAAAACGGACTAGGGATATATGTGTATATTGCTTGATCTCAGTGGTATCATGTCCACATGGCAGATACCAAAACAACACGTGTGATTGTTCCCCATTGTCCATGCAGTAGTTGTGTTAGAGAAGCTTGTTCTTTGACTAATGCATGCTTGGCCGGTGCGGTGTCTATCCACATAGATAAATAGAATCTCTATCCATGCATGTATTTGGCATTTTTTTTCTTCAACAGAGCTCATTCATTAAGAAAAGAAACCAAACAACATTGTCATATGTACATACATACACATTACTGATTAAAAGAAGGATCTTTACCATTATGAAAATCTAAAAGACAGGGTGGAATTAAATTTAGAGGTACGCTTTTGTAGGAGAGTGTGGAAGTTGCCCATTGTGCAATAGAATGCGCACATCGATATTTTTTTTTGGCTTGCCAGTTTTCGAGAAAATGTAACACATTCCTGATATCGCTGACTAGACGTTGAATAGTGTAGTTTGAGATATTTTTAGGGTCATTTAAAGCTTGCAACACCACTAGAGAATCTCCTATAATGACTATTTTCTTGATTTGTTTGATCTGTATTTCAACTAGACCGATGTACATTGCAGTGGTCTCACCTTGATTTGGGTTCTGGCTTTCAATGTGCTTTGTGATTACAAAAATTGGAGAACCATCTTCTGATCTATAGATTGCTGCTGTTGTACTACCTGTATTTCTTACAGCAACATCAAAGAATAGAATGTAATGCCCTCTAGGTGTAGCTTTCCAATTGTGGCTTTCATTCACTTGTTTATTACCCCATGCATTATAATGTTCTTTATAAATTTTTAAAGTGCCAAAAATAAAGTTATCAATATTTGGGATCAAGGAATCATGAACAACCTTATTTATAAGAGGTCAGATGTTGTCCATAGCATTGATAGCAAATATTTGGAATTTATGCTCATCACTACTCGAAATGTTCAATTTCTCTATTGGGGAGATTATGCATTCTAACCAATGATTGATCTCATTGTTTGCAAAGTGGGAAATGTTCATTGGCCAAGGGGACTGTCTCCAAAGAATTCTAGTGAAAGAGTAAGAGAAGATCAACAAGTGAGATTGAGTTTCTTCCTCACTAATACAAATTGGGCATTTAGATTCATTATCAGCCAAAGGAATGAATTTCTAATCAACGTTTTAGTGGGAATAATGTTGTTTAGGATTTTCTAGCTTAAAAGTTTGTGCCTATCCTGAATCTGTACTTTCCAAATTTTTTGCTGCTCCTAAGAAGTGTTTTGGTTGATCCTAATGGCTGCATAGGCTAGCTTTATAAAAAATTCCCTGAAGAGTGGTGCATCCATCTAGTTTTATATTCTGATTTGTGAAAGTCAGTTTGGGCTAAGGGAATTTTCAGAATTGTAGTCACAATATCGAGGTGGAAGAGAGCTTGTAAAGGGATGATGTTCCATCTTCTAAGTTCTTCCATGGTAAGCTCAGCAACGGTCATGGAAAGGTCTTTTTCAATAGACATGTTTTTGGGTTGGGCTAGAAGTTTGGTTGGGTAGGAATCCAAGAATCATACCAAACTTTTGTGTTGATACCATTGTTTATCTTAAAACAGGCACTCCTTTTAAGAAAATCATTTTGATTAAGGATACATTTTCAAATCCAAGAGTTAGAGGCTTTTGGGAGAGTGTTAAAGAAATTTGAATTGTTTATATATTTTCTCGATAGAGCATTTTTCCAAATGAAAGTGGTCCCACTTATCATGTTCCAACCTAATTTGCATAAAAGAGCTTTATTAAAGTCAGAAGTCAGTCTAAGGCCAAGTCCCCCTAGAGATTTAGGCTTGCAAATGGATTTTCATGATTTTGGCATAAAGTTCTTGGATTATTTAGGGGGAAAGCCCCACCAAAATCCGGAGAAGACTTTATCGATCTTCTTGGTGACATTCTTTGAGATTGGTAGAGTAGACATAGCATAGGACGGAAAGGAACTGGCAATAGAACAAATTAGAGTGGTTCTACTAGCCTGGGAGAGTAATTTTGCCTTCCATCCGTCAAGTTTCTCAAATATCTTTTATTGAATTTCTTCAAAATGATTTATTTTTTAGGCTTTGAAGGAAAGGGGGAGACGCAAGTTCTTTATCTTTGACGAGGCAATTTTGTATTTGAAAAGATATTTTATCTCTATTTTTTCCTGAGGCGGAGTATTATTATTGAATTGAATGGAAGACTTATAGGTATGAACTTTTTGGCCAGAGCATGAAGCATACTTTTCCAAACAGCTTAGGAAGCCTTGGGTGTTTTGAGGAGAGACTTTTCCAAATAAGATGAGATCATTTGCGAACAGAAGATGAGAAATAGGTATACTGTTTCTGCTTATTTTTATACCTTTAAGGAGGCCCAATTTTTTATCTCTATAAATAAGTCTAATAAGAACTTTGGTCTCCAAGATAAAAAAGGAAATGAGATAAGGGGTCTTCTTGCCTGAGTCCCCGAGAGGGGTTGAAAAAAGTCACAAGGGTTTCCATTTATAATCACAGAGTAAGAAACAATAGTGATGCATTCCTTGATCCAGTTGATCTAGTTTATGTGAAAGCCAAGAGTTGGCAAAATGTTTAAGATGAAGTTTCATTCCATGAAGTTAAAAACTTTCTCCATGTCCATTTTAACAGCCATAAGCCATTTTTTTCCTTTTTTCCTTTTCAAGTGCTGAAAAACTTCTTAAGCAAGGATGGTGTTATCTTGAATGGCTCTACTTGGAACAAAGACTGATTGATGAGGAGAGATGATCGTTGAAAAAAAATTTTTGAGCTTGTTTGAAAGAATCTTTGCTACAACTTTGTAGCAAACATTGGAAAGACTGATAGACATAAATTGATTCAGTGTTTAGATTGCTTGTTTTGGAATGAGAGCAGTATAAGTATGGTTCAATTCTTTTAGCAGCTTACCATGATTGAAATTTTTTTTTTATGGCTGCTATAAAGTCAAGTTTGATGATGTTCCAATACTGCTTGTAGAAGAGACTAGTGAACCCATCAAGACCAGGTGCTTTTGTTGAACGATTACTTTTTGTTGAACCCAAGGTTTCAAGTTTCGTGTGATTATAAATCTACACATGGATTTTGATGATAACAAATGAATTCAAAGAATAAAGGAGTCTCAACCTCAAGTTGTCCACACAATAGAGTCAAACACATCAAGAAACCAAGCATAAGCAAGAAGGGAACAAGTTCACATTAAAATCATAGAGTAATATTGTAAATCTCTTAAAAATTCAAAATTAGGATTAAGGATCAAAATTAATATTTTATCATAAAGCATTAAAATACATTTTCCACATGTGCATGAATATTTTGAAAATTAAATTTGAAAATTTTGAAAGATGATTGATTGTCATCTTTTACATGTGCATGACATTATTAAAGGTTTGAACTTTAAAAATATTAAAGATGATTGTTGTCATATTTCACATGTGCATGTTTTATTTGAATATTTTCAAAAGTGATTGATACTTTTCTTGACTTATGTAAAAGGTAGATATCTTTGTTTGGAAAATTTGAGAAGTAAAGTGTGCTCATTTTGTCATATGTAAAAAGTAAAAGATTAGGTTTGAATTTTTTGAAAAGTAAAGTGTGCTCCTTTTGTCATATGCAAAAAGTAAAAAGATTAGGTTTGAATTTTTTGAAAAGTGAATGATATTGTCTTTGACATGTGAATCTTTTTAAATTTGAATATGAAGTTTCATATGCTTATAAATAGATCATTTGAGAGCTTCACATTCACAACACCAAGAGCATACAAAATTCATTCAAAACTTTCATTCTCTTTTCTCTAAACATTGAACCTTAACTTTTGTTCGTTTTGAGAGATATAGTTTGTGCTGTATTGTTCTTATTTCACTCATTGAGAAGTATTTTCTGATAACCTACCTACTATCAATTCTTGTACCAGTAAAAAGATGTGTATAACCCTTGTGCGTGTAGAAAATGTTCTACACAAGGAATAGTTGAATTACCAAGTGTAAGGTGATTGCAAGTGTAGAGGGTGTTCTACACGTATCCTTTGTAGCGGTGTTATTCAAAGGTGTAATAGGTTTTTATCTCCACCTGAAGGAGGTTGAATGGTAAATTCGGAAATTCTCAAGGGGTAGCTTGAGGCGAGGACGTAGGCAGTAGGGCCGAACCTCGTTAACATACTGAGTTTGCTTCTCTCTTACACTTACTCTTTATATTTATTATTGTTTCATATTTTGTTTATATTTTATATTGTATATTTGATTTATAATTGTTATTTTTTTTAAATACAACTCAATTAACCTCCCCTCTTGTGTTAGTCATTTGGGTAACAATTGGTATCAGAGCTAGTTGACATGTACTGTTCATACAGGCAGATCACTCATGGGAACTCTCGCTTGTGACTGTGTCACCGAAGCAAGACTCTCCAACCATGGGTGATGGTGCACTGGTAGAGATGGTGGCCGGCTAGTTTAGTAGGTACAATTGTTAAGTGACATAGGTATGGCCTATGATCAGTGACAATTGGTATCAGAGCTAGAGCTCTGTTATTAGATTAACTATCTTTTGAGTTAAAATCTTATGGCTAACATTGCAACTTCATTTGGTGAAGGTCAATCTAGCAGTCGGCCTCCACTCTTTTGTGTAGACAATTACTCATTCTGAAAAATTAGAATGAGAATATTCCTTCAGGTTCAAGGTCGAGAAATCTGGAAATGTATTGTAAATGGACCTTATATTCCAACAAAAGTGATTGATGGAGTACAGGTCAAAAAGGAAGAAGAAGAGTTTGATCGTGAAGACGATAGACTTTATATTTTGAATTTAACTGCTATGAATTTATTATGTAATGCTTTCAATGGTAATGAGTTTAATATAGTAATGACTTGTGTGGCAAAGGAAATTTTTGGATAACTTGGAAGTTACTTATGAAGGAACTTCTCAAGTCAAGGAATCAAAAATTTATATTCTTACTCATGAATATGAAATGTTTAAGATGAATGATGATGAATCTATTTCTAGTATGCATATTCGTTTTACTAACATCATAAATAGCTTGACAGCTCTTGGCAAAGTTTATTCCAAAGTGGAGATAGTAAGAAAAATTTTCAACTCTCTACCAAAACGTTGGGAATCAAAAGTGATAGCGATTCTTGAAACTAGAGACTTCAAGAAGCTCGAAGTGAATGAACTCATTAGGTCACTTATCACCCATGAGTACACATTGAAAAAAGGAGAAGAAGAAGGAAAGCCAAAGAAGAGCTTGACACTTAAAGCTATTTCTCATGAAAGTGAAAGTGATGAAAATGACGACAAAGATGAAGAGGTTGCGATGATAACAAGAAGAATTCAGACGTTCTTAAAGAAAAATAAAACTCGTCCGAGGAAATCCTACAAAAAGTTTTCCAAGAAAGATTCAAGTAAAAATGACACTTTAATTTGTTATAAATGCAATAAGTCTGATCATATTAAGCCAGATTGTCCTCTGCTAAAGAAAGATCGAAACAAAGGCAATAAGGCAATGAAAGCTACATGGGATGATGATTCAAGTAACTCAGATAGTGAAACAAGCAATGGAGAATCAGCAAATCTTTGTCTTATGGCTAAAGATGGCATTGAGGTAATAAATCTTGATAATATTGAAGATCTTTCATATGAAGAATTGCAAAATGTTTTAGAAGAGGTATATGAGAAATTTGAAAAATTGGGTATCAAGTATACTGCTTTGAAAACGAAAAATTCTTTTTTAACAAACGAAATTGATATTTTAAGAAAAGAAAGTATTGTTTTGAAATATGAAAATCTTGAGTTGAAGAAAACAAAAACTGATTTAAAAAATATTGTTGAAAACTTTACAAATGGAAAAAGAAATTTTGAAAAATTTCTTGGTGGTCAAAGATGTGTTTTTGACAAGGCAGGTTTGGAATATATGTCAAAACTTCTTTGATAATCATTCTATATCAAAATCCAATATTCAAAATTCATTTCATAATAATTTTGTCAAAAGGATACTATTATAATTACTCAAGTTCTTTATATATGTCATATGCTATTTGTAATTTTTGTAATAGAAATGGTCATAATTATCATGCTTGTCCTATTAGAAGAAAGCATACAATGACTATTAAGGTCATATGGGTACCTAAAAATCTTGTTTATTCTAATACTAATAAATAAAGGACCCAAAGAACTTGGGTATCAAGAAAAATTATTTTAATTGTTTTTATAGGTATGCATGAAGTCCTCCACAAGCAAAAACAAATGGTTTTTAGATAGTGGATGTTCAAGACACATGACGGGAGACAAGACTAAGTTTCTTGATTTTAGATCTAAAGAAGAAGGACACGTGACATTTGGAGACAACTCAAAATGGAAGATCGTGGGAATATGTAAAATTGGTAATAAATTTTCTCTCATAATTGAAGATGTTCTACTTGTTGAAGGTCAAAACATAATCTTTTGAGTATAAGTCAATTATGTGATAAAGGATTTACAGTAACTTTCAAAATGGATAAGTGCATTATTTTGAATGATCATGATTGTAATATTTGTTTTACTGTTTTTAGAAGCAACAATGTTTATACAATCAATTTTGAAGAAATTACCTCACAAGATACTATTTGTTTTTCAGCTAAAAAAGAAACTAGTTGGCTATGGCATAGAAGACTAGGTCATGCCAACATGGAACTTATTTCTAAACTTTCAAAAAATGATCTTGTAAGAGGTTTATCAAAGGCAAATTATCGTAAAAGCAAAATTTGTGATGCATGCCAATTTGATAAACAAACAAAAACTTCTTTTAAAACCAAGAAACATATTTCCATTACCAGACCACTGCAACTAATACACATGGATTTTTTTGGACCAAATAGAGTTGCAAGTTTAGGAGGAAAATATTATGCATTTGTTATTGTTGATAATTTCTCTAGATATACTTGGGTCATCTTTCTTACTCATAAAAATGAAGCACATAATGTCTTTACCAAGTTATGTAAGAGAATTCAAAATGAAAATGGATATACTATTTCAAGTACCCGAAATGATAGGGGAAAAGAGTTAGTTAATAAAAATATTGAAACATTTTGCGATGAAAATGGTTTTCTGCATAATTTTTCTGCTCCTCGAGCTCCTTAACAAAATGGAGTAGTAGAGAGGAAAAATAGATCTCTTCAAGAGATGGCAAGAATAATGCTTAATGAGAACAACTTGCCTAATTATTTTTGGGTCGAAGCGGTAAGTACTGCATGTTATGTTATAAATAGAGTTATGCTAAGGTCTAAATTAGATAAAACCCCTTATGAGCTTTGGAATGAGAAAAAGCCCAACATTGGTTACTTTAATGTATTTGGATGCAAATATTTTATTTTGAATGACAAGGATAATTTAGGCAAATTTGATGCAAAATCCGATGAAGGTATCTTTTTTGGATATTCTACTAATAGTAAAACTTATAGAGTATTCAATAAAAAGACTTTGACTGTACAAAAATCTATGCATGTAGTATTTGATGAATCTAATTCTCTAATCTCTAAGAAATCCATTGATGAAGAAACATGAGGTATAAATAATACGGAAAGTCTCAATCTCAACAAAGAGAACACAATAGAGGAAGTCCAACATGGATATATCAAGAAAGATCATCAAAATTTAATACAAAATATAACCAAACAGTGGAAATTTGTGAAAGATCATCCAGTGGAACAAATTCTGGGAGAACCTTATCGAGGTGTAAGTACTCGATCATCTTTTAGAAATATTTGCAATCATACTACTTTTATCTCTTAGATTGAATCTAAAAATATTGATGAAGCATTTCTTGATGAATCTTGGATTGTAGCTATGCAAGAAGAACTTAATCAATTTGAAAGAAATGATGTTTGGACACTTGTTCCTAGACCCAAAAATCATACTATTATTGGAACAAAATGGGTTTTTAGAAACAAGAAAGATGAGTCCGGAGTCATTAATAGAAATAAGGCTCGACTTGTAACCCAAGGTTTCAATCAAGAAGAAGGAATCAATTATGATGAGACATATGCACCAGTCGCAAGATTAGAAGCTATTCGAATGCTACTTGCATATGCTTGTTATAAAGATTTCAAATTTTTTCAAATGGATGTTAAAAGTGTTTTCTTAAACGGTCTTATAAATGAAGAGGTATATGTTGAGCAACCTCCAGATTTTGAAAATCATATTTCTCCAAATCATGTTTTCAAACTCATAAAAAGCACTATATGGACTCAAACAAGCTCCTAGAGCTTGGTACGAGAGACTCAGTAGTTTCTTAATTGAAAAAGGTTTTTCAAGAGAAAAAATTGATACAACTCTTTTCATTAAATACGAAAATGATGATATTCTTTTGATTCAGATTTATGTTGATGATATAATATTTGGTGCTACTAATGAAAATATGTGCCAAGTTTTTGCTAAAACTATGTAGGAAGAATTTGAAATGAGCATGATGGGAGAGCTTACATTCTTTCTCGGATTGCAAATTAAGCAAGCAAAAAGTGGGACATTCATCAATCAATCAAAATATATTAAGGAATTGCTGAAAAAGTTTAGGATGAAACACCAATGAGCCCATCCACTAAACTTGATAAAGATGAATCCGGTAAGCCAGTTGACTCGAAGGTATATCGATGTATGATTGGTAGCTTATTATATTTGACAGCCAGTAGATATTATGTTCAGTGTGTGCTTGTGTGTACGCTTTCAATCATTTCCAAAAGAATTTCATTTAATTGCAGTTAAGTGCATTCTTAGATATCTTAGTGGTACAATTAACCTAGGGTTATGGTACCCTAAGCACACATCTTTTGATCTAATCAGCTACACAAATGCAGATTATGCTGGTTGTAAAATAGATCGAAAAAGCACTAGTGGTGCATGTAATTTCTTAGGTCATGCACTAGTTTCTTGGTTTAGTAAAAAATAAAATTCTGTTGCACTATCTACCGCTGAGGCAGAATATGTTATTGCGGGTAGTTGTTGTGCTCAAATCCTTTACATGAAGCAACAACTTGAAGATTTTAAACTCGTATATAATCGCATTCCAATCAAATGTGATAATACAAGTGCTATAAATCTTTCAAAGAACCCAATACAACATTCTAGAACTAAGCATATTGAAATAAGATATCATTTTCTTCAAGATCATGTGCAGAAAGGTGATATAGTACTAGAGTTCACAAATAAACACGATCAGTTAGCAGATATATTCACAAAACCTTTACCAGAAGATAGATTATGTATGATTAGAAGAGAAATAAGTATGATACATGTTATGAATATCTCTTAAAAGATATACCAGAGTTCATAAAAATAGAGAGATATTTTTTTAAAAATAGTTTTACATAAATTTGAGGTTCTTAGCCTGATGTTTGAGACGCTCATTCTCTTCATACAATATCATGTCATCCCTATCCATGGGAACTGGCAAGCGGAATGAAGAATCCAATAGAAATTTCAATTGTTTATTCTTTTGCCGAATGATTCATTCTCTTGTGTGAGACTCTTAAACAATTCGTTGAAGTACAACAATTTGTTCTTTAAGCTTTTCAACCTTATGATTTTTGGCTTGTACCCGCTGGGAAAAAGCAACAATAGAGGATGAGTAGCGAGTCCCGAGACTCACCAAGTCATAGATAGCATCGGAGTCTGACTTATTAGCCAAACTATTATTTTCTTGTTGCAACATGGCACCAATGGCAGCTGCAGAAAGGCCAGGAGGTTGAGGTGCTGAATACCTCATGGATGGATCTAGAAGAATGTTAGAAGAATGAGCCATTGAGAAAAGAATTGAAAACTTAAAACGATAATGTTAAAGGAATGCAGATGAGTTATAGAGATGAGAATAAGATTTGAAACAAATTGAATGAAATTTAAGACTGATTTTATAGAGATAGCATAAAGAACAAGACAATCTATTGTCTCTTCAAATCTTATTTAGTCAAAAGAAATACAAGATATGCTGGACACACATTGTCAAAAGTTTTCTTACTAAGCCAATGAGATTAACAGTAGATTGTCTCTATTTTTCTAGTAAACGATGAACCTCTGCTGTTATCTGCTGATGTTGACCTTGTATCTGAACCCTTTCTCATTCCAGCTCCTCTATTCGTGGTTGCAGATCATGAGCATACCAATCTGTAAATTTTTTCAACTATTTGTTTTCTTATTTTAGCCTTTTATTATCTCTATCCTTATTTGTAAGCTTCTGTCGTAACTCAGATATTTGGATGTTAAGATGATCAATCTCACTCACCCTTACTATTAACCTCCGAGACATGGTCGTAACAGAGGCAGCATATTGACTACTGAGCATTCTTGATTCTGCAACAATCTCAGAATCAGTCCTACTAGAAAAACGAATCTCTGCTTCTATCATGGTATTGACGGTCTCATGAGAGAAGATTGATGGTTGATGCGTAGAGGGTTCTGATTCAAGTCTGGAACATTAATGAAAGAGAATTGCTTGGCCATTCTATCGTTATGGAAAAACAGAACTCAAGTCAAGAAGTAATGTGATTTTTTTTTATCCGATAGGTGAAAATGATCATTTTTTTATAGAAACTTAGAGTTTTCAATCCCGTTTGTCAACAACATTAGGCGATTGTTTAAATCTTCAACCGCACTAAATTCATAGAGTTAGGCTTCAAGTCTTTGCAGCACTTGTCGGATCATGGACGATTCTATTTTTCAACTATCTATAGTGTTTACTAACACACCATTTTTTTCAGTCCATTTACTTGCTGTGGATCATTTTTAATGATACCAAAAGGGGGAGAAGTTTTAGACTATAACATTAACATTGTTTAAATTGCTAAACTTGTTATATATGCTTGGAATTATATTTATACTTTTGCTTGAAAAACTAACGCATATTCTTAGGGGGAGCTTAAGTATTAATACAGGTTTCAAGTTCTATCAAGTATTTGTCATCATCAAAAAGGGGGAGATTGTTGAATCTAAGGTTTCAAGTTTCATGTGATTATAAATCTACATATGGATTTTGATGATAACAAATGAATTCAAAAAATAAAGGAGTCTCAAGCTCAAGTTGTCCACACAATGGAGTCAAGCACATCAAGAAACCAAGCATGAGCAAGAAGGGAATAAGTTCACATTAAAGTTATAGAATAATGTTGTAAATCTCTTAAAAATTTGAAATTAGGATTAAGGCTCAAAATTAATGTTTTATCATAAAACATTAAAATACATTTTCCATATGTGCATGAATATTTTGAAAATTAAATTTGAAAATTTTGAAAGATGATTGATTGTCATCTTTCACATGTGCATGACATGATTAAAGGTTTGAACTTTGAAAATATTAAAAATGATTAATTGTCATCTTTCACATGTGCATGTTTTATTTGAATATTTTCAAAAGTGATTGATGCTTTTTTTGACTTATGCAAAATGTAGATGTCTTTGTTTGAAAAATTTGAAAAGTAAAGTGTGCTCCTTTTGTCATATGTAAAAAGTAAAAGATTAGGTTTGAATTTTTTGAGAAGTAAAGTGTGCTCCTTTTGTCATATGCAAAAAGTAAAAAGATTAGGTTTGAATTTTTTGCAAAGTGAATGATGTTGTCTTTGACATGTGAATCTTTTTAAATTTGAATATGAAGTCTCATATGCCTATAAATAGATCATTTGAGAGTTTCACATTCACAACACCAAGAGCATACAACATTCATTCAAAACTTTCATTCTCTTTTCTCTAAGTATTGAGCCTTAACCCTTGTTCATTTTGAAAGATATAGTTTGTGCTGTATTGTTCTTATTTCACTCATTGAGGAGTGTTTTCTGATAACCTACCCACTATCAATTCTTGTATCTGTAAAAGAGTGTGTATAACCGTTGTGTGTGTAGAAAGTGTTCTACATAGGGAATAGTTGAATCACCATGTGTAAGGTGATTGCAAGTGTAGAGGGTGTTCTATATGGATCCTTTGTAGCGGTGTTGTTCAAAGATGTAATAGGTTTCTATTTCCACCTGAAGGAGGTTGAATAGTGAATTCGGAGATCTTCAAGGGGTAGCTTGAGACGAGGACATAGGCTGTAGGGCCGAACCTCGTTAACATACTGAGTTTGCTTCTCTCTTACCCTTACTCTTTATATTTATTGCTGTTTCATATTTTGTTTATATTTTATATTGTATATTTGATTTATAATTGTTATTTTTTTTTAAATATAACTCAATTCATCCCCCTCTTGTGTTAGTCATCTAGGTAACACTTTTTAAAGTGGAAATGATTTCCTCCTTGGAGGGGATTTCATAAAGAAAATTATCATCTACCTCAAAAACTTTTCCAATAAAGAGTTCTTCTAAATCCACTTGTTTGGTAGGATTGGAAGATTTATAAATATTTTTGAAATGATCCAAGAAAGTTTTTTAAATGTCAGTTTGATCAAATGTCCAATTGTTGTGGTTCAATTTTAGGCTTTCAATGGAATTCGATCTCCATCTGATAGTAGTTAACAAGTGGAAGAATTTTGTGTTGAAATCAGTCGTGGTTAACCATTGGAGTCTAGACTTTTGTCTCTAAAGAACTTCTTTTCTCTTAAGTTGTTCATTGAGCTATTCTTTAAGGTCCGCTTCAAAAAGAGTTTCTTGATTGGTGAGATCTTTATTTTAGATTTGGGACAATGCTTGACTCAGATTTTTTTTTTAAAATTTTTTTTATGGAGGTCTGAATGTGTCCAAAATGATTTATGTTCCAAGTTTTTAGAGCTTTTTTCACCTCTTTTAATTTTTTGGAAAGGATGAAACCTGGGGTACCAACAAAGTTAATGTTCCAAGATTTACGAATTACCATTTGACTGGTAGGGTCTCTTATCCAGAATTCTTCAAACTTAAAGGAATTCCTGGTATAATTTCTTCCTATAGTGTTCAATAAGATTGGAGAATGGTAAGAGTAGGTGATGGGGAGGTGCTGGAGTGTGGCATTGGGAAAGGGGTTCCTCCATTGATAGTTTGCAACCCCTCTATCTAATCTTTCTTTGATATTCCTACGACCATGTCTATTATTAGTCTAAGTGTATTTTAGACCTTGATAACCAATGTTAACTATCCCGTTTGTTTCCATGTATGCTCTAAGCCTATTTGGTCTAGAAGAGCAAGCAAAAGGTCTGCCTTCAAACTTTTCAGATTGTCTAATCACTGAATTAAAATCCCCTATGCTAATTATAGGACCATTAAAATTTGAAGTTATGTTGTTCAGAGTGTCCTAAAAATTCTATTTTTTACTGTATAATGTAGGGCAATAAACAAGTTTTAATAGCCATGGATTATGAACAGGATTCAAGTATACAAATATGGATATTACTTTACTATTCATGAACACTGGTTCTACATCCATTCCTTGCCTCCACATAAACAAAAGCCACCCCATCTACCATTTGGTGGGATATTTACATACAAGTTAAAACCTAATCTATTCACAATAGCACAAGTATTTATATCAAGCAAAATTGTCTTCGAAAGGAAGACTGCATCAGGTTTTAGACACCTGATATTTGTTCTCAAATTTCTTAAAGCACGGGGTTGGGTTAGGCCCTTGCAATTCCAACATAATATCTTCATTTACCATTTGGTGGCAGCATAAGCCCTGCCACTTCTACTTCATCAGTGAGAGTAAAAACAGTTTGATTTTTGGTCTGAGATGTATTACCCATGTGCTGGACATCCTTGTGTAAGGGAAGAACCGTGGTCACTTCATCTGTCTGCTTGGATTTCCCCTATTCTTGTCTTCGTCCTCTGTAAGTATTTGGCAATTGGAATTTCCTCCCTAGTCTCTGAATTGGAGTAGTCCCCATGGTCTGACTTGTTTTGTTTGGTATTTGAAAAATGTGATTCATCTCTAGGAGAAGCTGACTCCACGACCCTTGTGAATTTGCTTCTTCTTTGATTCATTTCCCAGGTTTTTAGTTGTGGGTGTTTTCTATTTTTTTTTTCTTTCTTTTTTTCTCTCTGTTTTTTTTTTTTTTTTGGTCTCGGTAATGTAGGTGGTGAATGTAGTCCTTGTGGGTTGAGTTGGCAGGGAGGTGTTGTGTAGAGAGCATTGGTGTGGTCCTTATCATTTCCTTCGGTTGGTTTGGAACCAGGTCTGAGTAGTGGGCTGGGCCAAGCTTTTGGAGGGCTAGGTTAATAAGGGATTGTTGAAATGGAAGTGTGAGCTCGATTGTGTTATGGGTTGGGTACAGTTTGGTTGTCTCAATGTCTAGAATAGAGGAGCCCGGTTTGATTGGGTTGGAATGGGAATGGGCTCGGCTTTGATTTTCAATGGGTTGGTTGGGTTTTATGGCTAGCAAGGACCGGCCGATGGGCTGACCAGAAGAGAGATGGCATGGGCCTTAGGGGTTATTTCTGTTGGACTTTTCAGCTGCTCAAATTGTGCAATGATGCTTTTGAAAATTGAGTTTGGTTCGGACTGGGATTTCTAATCCAAAGGGTGGTTGTTTTTTCCGAAAGTGAATGCCGAGTTGATGGACGTTAATGAGTGCGAGCTGTGATTAAAAGAAGGGGGCATGATAATAACCATATGATCCGCACTTGATCCGCACTGTTTTGATGAAGGGATTGGATTTTCTTGTGCAAAGTGGGGGGGCAATCTGGACTGTTTTGATATTGCAGAGAGAGATGCCAGGCCATCGAGGTGTTCCTTGCACAGTCTTCATTAAACAGAGTCTCCTCTGATGTCAGTTGTGTTTGGAAGCTGCCATGTGTGCTTCTCTTCCCTTTTGTTTTAGCATGCATACTGTAGTGCCTTTTATGGATGGTCGGTACAGTTGCTCTGAGACTACTGCAGTACTCAATTTCAGCTTGAGGCTTCATCTGCACTTCTTCTTCTTGATGCATTTTACTTTTTTCTTTCAATTTTGTGGAAAGAAATTTTTGGTTTCGTGGGCAGCATTCCTCTCTGTCGAAGTTATCATCTCCAAATGGCTGAACCCTGTAGGATGATGGAAGTTCTGTGCTTGTTCCAATCTTCTTGCCGTGGTGTTCTCGGCTCTCATCCAAGGACCATAATTAGAGACTTCCGTTCGGGTTTGGAAGTAGGGGCAGGCTTGTTGTATATGGCCAAGGCACCCGCAACAATAACAAAAGTTGGATAGCCTTTCGTATTTAAAGCTAATCCACGTTGCAGGTTTTCTTGGTCGTGAGAGTGGGAATCCATCTGGCAATGGGTTCTCAACATCAATTTCCACTTGAATGCGCATGTACTTTCTCAAGATGATCCTCATGTCCATAGCACGTTCAATCTGAATAAAATTACCCAGTTTCCTTGCAATTTTCTCTTCGTTGGCCATTCTCATATGCTCCAGCGGGAGTCCGTAATATGAATCCAGAAAATAGACATCTTGAGGTCGAGTTCTTGCAGACTGTCCTATAGGCAACTCTCTTAGCAACATGTGAAAGCCTCTTATGTTCCATGGACGCTGATCCAGCACTTGAGTTTTTTCGTTTTGGGTAGGGAAGGTGAAGAGGAACGTGTTTACATGCAGGTTTTCTATCGTCAACCCTATCACAAAACTCCAAGCGGCCTTTATTTTTGCATGCAGTGCATGTTTGTTGAGGGGCTTGGAAGAAATAATGCGAATTGAGAGGTAAGCAAATGTCTGGGTTTCTGGTTGTAGCTTTAGGTCGTTTCAGTTTTGGTTGTCTGAAGTTTTGTTGATCTTTTCGATTTCTGGACTAAGGGTGCTACACTCGTGCTGTGTGCTGCAAGGTTGGGTGGTTGTAAAAGAAAGTGAAGAGAGAATTGTTGGTTAAGAGGTATGGAAGGGTAGCTGGTGTGGTTGGTGGTGAGGGAGGTGCAATTATGGCAGGGTGTAATCACAGCAGATGGTTTGGTTTAGTTATGGGAACTGGGAGTGAACTAAGTTAGGAGGGGTTTGACTCACTTGGGAGGAAGGGAGAACTCATCCTGGAGAGAGTTGGAGTTTACATGGGTTTTAGTTTGCATGTATTTGCCAATTAATAGTACTGCTAAGCAGCTGAGTGAAAATGGGTCCCCTGAGTTTGCAGTACTTAATCAACCTTCTATCCAGCATATTACTTACTTCTGTTCGGATGCCAAGAAGAGACATTCTAGTTAGATTTGACTGATCGATACTGCTCAAATTTAGCTTGGATGGGATCAGTAAGTCCCCTTACAGTAGATATATTGGTGATAATTAAGTTTATCTTTGAATGAGTTCTTGTATTACAGTTAATTGATAGCACAAAAGAAAACTCCAATTTTTTTGCCTAAAAATGTTCATTATAATGTAAATATCAGTCCTCGTAAAAGAAGAGATGAAGTCTCATACTATTAGAGAGCATGAAATGAAATATGAAAGTTGAGACATCATAGATTCTTGTGGATTAATTAAGGCATCGGCCACTAATATTGGAAGAATTCCACAAACTTGATACTTGCATAGAATTTGAGATCAACACTTGTCAAAAGTTTTATGAGGGTTGCCTCAGTGAAAAGTAGTTGAAGGATTTGAGGCTTCACAATGCATGGAATTCACATTAGGGTTAGGCTTACAAGTATAGGCTGCCTTTTTAGCCTTTATTTTCTCTCCTCTTAAGTAATATGCCTTGCGCGATCATTTTCTTTAACGATTGAGATTCAATATACTGTATTATGTTTCACATGCGTAAGTACGTACGTTCACAATCTACATATGAAAACAAATGTCTCTGACCAACTTCCCCTGCTTGAGCTATTTGTTATTTGTTCTTTGCTAATACAATAGTATATTTAAGAATGCCTTTCAGTAAGATTTATGCAGTTGTTTGCGTAAATTTATGTTTAACATATTAGTAACAGAGTTGATAATTTGTAACATCTTTCTTTCCTACTGGATTTCTTTATGAGTATTCCAGTGGAAGTGGTGACAGAAGTGGCCTGCCATTGAGATACCGAGTTACTGGTTTTGTGTTCATTACATAAAGCTAGTAAAGCATAGCATGCATGTTTTACGATCCTTGGTCTGAAATTAATGAATCTGCAACGCAAGATATTTTATATTTGTAAATGAACCTCAAAGCTCTATAATTTGGGCAATTAAGATATCTTTCGTGGGACTAAAATAACTGTATATGTAATTACTTGGAGACGGAGTGTATCCTAATAATGGATGCAGAAGTTCCCTAGCTATCAGGAATCTATATGAATGGAAAATTTTCCTAGTCTGCATTTTTCTCGTGTATAGGACTGAAGCATGTTTATTTCTTCCACTAAATTATTAGGTCTTTTTCCTTTTGTGAAGCAAGTTACATTCATGCACATCCAAGTGTTCACTTATTAGGTCTGTTGGATTAAGCAATGAAGCAAAAAGCAGCAAACCAGCAGCAGGAAAACAAAGAAAAACAGAGAAAAATATGAGGTATTTTCTAAGAAACCTCAATCCTATTGTTGACGGATTGATTCTAAATGTTTTACCATTCATCTTCCATTAATCATGCTTATAAAGACTTACATAGAGACTTACAAAATACATTAATGCAGAAATACAACTTCCCAAACCAGCTAATAAATAGCAAACACTAATAATAGTAAACTAGAAAACTGAAAAGATTTTGAAAACATAAATTAATTTCAATACTCCTCCTTAATTTATTTTTTCAATTACACCAAGCTGTGATCTAAGAAACTGAAACTTGTCTCTTGAAAGTGCCTTTGTGAATATATCAACTAGCTGCTCCTCTAACTTGCAAAACTTCAAAAAAATTTCCCCACTTGATTCTACCTCACGCAAGAAATGATATTTGATTGCTATGTGCTTAGTTCTACTATGCTAAATGGGATTCTTGGTAGTTGAAATGGCCGATTTGTTGTCACAAAAAATTTCAGTAGATTCCTCTTGTTTCTCTCCCATATCTTCAAGTATTCTTCTCAACCAAATAGCTTGATTTACACAACCTGCAGCTGCCACATACTCGGCTTCTGCAGTGGATTGTGCCACATTGCTTTGCTTCCTCGAGCTCCCCAAGTTGAAACAATAACTTGAAGTACTCCTTATGTCATTAGTTGAGCCTGCCCAATCACTATCAGTGAATCCAACCAGCTTTGTTCTTGCAGCTTTTTCATACCAAATGCCAAAATTGATTGTTTATTGCAAATACCTCAAAATTCTCTTAGCTGTACCAAAATGAATTTGACTAGGAATTTGCATAAACCTTGAAAGCAAGCTAGTGGCATATAGTATGTCAGGTCTGGTGTTGCATAAGTATAGCAAACTTCCCACTAAACTTCTATATGTTGATGCATCCACCTTCTTCCCATAATCTTCTTTTCTCAATTTTTCATTTGGAATTAATGGTGTTGCTACTGATTTACAGCCAACCATATTAAATTTTTTCAACAAATCTTCAGTGTGTTTCTTTTGAGAACAGAAAATCCCATCATTTCCTTGACTTACTTCCATGCCAAGAAAATAATTCATCTTTCCCAAATCACTCATTTCAAAGCTGTCCATCATATCTTCTTTAAATTTTGTAAGCATTTCAGCATTGCTTCCTGTAAAAATTAGATCATCCACATGAAGTGATACAATAATCAAATCATTGCTGTTTTGAGACTTTGTATGCAATGTAGGTTCACTTTTACTCCTCCTGAAACCTTGCTCAATGAAGTATTGATCAATTCTTCCATATCAGGCCATTGGAGCTTGTTTTAATCCATACAATGCATTTTTCAATTTATAAACTTTACCTTCTTCTTTTTCAAACCCCTTGGGTTGATCCACATAAACTTCTTCTTCCAACACCCCATTAGAAAGGCTGACTTCACATCTAATTGCAACACTTTCCAGCACTTTTGAGCAGTAAGTGAAACCAAAACTCTAATGGTATCCATCCGAGCAACAGGAGCTAAAGTTTCATTGTAGTCTATTCCATATTGCTGCACATATCTCTTAACAACTAGCCTTGCTTTGTGCTTCAATATAGAACCATCCGGATTTAATTTTGTCTTATAAATCCATTTTACTCCAATAACATCCTTATTTGCAGGTTGATGAACCAACTCCCAAGTGTTATTCTTCTCGATCATCTTAATTTCTTCTTCCATAGCTTTTTGCCGAACTCTTTCTTTTGATGCAGCAGCAAAGCTCACGGGTTCAAGAGTGGCATAGTTGTATTGCTCATACACTTCACTCAGCAGTCTTGTTCTTCTTATGGGAGATTTTGGAGATGATTCTTCATCACTATCATCAGAATACAATTGAGAATTCGTATGGCTTCTATTTTCAGGTTGCTAAAAAACACTTTCTTCAACTGTTTCTTCTTCTCTTATCTCAGTTAAAGACTCGAACGGTACTTCAACATTTTTTTGAATTACTTTCTCAGCTTCCCAATCCCAAGAGGCATGTTCATTGAATTTAACATCTCTACTTATTACCAATTTTCTTGTTTCCAAGTTAAAAACTCGAAAACTCTTTGAAACTATGCTGTAACCCACAAAGACTCCTCCTTCAGCCTTCTCTTCTAGCTTAGTTCTTTTTTGAGATGGTACATGGACATAGCACACACAACCAAACACCCTTAAGAAACTTGCAGAGGGTTTTATTCCACTCCAAGGTTCATAAGGAGTCTGTTTTTCCATAGCTTTTGTAGGTACCCTATTTAACAAAAATACAGCAATATTTACTACTTCACCCCAAAAATCCTTGGCTAAATTTTTCTCATGTAACATGCTCCTAGCCATCTCCATAACTGTCCTATTTTTTTTTTCTTTCGGACACTCTATTCTGTTGTAGAGAATAAGCCACAGATAACTAATGTTCTATCCCCTCAGCTTCACAAAATTTTTCAAATTCTTTGGAATTGTATTTAGCACCTCGATCATTTCTTAGACACTTAATTTTATGACCAGACTGATTTTCAACTAAAAGTTCAAACTTCTTAAATGTCCCAAAAACTTCAAATTTTTCATGGAGAAAATAAACCCAAATCATTCGAGTAAAATCATCTATAAAAAGAATGAAGTACCTGCTGTGATTGTGAGTTGGAGTTCCCATTGGACCACATACATCAGTATGTATCAGCTGTAATTTTTCTTTGGCCCTCCACCTACTCTCGGATGGAAATGGAAGCTTATACTGCTTTCCAATCATGCAACCTTCACATACTTCAGTTTCTTTCTCCAAGAAAGGTAGGTCTCTCATCATCCCCTTTTGATGCAGTAATCTCAAGGAATTGAGATTGTAATGCCCAAATCTTTGGGGCTATAACATTGTCTCATTAATAGTAGCTGCCATAGCATTAGGAAAACTCCATTGAACATGAAAATTCCTACTTCTTCCCATTTTTATTTCAGCCAACTTCACCTTATTCTTTTCATTATAAATTTTGCACAAGTTATTTTCAAAACTTAAAGAGTAGCCATTTTCCATCATTTGGCCTACACTCAATAAGTTTTGATCAAGAGATGGAACTAACAGCACATCCTTGATGAATTTGGCACCTTTCTTAGTTGAAATAGCTATTGTCCCCTTGCCTTTAGCTTCAACGAGCTCTCCATTGCCCATCTTCACTTTTGTTTTAACTGAAGTATCCAAGCTAGTGAAAATGCCTTCATCAGAAGCCATGTGATTGTTACAGCCACTATCAATAAACCAGATCTTCTCTTCTTGAGTGAGGACTTGACAAGCAAAGAATAAATGCTCATTTTCCTCCTTTTGATCAGAGTAATTAGCTTACTGATTTTTCTTGTACTTGCAATCCTTTTCCACATGCCCAAATTTTTTACAATTCCAACATTGTGGTTTCCAAGCATGATACCAATTTTTCTCAAAGTGGTTTGTTTTTTTGCAAATGCTAGACACTGGAAACTCTCCCATCTTTCCTTTTAACTTGCTTTCCTTTTGAGCTTGATCTGAATTTTTGTAATCCTTTTGAGGCTTCCTTTTATAATCTTTTACTTTCTTGTTCTTCAGATTCACTTTGGATTGAAATGCATGCTCTAAAGTATCATCATTCCTTCTAGCCAACCTTTGTTCATGGGCTTGGAGAGATCCCATTAATTCAATAACTGAAAGTGTTTGCAGATCTTTTGACTCTTCAATGGCTGCTACTACATGATCATACTTCTCGGGTAGACTAATCAAAATCTTTTGAACTATCTTTTGATCAGTCACTTCTTCACCTAGAGCACGCATCTGATTTACTAGATCAATTAATCTAGAGCCATACTCTTTTATTACTTCAGATTCCTTCATTTTCAAGTTTTCAAACAACCTTCTAAAGCCTTGAAGTTTGATTATTATTACCTTAGTGTTTCCTTGAAACTCTGACTGAAGAATATCCCATGCTGCCTTTGAAGTTTTAGCCCTCATCAATCTTGAAAAAATTGATTCAGACACTGCCTATTGAAGGATGAACAATGCTTTAGCATCCTTAGTGGTTTCTTGCTTGGATTGTGTTGAAGCCGAGGCTCCTTCTGCTGGAGCTGTCACCCCTTTCTCAACTACATCCCACAAATCTTGAGAGATGAAGTAAGCCTTTATTTTAATGCTCCAATACTTGTATCCTTCACCACTGAATATAGGAACTGGTGTTGATGCTCCAAAAGCAGCCACGGACCCTCAGATGAACCTGATTAGCTCTGATGTCAATTGTTGGATTAAGCAATGAAGCAAAAAATAGAAAACCAATAGTAGGAAAACAGAGAAAAATAGAGAAAAATATAAGGTATTTTCTGAGAAACCTCAATCCTACTGTTCACGAATTGATTCTAAATGTTCTACCATTCATCTTTCATTAATCATGCTTATAAAGACTTACATAGAGACTTACAAAATACATTAATGCAGAAATACAACTTCCCAAACTAGCTAACAATAGCAAACACTAATAATAGTAAACTAGAAAACTGAAAAGATTCTGAAAACATAAATTAACTTCAATAAGGTCCAAGCGTGTTTTCGTTTCTGGAAAGATAAACTCATTATTCTCTCTAGAAAAGCTACTCATTCTTCTGAGTGTTTTCACTGGAGATGAGGGTGGCTCCCATCTTCTTCTTCGTTCCTTTTCTAGTACCAATTTGTGTATATATTTTTATGCTAGTGTTTTTTTTTATCTCTTATTTCCACCGGTTTGGTTTTGATTAGATCTACCGCACTCCAGCGACCAACTATCGACATGCGTCGTACTACGCAAACTCCCCAGTTGCTAATCTATCGGGACAAAGTGAAACTGTGGCGAAAATCTCGACGTGTGATGCTCACACAAGAGTTGTTCCGCGTGTGTCCATCACACTTCATCGCGACATAAAGTGTTCGTCGATTACACGTGCCGCACAAATAGATTCTCCACCCCAAAATCTTTTAGATCTAGCCCACCCCATCTCACAATCACCAGAGCGTGGTCTCCAAGCGAGACCATAGGTGCACGTGAAGAAACTTGGCCCGTCATAGTCCAGTCCATCCGATGCTGATTTTTTTACTATGTTTATGCTTTTCTTAACTAATGGTCTTAAGGAAGGGAATAAGGATCTCTTCAAGAAGCATCTCAAAACAAGAAACCACAGTGCACTTTTAGCTTACACCACCTCTAGCGGTGGCTCCACAATTCGCACAGCAAAATCTCGTCATTTAAGACGGCACCCTAGCTCTTTGCAAGTTATGGGTGGGAACCAAGTATTTGTTCTTAAAACCCTTTTTTTTTTTTNCTCATACACTTCACTCAGCAGTCTTGTTCTTCTTATGGGAGATTCTGGAGATGATTCTTCATCACTATCATCAGAATACAATTGAGAATTTGTATGGCTTCTATTTTCAGGTTGCTGAAAAACACTTTCTTCAACTGTTTCTTCTTCTCTTATCTCAGTTAAAGACTCGAATGGTACTTCAACATTTTTTTGAATTACTTTCTCAGCTTCCCAATCCCAAGAGGCATGTTCATTGAATTTAACATCTCTACTTATTACCAATTTTCTTGTTTCCAAGTTAAAAACTCGAAAACTCTTTGAAACTATGCTATAACCCACAAAGACTCCTCCTTCAGCCTTCTCTTCCAGCTTAGTTCTTTTTTGAGATGGTACATGGACATAGCACACACAACCAAACATCCTTAAGAAACTTGCAGAGGGTTTTATTCCACTCCAAGATTCATAAGGAGTCTGTTTTTCCATAGCTTTTGTAGGTACCCTATTTAACAAAAATACAGCAGTATTTACTACTTCACCCCAAAAATCATTGGGTAAATTTTTCTCATGTAACATGCTCCTAGCCATCTCCATAACTGTCCTATTTTTTTCTTTCGGACACTCCATTCTATTGTAGAGAATAAGCCACAGATAACTGATGTTCTATCCCCTTAGCTTCACAAAATTTTTCAAATTCTTTGGAATTGTATTTAGCACCTCGATCACTTCTTAGACACTTAATTTTATGACCAGACTGATTTTCAACTAAAAGTTTGAACTTCTTAAATGTTCCAAAAACTTAAGATTTTTCATGGAGAAAATAAACCCAAATCATTCGAGTAAAATCATCTTTAAAAAGAATGAAGTACCTGCTGTGACTGTGAGTTGGAGTTCCCATTGGACCACATACATCAGTATGGACCAGCTGCAATTTTTCTTTGGCCCACCAACTACTCTTGGATGGAAATGGAAGCTTATACTGCTTTCCAATCATGCAACCTTCACATACTTCAGTTTCTTTCTCCAAGAAAGGTAAGTCTCTCATCATCCCCTTTTGATGCAATAATCTTAAGGAATTGAGATTGTAATGCCCAAATCTTTGGGGCCATAACATTGTCTCATTAACAGTAGTTGCCATAACATTAGGAAAACTCAATTGAATAGGAAAATTCCTACTTCTTCCCATTTTTATTTCAGCCAACTTCACCTTATTCTTTTCATTATAAATTTTGCACAAGTTAATTTCAAAACTTAAAGAGTAGCCATTTTCCATCATTTGGCCTACACTCAATAAGTTTTGATCAAGAGATGGAACTAACAGCACATCCTTGATGAGTTTGGTATCTTTCTTAGTTGAAATAGCTATTGTCCCCTTGCCTTTAGCTTCAACGAGCTCTCCATTGCCCATCTTCACTTTTGTTTTAACTAAAGTATCCAAGCTAGTGAAAATACCTTCATCAGAAGCCATGTGATTGTTACAGCCACTATCAATAAACCAGATCTTCTCTTCTTTAGTGAGGGCTTGACAAGCAAAGAATAAATGCTCATTTTCCTCCTTCTGTTCAGAGTAATTAGCTTGCTGATTTTTCTTGTACCTACAATCCTTTTCCACATGCCCAAATTTTTTACAATTCCAACATTGTGGTTTCTAGGCATGATACCAATTTTTCTCCAAGTGGTTTGTTTTTTTGCAAATGCCACACACTGGAAACTCTCCCATCTTTCCTTTTAACTTGCTTTCCTTTTGAGCTTGATCTGAATTTTTGTAATCCTTTTGAGGCTTCCTTTTATAATCTTTTACTTTCTTGTTCTTCAGATTCACTTTGGATTGAAATGTATGCTCTAAAGTATCATCATTCATTCTAGCCAACCTTTGTTCATGGGCTTGGAGAGATCCCATTAATTCAATATCTGAAAGTGTTTGCAGGTCTTTTGACTCTTCAATGGCTGCTACTACATGATCATACTTCTCGGTTAGACTAATCAAAATCTTTTGAACTATCTTTTGATCAGTCACTTCTTCACCTAGAGCACGCATCTGATTTACTAGATCAATTAATCTAGAGCCATACTCTTTTATTATTTCAGATTCCTTCATTTTCAAGTTTTCAAACAACCTTCTAAAGCCTTGAAGTTTGATTATTTTTACCTTAGTGTTTCCTTGAAACTCTGACTGAAGAATATCCCATGCTGCCTTTGAAGTTTTAGCCCTCATCAATCTTGGAAAATTTGATTCAGACACTGCCTGTTGAAGGATGAACAATGCTTTAGCATCCTTAGTGGTTTCTTGCTTGGATTGTGTTGAAGCCGAGGCTCCTTCTGCTGGAGCTATCACCCCTTTCTCAACTACATCCCACAAATCTTGAGAGATGAAGTAAGTCTTTATTTTAATGCTCCAATACTTGTATCCTTCACCACTGAATATAGGAACTGGTGTTGATGCTCCAAAAGCAGCCACGGACCCTCAGATGAACCTGATTAGCTCTGATGTCAATTGTTGGATTAAGCAATGAAGCAAAAAATAGAAAACCAATAGTAGGAAAACAGAGAAAAATAGAGAAAAATATAAGGTATTTTCTGAGAAACCTCAATCCTACTGTTCACGAATTGATTCTAAATGTTCTACCATTCATCTTTCATTAATCATGCTTATAAAGACTTACATAGAGACTTACAAAATACATTAATGCAGAAATACAACTCCAAACTAGCTAACAATAGCAAACACTAATAATAGTAAACTAGAAAACTGAAAAGATTCTGAAAATATAAATTAACTTCAATAAGGTCCAAGCGTGTTTTCATTTCTAGAAAGATAAACTTATTATTCTCTCTAGAAAAGCTACTCATTCTTCTGAGTGTTTCCACTGGAGATGAGGGTGGCTCCCATCTTCTTCTTCGTTCCTTTTCTAGTACCAATCTGTGTATATATTTTTATGCTAGTATTTTTTTTATCTCTTATTTCCACCAGTTTGGTTTTGATTAGATCTACCGCACTCCAGCGACCAACTATCGACATGCGTCGTACTACGCAAACTCCCCAGTTGCTAATCTATCGGGACAAAGTGAAACTGTGGCGAAAATCTCGACGTGTGATGCTCACACAAGAGTTGTTCCGCGTGTGTCCATCACGCTCCATCGCGACATAAAGTGTTCGTCGATTACACGCGCAGCACAAATAGATTCTCCACCCCAAAATCTTTTAGATCTAGCCCACCCCATCTCACAATCACCAGAGCGTGGTCTCCAAGCGAGACCATAGGTGCACGTGAAGAAACTTGGCCCGTCATAGTCCAGTCCATCCGATGCTGATTTTTTTACTATGTTTATGCTTTTCTTAACTAATGGTCTTAAGGAAGGGAATAAGGATCTCTTCAAGAAGCATCTCAAAACAAGAAACCACAGTGCACTTTTAGCTTACACCACCTCTAGCGGTGGCTCCACAATTCGCACAGCAAAATCTCGTCATTTAAGACGGCACCCTAGCTCTTTGCAAGTTATGGGTGGGAACCAAGTATTTGTTCTTAAAACCCTTTTTTTTTTTTATCCCACTTTCTTGCTGCAGTTATTGTAATGGGATGTTTATTAGGGAACCATACTCCCTTCTCATGTATCTCATTTAATAATCTATTTGCTTCTTATATATATAAAAAAATTGTTCACTCATTAGGAGTAGAAACCTGGCCGACCTTTGCCAGTGTTCATACTGCTTAGACTATTCTTCCCATGATTCACCTGTGGCGGAAATTAAGGTGGAACAGACTTTTCTGAAATAAAAGGTACTTGGACTACTGAATAGTAGGAAAGAAATGTGAAACGCGTAAAATAAAAGAAGGAAAATAATGTGAAACTTGGTTAGTTGCTTTAAAGAAAGTTCAAAAAAGAAAACTCGGATTACACGTACCGAGTGGAACTTCACCTTTTTGCAATATTTCATGCTTCCCGATTGAATATTTCAGCCTTTGGAAGGATTTTTCGGCCTGTTGCGCGCAAGAAGACGTGTTAGTTTTTGTCAAACCTTCTTTTTTTGTTCTTTTATTTTTTATTGTTTTTAGTAGTGTTATATGTTTGTTGCAGGTTTGGAAATATTTTTGCTTTGGTGTTTTCCTTTTTGATAGTCATAACATATTATTTTTCTTTGGATCAGTTTGTCCAAAATAATGTTGTCCTTGGAAGCTAGAATAACCCCAACTTAATATATCTGTGTTATTGACATATATATATATATATATATATATATATATATATATATATATTGTGAGTATTTACTTCTGCACCTCTATGTATCATTTTCTCATTTTTCTTACAGGAGACAGACTGACAAAAATTTATCAGGGTTAACTTCAACATGAAGCGTCCTTTTCTTTTTCCTAGGTGACGGAAATATCTTAGATATGAGGTAGAAACTTGTACGTAGTCTTTTCAGGAATCTGTCATAAGCTTCTGCTGTTTTTCTACTGTTAATAAGAAACAACGGCAGTGCTATGCTAGAGCCACCCCAAGCATTTCTCAAGAAACAAATACCGAACAGTATACTTTTCCCCAGTAGGGTCAATCTTAAGGATGTCAAATTATATTAACGGGTCGTGTTTATGTCATGTTAAGGCATATATATTATATCATATGTGTAAATTCAAACCCAACCTGTTAAACTTATTATGTCAAAATATCAAATCTTAACGCGACCCATTAATATAAAGAATTTGGTCGTGTTAACCCATTTATGTAAATAGATTGAATAGAGCCTGGTTTGACATGATTAAATTTTGGATAATTTTATATAAATGCTAAAATTATAATATTTATAAAAATTATAAAACTAACTATAAATCCAAAATTACTATCCAAACAATTAAAAATATCAAAATTAAAATTCTAAAAATATTACTTTAAAGTATAAAGGTATAATTATAACTTTAATTTTCTTAACATGTCAAAACGGTTTGACCCGTTATCAATCCGTTAAATAATTGTGTCTTAACGGTTTAACTTATTTTGACCCGAACCCATTAAGACTAAATCTAAACTTACTGTTATCATGTCGTGTTTGTGTTGAGTTAACGGATTGTGTTACATATTATCACCGCCAGGACTCGATCTCAATTCACAGATTGTGTGAAACCATTTTTAGTATTCTCACCGTACACAAGGAGATCACAGGAAAAGAGACTCAGAGAGGGAGAAAGAAAGCACACAGATTTTCTTTTGCTTACCAATTAAACATAAGTGGGAGAACTAAGAAGAAAGAGGTCTGGAAAGAAACTATGCAAAATTATCCTTTTACATTATGGGCCTTGTGCTTTTAGCCGAATGCAGCACGTGCTATATATTGTACATGCTACAGTTAAGCCAAGCCCCCCAGAGAGACAATGGATTAACTTAATTAAACATACATGAACTTTCACGTGCATAATTTATTCTCACACATCCTTAAACTTTATCCTTACATGTGTACTTAGTGCTTGATCTGAGAGAGCATACACCTAACATCCTTGCTGTTGGGCCTCTGTTTTGGGTCATCTTGTGTACAAAAGCAAGCAATCTTCAGAACCAAGAGCATTTGATCCTCAAATCCATTTCCCAGAAGGTTTGGATCGATTGCTTGTTTGGGATTCTCGGATGTTATTACATTCATCATCCATTTAATCAAGCTCATCTCATTTGTCTCTTGGAAAAACTGATCGGACGGCAGCTTTCCCATCACCAAAACCCCGAGTATCACCCCAAAGCTGTAGATATCACACCTGTCTGTGAATTTCAGTGTCTGGTGGTACTCCGGCGCTATGTAACCCACGGTTCCGGCGACGTTGGAAGTCGAGATATGAGTATTAGCATCAGGCATTGCCTTTGCAAGCCCGAAATCTGCAATTCGAGCTTCCATGTCATCATCGAGGAGAATGTTTGCCGGCTTGAGATCTCTATGAATTATACGCGGGCTATGGTGCATGTGAAGATACTCGAGCCCTGCTGCAACTCCCAGTGCAATCCTGTGCCGAGCAAGCCAATCCAATTGTTTATTCCCGTGTGAAACATCCTGTAACATGTCCTGTAAACTCCCATTCTTCATAAATTCATACACGAGGAGATGGCAATCAGGGCGACTCAGATGGGCTAGCAGAGGAAGAAGATTCCGGTGCCTAATCTGACCGACGGTATTGATCTCCGATCGAATTTGACGCATTTTCTTGTTCAAAAGCTTGCTATCTTCGTCAGTCAATTCTGCAGCATCCTTTGGAGGTTGAGTTATCTTCTTTATGGCAATCATTTTCCCGTCGCTTCCAGGCAATTCTGCCTTGTAAACCTCTCCACACCCACCTCTTCCTATGATCTCCAACGAAGTTAGCCCGTCTTCTTTCTCCAGGAAAGCCAAGTGCTCGGCTTTCTTGATCAAAGGACTAAAGATTGAAGGGCCTGGTTCCTTTCCTCCACTTCTCACCACAGCCAAGATTAGCTTAAATAGCAACGAAAAGATGAACCCAGATATGCTTCCTGCCAGTCCTCCAGCCAGGAATCCGAGTATCCATCCAGCTAGCTTCCGGTGATTTTTTTTATGTTTGGGAGGTTGTGCCTCCGGAGAAGGGGCTGGAGCAGGACCTGTAGATGGTGCAACTGCAGAATTACTTCTTCTGGTTAAATTGCTATCAGCCAAGTACCGTCGTCTTGGGACATCGGTGGCGGAGTATTCGAGCCGGTTCTTCAATGGGGCTGAACCTTCAAGAAACGGGTTTCCGGAGAAGTTGAAGAATCTCAGATTACGGTAAGAACGAAGGGACGCAGGAACTTTTCCGGTGAAGAGATTATCCGCAATAGAGAGATTCTCCAAGTTGGGAAAATACTTCAAGAAACCCAGGTCCCCGGAGAACTTATTGGAGGCAAGATCGAGGACTCGAAGGCGTACAAGCGAGGACAATTCCCTCGTGATTTCCCCGGAAAACCGGTTGTTCCGGAGGTTCAGAATTTCCAGTTTCCGGCAGTCAACTATTTGGGAGGGCAGCCGGTCAACGAGCTGGTTGTTTGGAAGAGAGAGCTCCTTGAGCTCAGAGAGACGAGCGATCAACGGGGAAAGAAACCCATCGAGGCTTTGGGAATCGAAGATGAGTCTCGTGACTCTGAGCTCATGGATGCTGTTGTTCGAGAGCCTCCTCTCGCAGAAAACACCAGGAGTGTTGCATGGTTTGGCAGAGAGGTAATGGTGAGCGTTGAGGCCCAAGTTATTTTGGAGAGTGGAGAGGGCTTTGAGATCGGAGAGGTTGAGAGTCAACCTGGAGTGAGTGAGGAGGAAGAGGGAGAAGAGAGTGAAAAGGGTGAGGCGAGCTTTGCCGTGGCCATTGCCATTGCCGTTGATGGGAAAGGCTGCCATTTCTGGCGAGGTATGTGAAGTTTAGTAGCTCCTCGAGTTTGGTTTGAAGTTTTGTTATTCTATAATTTTTTTATAGGCGCCTGCCTGCCGTGTGGAAAAATTCGGGACTTTAGGAGTTCCCTTTCAAAGATTAATTAATTATATTATTATTTTCTTTATTAAGCAATAACGACTTTGATTTTGTTTTATTATCTTTTTAACTTGACAAAATTAAGTATTATTATTTTATTAACTGATTTAGAAAAATCTCTCTATAAGATAATTTGGGAATCCACTTGAATGTATAATTATATAAAAGATAATATTATATATAGTCATATAGTGTGTAAACGTCATGTAATCACTTTGAAAAAAATTGGAGTTCGTAATTAAAAAATTATTATTTTTTTTCACGTGGATTTCGTATTAATTCATTTTTTTTAAAGAGATTGTGCGGCGCTTGCACAACCACGATTGTAAATATCATTTCTCTTATATAAAAATGAAGAGGACAATTGATCTATAAATAATAAAAAAATTAATAAAAAATTTGTTAATAGTAAACTATTTATAAATAATGAATAGTAGTGAAATAATATAAGATTATTTTTATTATTTATTATTACTTTATTATTTTTTACATATTTTTTTATTATTTTATATTATTATTTAATATATTATTATTATTATTTTATTATTATTTATAAAATATCTAAGATCACTTCAAAACGCAAATTAATCAATTGATAGTATGTCGCATTTTAATCAATGACCTTAATTACTTGATACCTTAACGCGTTTTAAGTGGTCCATTACCATCTTTTATTTAAAAAAATAGAATACCTTTTTGGGAAAATAAAAACAAACAAAAACAACGATTGGGCAGATGAAGCCCCCATTCAACACGCTAAAGTCTAAGTCCATCAGAGATGAAAATGAATGTCTTGATTGGATGGAAGGTGTCAATTAATTGGAAGGTTCACAGAAGTCTCTGAGTCAAGTCAATGAAAAAGCAGACAAGTCTTTGAGCCACTTTCGTCCGTTGGATCGTCTTATAATCAATGGCTTGAAATTGACAGCGTCCAGCCGGATAAGTACAACGTCCCTGCCGGCTCCCAAACGTCGGTCTTGCAATAGATGGGAAATTGAGAGGGCCGCAATTTTTATATATCCAATTATTTTACGTGCTACTACCCATTTAATAATTAAAATTTTAATTTATATTAAATATATTTTTATAATATATATATTGAAGAAACGATATTTATAGTCAAGAATACAGAAGTCTCACATATTCCTTTTTAAAAAAATAAATAAACTTGATATTTATATGAGAAAATTTATTTTTAATAATAAATTTTACTTTTTCAAATGGAGTATATAGAGTCTGAACAATTTAAAATTATATTTAGTATTATTCTATTATCAAATAGATGAAGAGTCCTTCTACAGTTACCGAATTGGGATTCAAATTTGGGTCCTGATAGTGTGTTTCATTTATTGTATTTTGTTTTATGTTTTTTTCTTGCATTTTTTTATCATCTTTAAATATATATATTTTAAAAAAATTCACAATATTATTAAAAATACTTCCTTAATTATTAAGTAAAAAATAAATAAACCGGGACACACCTTCAAGACCCATCTCTCTCGGTGGGTTTATAGGTGAATTGTATAATTGCTGCGTAAAAAAAATTTGTATTATTCTCTTTATTTATCACAAATTACGTTATTTTTGTTTCCACGTAATTAATATTAGAAATTTTCTTCCATTACTTAGTTGCAATATTCAAGCATGTGAATAAATTATATATTTGGTCTTTAATCCGAACGGCGAACTCTATTTAGAATAATTATATATATATATATATATATATTATATGGTAGACTGTATTTGCATACTTAAGCTTTTCAAATACGTTATGTTCATGAAGCTGTCTTTTTCTTGGAAACCAACGTGCAATTTCCTTTCTTTTATAAAAGTCATAAATACCATGAGTTGGTAGAAATGTTAGTCTCATGCACTCGTTGTTGACTGCATAGCTAGGCAGTTTTCTTGGACTTATTGAGCAGAATCTGAATTAATGACTATTGGCATGCAACTGCGCGCCAGTTAATTATAAGTGAAGAAAATTGCCGAACCCTTTGATAGGTCGTCAAGATAAGAGACTTGTGCGTGCGTTTACTCACAGTACTTGCCCAGCAATATCTCAATTTCCAAATTAATTAATTCGAGATGCATTATTAGTTATAGATTTGTGGTAATATTCATGAGCATATATAAGAGTTCTACGATATCGTTTTATCTTTTTTGTTTTATTACTGAAAAAAAAACCGTTTGATACATGATCAATATATATACTTTTGTTTTGTTTTGTTTTATTTTTTTTTTAATTTTTTAATTTTGTTTTGTTTTGTTTTGTTTTAATAGAAAACTGTCATTATTCATTTATCAAAATAACTTACATACATGATTGGATCGATACATTTTGGGATGTCTCCATATCAAATATGATATCATAAATTAAAATAATACATTTGGAGCTCTATCACTATACTATTTTGTTTTGCTCTGTTAACAACTCTTTTGAATTGATCAAGTAAAACAACCTTACAATTGACAAGGAAGAAAGTTATAAGGATTCATATCTCAAACCACATTTGCTCAACAATTGAGGATGGTATTTTGTTATTTAAATTCAAATGTACATATCCCATTTTCAAAGTATTATCTTTTGTTTTAAATGTCTTGAAGCATTGAATGCCGTGTCTCTGTAAACGAAGTCTATAAATACAAGACCTCACGTTTAGATGAAGTAAAGATAGTCATTTACCGGTTTTCTCCGTTTCACCCGCTTTTAGAAAGAGAAGGTGGGACTTCTCTTTAGGAAAAACAAATCTCTCCGTTCAGTTTCGCCAGAGAGGAAGGTGTGAGTCTCGGCTTCACCTTCCTCTCAATCTTGCTTTCCTTTTTCATTCTCTTTCCGCTACCTATATGTGAATATACTTATATAGTAGTGTTTTTTCATAGATTTAGATTTTTTCAGATATGTAGCTTTCTAGCCATGAACAGTCGACACACGCCCCACCACGACGTTCCCCTCCCGACAATCTACTGGAACGACGCGAAACCGCACCCAAAATGTCGGCGCGTGGACCTCACACTCCACCACGCTTCGACAGCTTTGCCGGCCACACGCGCCATACCAGCAGATTCCCCACCCTTCGATCCTTTAGATCAGCATGACCTCTCCTCCATTCCATTGGCGTGTGGTCCTCACGCGCCACTCTAGGGACACGAGTTGGCTATTCCGGCACTGCATATCTGCCCTTCCGAGCCAATCTATCCGGATTATTGCTTTCCCTAATTGGTGATATTGTGAAAGAGACTAAGGACCTCACTAACAAATACCTCAAGGCTTTCAACTACAGTGTTTCCGCTTGCACCACTTCCAGCGGTGGCTTACATTCAATACGTCTTTTAATACGATACCCTCTTTGTAGGGCCTGAGTAGAGACCAAGAAATTGGTCTCAAAACCTTTTTTTTTTCACCTCGTTTGTATTGTGGTTGTTGCTTTGGGGTGTTTTGTAGGGGAACCCCACCCTCTCTAACTTGTATCATCTTTTTAATTTAATGAAATATGCTTGCTTAGAAAAAAAGAAAAAAAAAAGAAAAAAAGAAAGACAGTCATTTACCAAAAATATAAAACTTCTACCTCGCATAGGACATCCCTTTTTTAGAGTAGTCAGTCGAGTCCTTCGGTCTTCTAATCTCTCCTACAAATAATACCAAGTGTAATGCTTGCATAAGTGCTGAAAGTAATTAAGCAATTATCTTTTTCTATGTAGGTGATCATTAACTCCCTTATAATAACACATAAGGCAACTTACCAAAAGAAGACCCACATAGCTTACCACAACGGCTACCTCCAAAGCATCAAGTGTTGATTCTCCCAATCATCTCTATGGCATCCTTGAATCATGCAACGGCTAATTTCCAAATATTGTCAATTGTATTTGTTTCCATTTTCCACAAGTTTCCTTATTAAACTCTAATTATCAAACCAAGCACTATTCAGATTGTCAATATCCTTGCTTTGATCAACCACTAGGGTATTCGTTAATTGGACGTCAAGATTGCCTTTCTTCATGGTGACATCCACGGATCTGTCTTCATGGAACAACCTTCAGGTTTTGTTCACCCAACTCACTCTTCTTATGTTTGCACGTTAAATAAAGCCCTTTATGGTCTCAAACAGGCGCCCTGTGCATGGTTTGACAAGTTTAGCAGTTTTTTATTGACTTGTGGCTTTATTTGTAGCACTGTTGATTCTTCCTTATTTATTTGTCATTCCTCTCGTGGTACTCTTATTTTACTATTGTATGTTGATGATATTTTATCAATTGGTTCCTCCTCTGCTTATCTTCATGAATTTATTTCCACTCTTCATAGTCAGTTTTCCATGAACAACCTTGGTCCTCTACACTATTTTCTTGGTATTCAAATCACCCTATCATCTGATGGCCTTACTTTGTCTTAAACAAAGTATGCTCTTGATATTTTAGAGCGTGATAAAATGCGTGACTGGAAGCCCATGGGTACTCCCATGATGCCCAAGACCAAAGGAATTACCTCATAGAAACCCTTCTTTGATCTTGCTCACTACAACAGTATTGTTGATGCACTCCAATATCTTACTCTTACTTGCCCTGATCTTTCTTACAGTGTTAATTTTGTTTCTCAATTTATGCATTCCCCTACTTATGTGCGTTATAAAATGGTCAAATGCATCATTCGGTATTTAAAAGGTACTGTTGATCTTGGTCTTCATTTTAGTTCTCACTCTACACTTGATCTGCATGCATTTTTTGATGCAGATTGGACAGGGTGTAGAACTGCAAATGGACAGAGTAGTTTGTGAATAGCTCGAGCTTGGCTCGTGTATACTTGGTTCAAACTCAGTTCATTTAATAAATGAGATGTTCACAAACATTAATATAGGTTCGAATATTAAACGAGCAAAACTCGTATAAACTCAGCTCGACTCGGTTTAGACTCGTGTAGAGGAATAAGTACAAAAATGCATAGTTATTTTTTGAAGAGTCTTAGTTAGTAGAATTATTATTTCATGTTATTTTTATGTTTCGAGTTATGGATATGTCCGAGTCTGTAGAGATTTTAGTTTATTTTATCGAGGTATTTTCTATGGTGTCTTGGTGGAGGAACATATATATTTGATTTGAATAAATGAATTTATGTTTTAATTGGAATTTTGGAGTATTTATAATTGTGATATGGGAGATGAGTTTAGGTTACATGAGCTAACTCTTCGATTTCTCTTGGACCAGGGCGTGACATGTGTTGATGATGAACTATCATCCTCTCTCAACTCTGATCTTCATGCTGCTGTTTATGCGTCCAATTTCCTGCTAGTGGGGAAGTTAGTTTCGCACAAGCCATTCAATTCCTAGGTTACTAAAGATCTTATCATCAGCTATCTTTTTTTTATTTCTAAGCAAGAAAATGTTGGGGGGGCAACAAGGGATAGTTTTCCTATAATAGCACAATATCCAGTGTGAATCAGATGAAGAGACATATTATATTTGTAATGTTATGGTGTGCATGCTCACTTCTATAAATTTTGGGAAACTTAAATTTGTATGGAAATGAGTAATTAGCATGATCAATTTCTGCATATTTAAAGACAAAATGATGAAATATGAGTTGAGCTTTATTGGGTTTCCAATATGGTGAATAAGTTTCTTGCTATTTTCTGGGTTGTTTCTTGGTTCTAGTTTGTTTGATGGGTTCATGTCGGAAGATACGTATTGATTATAAGCTCTTTGAGCTTAAAAAATAAAATGCTAAGATTGACCTTGGATATTGAAAAATATCATGTACAGGGCATGGAAAAAGGGGAAGAATATCCATCTCTGCTAACACCATCTACTTCAAATCCCCCAATCTCAGTATATTATTTTAGATTTTTAAAACTTATTGGAATGGGTGTGCTCAATGTTTATCATCAACCTCTTGCTAATTATCATTATGATTTTAATGTCAGGACATCCCTCAAACTGGTCTTGCAAACTTTCCAAATTACATGCACGGCTACTATGGATCAGTGCTTGCATGGCCACCAGCTTTTCTACCATATCCAGATGGCAAGCAATATCCAACCAACATTCAGGTGGTTCTTCAACTTTGTTCTTGTCTTTTATTTATAAGTTTGCATTTTTTGAAGTTTAATTGCTTTCATTTTATTGTTTTAAGCAGAATACTTGTTATCTATTTCAATATGGTATGAGACATCCGAGGCTTCGACTCCTCTCATCGCTACAAGTTCCGCAACGAGCACAAGAGTTGGTAAAGATGATACACCCGATTGTAGGGAGACCGAAGCAACATATACCTCCTTTAGAGTTGATGAAGAAAGTAAAGAGGATAGACCAGATTCACGAGAACCCAGCGATGGCACTACCGGGATACCACAGTCACACCAAATGTATGGTGGTGTTATGATTGAGGAGTCAAAGTTGGAGATGGAGTTCAACTCTTCTAAAGATTTGCTAAGTTATTATAAGGGATATAGTTAGGCCTGTGCAGGAAACCAAGCGACTCGGCCCGTCCGCGAACACCGATTCGATTTGATCCGAGAATAACGGTTTTGGCTAGTTGTCGGATTCGACCCGTACAACTCGCTCAACCCGACTCTTAAAATTACACCCACATTTCCACACGAAAGCCTTATTCCTCCGTCTCCTTCTCTTTATTTTCTTTCTAGATCTGAAATTTTCAGGAAGGTGGGGTGTTCGTGCACACGAGTTTCTCCCTAAGAAATCGACGAGTTTCTCCCCAAGAGATCGTTTCAGAGTTGGGGAAACTATGGGAGGGCGCTCATGGAGACTCTGTTGAGGTTGAGGGATCGGGTCTTGACTCGGTTCATGGACTCGATGGAGCTTGTGGAGATGAAGGCTCGGAGCCAGCATGAGACGAAGAAGACGGCTCACGCGGTGGGACCTCATGTGGTTCCTCATCGGTGTGTTATTAGCGACGGCGTCTTCATTCTTACGGGGTATGAGGCCAAGGAAAACCTGGGCCTGTCGTCGTCTTATTGTTCGGCCGGCGTCTCCACTACGCTGTATGTTTTTTTCTACACCAAGTTCACGGTGGAGATTCGGCGAGTTCTGTGCCTATTCCGATAATCTGAGCGAAGTTGGGTCGATCCGACTTTAGTCGGATCGAGTTGTGTTTTGTTATTCTGCTACACCAAGAAAAACTCGGGCCTGTCGTCGTCTTATTGTTCGGCCGGCATGTTTTCTGCTACACCAAGTTCGCGGTGGAGATTAGGCGAGTTCTGTGCCTATTCCGGTAATCTGAGCAAAGTCGGGTTGATCCGACTAAAGTCAGATCAAGTTGTGTTTTGTTATCCTGGGAATCGGACCCGGTCGGGTCGGGCCCAAACACAGCTTGGGTTGGCCGGGTTGCAGGCCTAGATATAGTAAGAGATGTGGTTTAGGGTGATGACATGAAGGAATGAGAGGGGGAGAGGATCAAAGTATCAGATATGTCAACCTTGGTTGTACCTGTGATGGGAAGGCCCGAAATATGAGTTTTAATGTAGCCAATCCATGTCTGAAAAGAAAGAAGGATTGTAAGGTAATGATTAATGCCTTAAGAGTTGAGGAAAAGATGCGGATCATATTAGTTCTTAATGAGCATAACCACGGCCTCAGTTTGTAGAAATTTCGGTTCTCTTGATGTAACAGAGAAGTGAGTGAGACCATAAAAAGAGTAATGGACACACGAATTAGCTGACATTTGAATGAATAAGAGTTTTGGATTTCTTGTTGTTGGAAAAGGGGCTTCGAGAGCCTCCTATTTTTGAAAAATGATTGTCGCAATTACATCGACAAGGTACGACATCTACGACTTGGTGTAGGTGGTGTTAGAGCAATTCGATATTATTTTTTGAGGATTTAGTACAAGAGTAATGATTTTTTTTACATAAATGGATTTAGATGATGACGGAAGGCTAAAGAATATTTTTTAGGTAGATCCACATTGTAGGGCACCCTACTAGTATTTTGGTGATTTAGTTACATTCAACACCACATACCTGACGAATAGATATGAGACGCCATTTGCATCATTTGTTGATGTAAACCACCATGGGCATTTGATTCTATTGGGAGCTGGGTTGATTTTCAGGGAGGACATGGAGACCTTTACATAGTTATTCTAGACTTGGTTGCAGTGTATGTATTGTATAGCTACAAAAGCTATTATGACTGATCAAGACAAAGCAATGAAAAATGCTATTGCTATTATCTTTCCACAAATTTGACTTAGATTTTACCTGTGTCATATACTGAAGAAAGTTTCAGAGAAGCTTGGGTCATATGTTGCTTATAAAAGTAGACTAAAAAAATCACCTGATGAAATGTGTGTACGACACTCAATCTATTGAGAAGTTTGAGACATGTTGAGACGGGTTACTTAACACATATGACCTACATGACAATGCTTGGTTGAAAAATTTATATGCTAACCATGAACATTGCGTACCAAAATTCCTTAAAGAGCACTTTTGTGTTGTAATTAGGGTCGGCTCTCCCATAAGGTTAGTTAGGCAGTTGCCTAAGGCCCCACAGGGGAAAAAGGCCTCAGAAAATATTAAAAAAATAATTAAGTAAAAAAACTTTTAAAAAAGTAAATTATCTATACTAAACAAAAAAATTAAAAACTTATGTCTAAAATAAACAAGCCGATGGTAAAAAAACACTCTAACAATTATAAAAGAAATATAAATTTTTATTTAATTATATAGACATGCAACTTCATTTAGGAAAGCCAAAACTCACAATAATGATTGTAAATTTAATGGTTCCAATCTAGCTCTACAAAGTCCAAAAAAATCAAACGGAACATCTAACAAACTCTCATTTTATACCTGAAATCAACAAATCTTATTTAATTGCTTTTGTACTCCACTGCTAATTCTCTAATTGCATCCATCTTGCTCATATGCATTGGCAACCTCTCCATTGTCTCCAATCGCATCGTCAAATGTTGAGCTGCTCTGCTATGTAGCCTGTGTTTTGGTGAAGAAGGTAAGTAAAGTTAATTAATCTGAGGCTTGAGCTTTAGTTTGTATATAGAGTGAAGTTTTTGTTTTATACATATATGGTGAAGGTTTGTGGCAATAAAATAGCCACATGAATGTGGTTCCTTGATAGACTTTTCCAGAACATCCTTGTCCCTTGGTTATTTTATTTTCTTAGTTCTTCAAGACTTAATCGACACTTTCACAATTCACATGGCCTATGGGCCATGGCACCTGTTGAACTATTTTTCAAACTTATATTCTTACTCTTTTAATTCTTCTAGTCTATAATTTATTTCTTGATTTTGGATATTAACATTAAGATATTTCATTTTCTTGTGCAGATTAACAATTTTATATAAAAGTGAAGGTCATTTGTTATATAAAATGGATCTTGTTTGCTAAATCAGGTTCTATTATTTTATGTTAATATTTATTTTATTCTAGAATATTTATAATCATAGTAAGATTTTATGTAGTGGATACTATTCTTTTCTACTAGAAAATATGCATCCAAATATGAGAAACTTAAAAAAAATAATAATAATAGAAAAATTGATTGAATCCCAAAAAGAATCTTTAAATAAATTTGTTACTACCAATAAACAAAGTATAGTAGAAAATTTAGGTGAAATATTTGTAGATGATCAAGAAACACACCAAATAGGACTGCATGATAATTAAATAAATTAAGAAATACAACAAAAGGGATATGAAGATAATGAAACAACACAACAAACCCAACAAAAGGGATTTGAAGATAGTGCTCAAACATGTACTGCTACAATTATTGCTTGAGAATTTGGGTAAAGTATAGAAGAAAATAAAAATACTGAGGACATATTTGATTCTATTTGTTCAAATATTTATGACCCAGCTTAATGGAAATATGTTGATACAAAATTAAGGGATTTATTAGTAGAAAATGATCCAATTAGATATAGCGATATAAAATTTCCTAAGGATGAGAACTCTAGACATTTTTTCACTACATATTATATACGAAGCTTATCAAATGGGGAGAAACATGATAGAAAATTATTAGTGTATGCAAAATACTTGAATAGAGTATTCTGCTTTTGTTGTAAGTTGTTAAATTCAAACATTAGTATAAGCCAACTAGTTAATGAAGGAACCGATGACTGGAAAATCCTTAGTGCTAAGCTTAAAAACATGAAACAACCGATGAGCATATTACTAAAATTACTGCTTGGCTTCATTTCGAAATGAGATTATTAAGAAATAAAAAAATTGACAAAAAAGTCCAGGAACAAATTAACAAAGAAAAAAATTATTGGAAAAAAGTGTTATTGAGAATTGTTGTTGTAGTTAAAACCCTTGGTAAAAATAATTTACCATTTCAAGGACAAAATGAAAAGATCTACCAAGAAAATAATGGAAATTGTTTAAGCCTAATTGAGATAATTTCTGAGTTTGATCCAGTAATCCAAGAATACACTCAACGTATTCAAGATGGTGAAATTCATAATCATTATCTTGGACATAATATACAAAATGAATGAATATACTTGCTAGCAAGTGGAATTAAAAACCATATTATTAAAAAAATAAAGGAAGCAAAATATTTTTCGATTATACTTGATAGTACCCTAGATTCAAGTCATCAAGAACAAATGTCTCTCATACTAAGATGTGTTAATATTTCAACAAGCCCAATAAAAATAGATGAACACTTTTAGAATTTATTAAAGTAGATGATACAAGTGAAAAATGTATTCTCAGTGAATTATTAGATGCAATAAAAAGCCTTGAACTTGATATTAATAATGTTCAAGGACAATGTTATGATAATGAGTCTAATATGAAAGGAAAAGAGTATGGGGCCCAAAGAAGATTGCTTGATATAAACCCTAAAGCATTTTACATACTATGTGGTTGTTATAATCTTAATCTTGTTATATGTGACATGGCTAATTCTTGTCCTAAAGCTATATCATTTTTTGGAACAGTCTAATGTATTTATTCTTTGTTTTCTTCATCAATAAAGCGATGGAAATTTTTGCAAGATAATGTATCAATTCTAACTCTTAAGCCACTCTCACAAACATGTTGGAAAAGTCTAATTGAAAGTATCAAAACAATAAAATTCCAAACTCCACAAATAAGAGAAGTTTTATTGAAACTAGCAAAAAATAACTGAAGACCCTAAAACAAAAAGTGAAGATAATTATTTAGTAGCATATGAAATTGAGAACTTTGAATTTATATTAGTCATGGCCATATGGTATGATATATTATTTTCGGTCAATAATGTAAGTAGAAGTCTGCAATCCAAAGATATGCATATAGATATTGCCATTGATCAGTTAAAAGGTTTTTTTTTCCAAGATTATAAAGAAAATGGATTAATTAAATTTGCTATGATTTCATCGAAAAAGATGGTAATTAGTATGGAAATAGAACCTGTATTTAGAGCAAAACAAATAATTCATAAAAAAAATAGTTTGATGAAAATATCAATGAAGAGACAACACAATCTACCGAAAAATCTTTTAGAATTAATTATTTCTTATTTATAGTAGATCAAGCAATTTCTTCAATTCAAAATAGGTTTGAACAATTTCAAATATATGAAAAAATTTTTGGTTATGTATTTAATATTAAGAAATTGAAATCACTTGACAATGGTAGTTTGCAAAACAATTGTCTTTTAGGGTGGGTTTGAGTATTTAGAAGTGTTGAGAAGAGTTGTAAATAATAGTAAAAAGTAGATGAAAAGTAATAATAAAATAATAAATAGTAATAAAAAGTAGGTGAAAAGTAATAAATAGTAATAAGAAGTGTTGAGAGTATATACCCAAACGCAAAAAGCTTTTTGAAATATGATATTGATGGTTTAGATTTATTTTCTAAACTAAAAGTTTTCAATTTTTTTTAACCGATAGTAGAAATTAAGCACACCGATCGATATATTAAATTATATGAAAAGACTTGATTATTTTACAAATGCATGTATCACTTACAAAATTTTATTGAGAATACCTATTATTGTTGCTTTTGCAGAAAAAAGTTTTTCAAAATTAAAACTGATAAAATCGTATATAAGATCAACAATTTGCAGGAAAGATTAAATGGACTAGCCATATTATTAATTGTGAATGAAATATTAGAATGACTTGAATATAAAAATTTAATTTGTAATTTTGCATCTCAAAAAGTAAGAAGAATAATTTTTAAATAAAAATATATTTAGATATAACTTAGTTAATTTGATATAAGAAAAAGGCCCCGTTTTAACTTAACGCCTTAAACCTCAAAATCTATTGAGTTGGCCCTGGTTGGGGATAATCAACTAATTTTAGCCTCCACATAAACATGTGCATAGTTATAACCCATCATTGATGAACTATTGAGGATTAAACATTAACCATGTCCTAATTAAACGTACTCAAACACAATGATTATAATAATACGATATGATATATAAACAAGCTGGGGCATATTCAAGGACCCTAATTGCCTGCCAAAAATAAAAATAATCTAGGGCATATTCAAGGACCCTAATTGCTTGCCAAAAATAAAATGAAAACAAGCTGGGGCACTTTTTTTAAGCAACATGTCAAGAATCGTTGCAAATACAACTATACAAGTTACATTACAATTTTTAAATACAAGAATCATTCTAACCTGTCCAGCGTCAAAACAAATCTCACACACTTTTTGTAAATAAAAGTATCTATTAGAGAAACAAGAACTCGTGCCTATTTTGGATATATAAATTTCACAATCTCACAAGCTCAGATATGAGATACCAAATTTCAAAAATCTAAATCTCGAATATTAGATTTCAAACCAATATTTATAAAATCAAAATAAAACAAAATAACAATGAAAAATCATAAATAATGAAAAATTTCTAAAAATAAAAGATTAAGCCTTAAAAATATTTTTAAATACCGCCTAAATGTGAGAGACAGCTGCGTGAAGGGAGGGCTAAGAGACAATTGAGAGAGGGTTGCAGCTGTTGAGGGAATTGAGGGCTAATAGGAGTTGACAAGGGCTGCGGTTGTTGAGGAGAAAAGTGAATCTGATGGAGATCGATGAAGGGACAAAAGAAACATTGCGAAGGGATAAGGGGGAGGGGAATCGGGCTGCAACCTAAAGATGTGAATGAAACGGCGCCGTTTCTCCAATCTCACAAATGATGCCGTTTCATTAAAGGAGCCTGTCACATCAACAACTGTAGCAACCGTTTGTGTGTTGTTTGCCCTTAGCGACTGCATTTAACATTTTTTTATATAAATTTTATTCGTTCCTAGGATTTTCACTCAGAAGCAATGGACATAATCAACGCGATGTCACTCATGCATTAGGATATTCGTCTAGAAATATGATCTCAGAGAACCAAATGATGAGTACAAATATGGTACTTTGGATTATCCAAAGTTAAAGTTGAGCAGTGAAGATCATAATTAAGCTCGGATTCCTAGCTGCATGCCTACGTGCTATGAGGTCGAAGAAGTTTATTAATTATTATTATGCATGCCACACAGAGAGAGAGAGAGAGAGAGAGAGATTTATACAGCACTTCTTACAGCACACAGTTTATTTATTACTGATAAATAGCAGGCCCAAACTACGTTAACATAGTACATACGCGCCCAAGAGGAAGCTACACAACTTAAATACATGATCTTAGAATAGCAATCCTTCAAACCATTAACTAACTAAAATTCACACTATGGATGATCTCCACCACACACATGCAGTACGCATATATCTATATATATAATAGAGAACATGATGATGATGGTACTCAAAAGTAAGTACCATATATATATATATGTATGCATATATTTTGTCATGCCTTAATCGGTGCAGCAGCGGTACATGAGGTACTTCTCCATAGGACGGCGACACTCTGCGCACACTATCCTCTCTGGGATTTCCCCAGTGATCCCACTAGGAAGGATAAGGCGGTTGCAGTGTTGCGGGCCGTGAAGCTTTCGTAGATACTCTTTGAATGCTTGGACAAAGCCATTATCCTCAGCATCATCTTTCCAGTTTCCGAAGTCTTCCATGGTTTTTAAGGCAATCTCTCCGTTGCCTCTGGCTATTATTTCTTCATGATCAGGTGATCCTCCGCACACTACTGCCCATTCTTTCTCACTGCCATCAAAGCTAAGCATAGTCATGACCTCCTCCATTATAGGATCGTTTTCGGCAGTCTTGCCATTCTTCATTTTGGAGTATAACATACTCTCCAGTCGTGTCCAAAAGAACCATATGTATGTGGGTTCAGCCCAGAACCGACTAAGCTGCTCTGTACTGATTATTGAATTAATTTTCTGCACCGTCTCCTTCGCATTGCTCTTTCCAACATAAAGAAGATCTAAAGTGATATTAGCTGCCTTGGCAACATTTTTTGCTGAGGTTGTGAACTTCCGAATCCACTCGATGTCCTCACCTCCATACAAGCATATGATATAACTCCCTTTTGCCATCTGATTACGATAATTAGAGAAAGAATATTAATATATGCAACCATATGATACTGTAACTAGTCTTGAGTTACGCAAAATAAGCTCTTGCGTATACTCTTCCACGCACACATTTTAATCAATAATGTCATCAGAATTTTTGGTTTTTTATGGAGTAAAATTTACATGATACACACACACAGAGGTACAAATATATATAGGTGCATGCATTTGTGTGATGGTGTCCATATGCATGCGTGACGATGGAGATACCGATTCTATGATTTTTGGATCGATGCCATTGATAAGTAGTGCAAGTCCCCAAATATCTGCCTTCCATAAAGCTTCCTCTTTCTCAATACTAAAAGGGATGGCCAAAGGCCCCCAGATCCACATCATGTGGAGTGCATTAATGGAGGCCACCCTTCCTTGTGGATCCAAGGACACTAGAATCGACCTCTTGTTAAAATGCCACACTTCCTTGATATACTTAATAACTGCCGGTTCGATTGTCCAGGGATCAATCACACTATACCATGGCATCATTGACTGCAACTCCTGGAACTTTTTGACCTTCTCTTCATGATCTGCATGGGGACTTAACCTATCCACGACTGGGAGCCAGACCACTTCGTATTGCATCTGATCTGTCTTCCTCATCAGTGGGTCTTGGTACAAATGACCAAGAATTATAATTTCATCAAGGGGTATATCAAGATCTGATATGAGCAATAGCACATGCTTTCTCTGTAGTACTTCAATATTTACCTGTTTGTGCCAGCCAGCCAACAGGAGAACTCTTAAAACTTTTATTTATATAATTGCAAGTTAAAATAATTAAATGGTGGAGCTTACATTTAGTTAATTAATGAGAAATGGAGTTTCGAAAGCAAACCTTTTTCTTAGAGGAACCAAGCACCAGCTCTTCCTTGGGGTGTAGCAATGCCCTAAGAATCTTGAAATTGTCCTGGTGTAATGTCTCGAAAAGACGGATGAGAGTGTGTAAATATTCCAGATGTCTATTCTCCTCTGCATCCCACAGGCGACTTTATTTAGCCCATAATTATATAGAAAATAGAGAAATAAAATAGACAAAAATTGAACGTACAACTGACAAAATAGTGACACTTCACGAGTATTTGTCCTACATGTTAGTAATGGATAAAGGAAATTAAGTGCCTTAAAAGTGCACTAATGACCTCTATTTATAGGCCATGAGACACTAGTTAGCAAGGGTCACAATCATTGGCAATATAACAGTTGGAAAAAGACATAATCCTAAACAACTAACACTTCCTTGCTACCAATATGAGCTATCCGCTACTCAACTCTCATCTGCATACTCCTTGCAGATCGGCATCAGAGCATGACAAGCCTTTACGTGTGCATGTTTTTATCATTATCTTATCTGACTGCACCTTTCATTATATGTGCTCCCACTAAACACATATAACTGGTGACTTCATTTTACTAAAAATTTAGTGAACAACATCAATTCTCCTTGACTGTATCAATAATCAATATCCTTGTTACAATTGACGACTTTAGCCGACTTTAGCCTAATAATCTTATCAGTGACTTTAGAAATGATTAATTAATTATTTGATTAATCGACCTGACTCTAATACCACTGTAGAAAAATGGAAAAACAAAATGGACGAAAATTGAACGTAAAACTGACAAAATGGTGACACTCCTGTGAGGGTATTTGTCCCACAAGTTGGTTATGGACAAAGGGAATTAGGTGCCTTGAATGTGCACCAATGACCACTAATTTATAGGCCATGAGACACTAGTTGACAAGGGTCACAACCATTAGTAATACAATGGTTGGTAAAAGACAACCTTAAACAAGTGATATAACCTATTGACTAAATCAAAAGGTTGTATCTTTTGACACTTCCTTAACCATCACCCTCATGAGAACCATCACCATAGAGAGGGTATCATTCCAAGGGATATACCGTTTAATTTTCACATCCCTTAGAAATTACAAATTAATTATCAGGCAGGCAGTACTAAAGAAAGATAACTTCAAGAATGAAGAATAATACGTTTTCCTTGCAATTGACTCAACTCAACCTCTTTAACAGTTTGATTATCTCAATCCAAATCTTGTAGTTAAGCAAAAGAAAGGTGATGGTTTTCTAGCCTTGGTTCTATTACATTACCTGACACCCCGGTCTCTCGAAAATATGGCCACTAATTAAGAATATCATATTTTTCCAAAATCTTTGAACTGATTAGCTTGCCTATATTATATAATTCATAAGATATAGAGAAATAGATAATCAATGGCCCACCTATATGTTGTAAACAGAGAGCGAGTTGGCTCTGCAGATGCTCGTGTATATTGGTGACCTTGTACGCCAAGCTTGACAGTTCCCATGCCTCTGTGGTTAATGCAGTACTGTTCCTAAAATCAGCATAAAGATCAGTATGTTATATATATATATATATATGGCATACTTAGAAAACTGAATGATCAGCTTGATGTGTTAAAAATTTGTAACCGCCAAGAAATTAATCCAAAGATGTAATCCACGTATTAATTCGAACATCGAAGGTGTGGGTTCATGAATAAAATTATGGCTGGGTACCGTCCTCGATCTTTGCTATAATAATAATAATAATAATAATAATAATAATAATCGAGCTTTGTGTATCCTGCACAACTTACTCCAGCCTCAAACCTATAAGGCTTGCAATCTGTGTAGAGCAAGCCACAATGCTTCGAATGGTCCAATAGGTAGCAGTTGGTAAATGAGAAGTGAAAGCCTTCACAGCTGGGGTGTCATCCGAAATGAACTGAGATGGAAGTTCCGTGAACTCAACAATGCACGTAGTTACATCAATTACGGCATTGATTAGTTTATTAAGTGCCTCAAACTGGGGTTTTAGAGAGCTGGAATACTCTACGATGTTGGGCAGCTGCTTGAGGAAAGCCAAAGATTTGGCAAGTGGATTTCTGGTGCAAAGCTGGGCAACGAGCCAGAATTCCCCAGAATTCACCGCAAAGGCTGCTAGGGTTAGAACCACTTTTGAATCCCATGAAAAGCTTGTGAGAGTGTTCAATAATCCCATTGTAGTTGCATGTGCATCTCCACCACCAGAGCACTTGCATGATAACTGGCATGAGTGAATATATAGAAGATGTTAGTTCCTATATATATATATATATATATATATAATATACTCTTCATTTTAATAAGCCGACTCAGTTCCTATATTATATTATATATATACTTCACCCAGAACAGTACTTTTTGTGTAAAAACAAGAGTAGAACTACAGAAAGTAATTAATTTTGGTTTTTTTTTTTTTTAATTTTATTTTACGAAGTTGACGTTGGAAAAGCACACATTTGGTTGACCATGCATGAACCAACAATTGTGTCGAGAGGGCCAACATTTCTATTGCATGACATATTTATGTAAAAAGTAATGTTAAATATATGGTGTGTAATCTCTATGCACTTCATTTTAAAAAAAAAGTAGAGTCCACCCTTAAAAAATAATAACTTTTTTCATGGAGATCCTCGATTTATCTATTTTTTTAAAGAGAGTGGGTGAGACTTGCACATGGTCTTAGGACTGCAAACATCAATTCTCTTATATAAATTAAAAAGAGATTGAAAAATTATAAAAACACAACTAAAAACTATTTTTCATATAAAATTATGCATAAAATCTAGAGGTTATTAATTATATGATTTCAAAAAGTTTTGGGAGTCGGGGCCATTTTCTATATTTATAGAATTATGCATAAAATTTATGGTTATCATATGTGTTAGGGGGAATTTTTGTCAGGAGCCTAAAGCTCATGTGAACAGTCCCAAGCCCATCACCTACCTTGGGCCCCATGAGTCAGGCTATCACTGGTCCAAGCCCGTGAGGGAATCCCCTCAGCAACTCAGGGTGAACCCATGCGGGTCAGAGTCTACCACCTGTGGTGAGATGGGACGTTGTAGGAACGACACGAGAAATCTTAGTCAGAGGAAAGACAGAGAAACACGTCAGGAGAGGAGATGGAACTGAGCAGTAATACCAGAAGACAATGCCGCATTTAAGGAAGACACCAGACAGCCACGCCGCATTAAATGACTGATACCTGAAGACCATGTCGCATTAAAGATAGCATGGTAGTGGAGTCTCCTAGGAGGCCTCCCTCTTCGCCAGAACACAGGGTATGGCCTCTTGACTAGAGGAGCTGAGTATGAAGGGATGCCCAGAATTACGAGATAGGGGGACCGATCCTTAATAGAAAATTGCTACTAGATTTCTACATTTTTCCTTAAAAGCGTTTACGTAGAGAAAAAGAATGACTTAGGCATTAGAGACTGCCCAGGCTACCGAGAGCCACCCATTTCCCTGTTGTAGGACACTAATCGAGTAAAGGCCCAGACTGCTAAGCAACCCAGCCCAAAGGTGTACGAAACACGACGTTAACAGCTGGTGCCGTTTGTGGGATTAAACAAATTTTTAAGTCGAGCATGTCCTTTGTATGCCTGCGAGAACCCGTTTTCAGTCGACGCGGCTGTGGAGAGGACGCTAACTGATGAGGTGGATGTCATTCGGGAAGAAAATTAGGCCATCAAGGATGACTTCCGCGAGTCGATGCATCAGGAAGGCTCCGGTGCCAGCAAACACCAGGAATCCAGAAGGGAAGAGGAGGGTGACAATGCCTTGGAAGAAAGAAAGCGCATGCAGGATAAGCTGTGTAACCTCCAAGGAAAATATGAGGAGGTAATGAGAAAATGTGGAGCTCGTCCACAGTAGATCAGCTATTAGTTAGCACGAGCTTGCCATATAGTGCAAAGGTGATGGCGGTCCCGTTGCCACCAAAGTTCTGGATCCCACCCATGGAAATGTACGATGAGACTTGAGACTCGATCGAGCAATTCGAGACCTTCAAGGCCCACATGAAGTTGCATGGGTTTCCTGGAGAAGTGGCGTATAGAGCCTTCCTGCTAACCCTGAGCGGACCTACAAGAACCTAGTTCAGCTCCTTAGCGCCTAGTTTCATTGAGAGCTTTGATAAGCTGGCATGCCTATTCCTCACCCATTTCATGGCCAGCTGAAGAAGAAAACGCCCAGCCGCTTTCCTCCTTACCATCAAGCATAGAGATGACGAGAACCTGAAAGCTTATCTAGCTAGGTTTAATAAGGAGTAGATGACTGCGAAAGACTAGAACGAGAAAATCACGCTGGCAGGACTGCTCGGAGAAGTCTGGCCTCAATCGACATTCATGACGGAGTTGGCAAAGAAGACCCACGCGACTCTCCGAGAATTCATGGATCAAGCGGAAAACTTCATCAACACCGAAGATACCCTCCACACCCTAACCGAACCTACGAGAGATAGAGGGGGCGTAGAAGAAGGGAAAGGCCTTGACCAATGGTCACACCCAGGAGAAGACGGAGCGTAAACAGTGGGAATCAGGGAGGGAAGAGCCCGCTGTGAGAGGCCCACCGCATAGGCACGGTCGCTTGACATTCACCGTCACCAAGGATGAGAAGCGGCCCGCCTCGAAGGAACGACGCTACTGCACCCACCATCGAACGACCTCCCACAATATCGGACAGTGCTGGTAACCTCGGAAAGGCTACGCTCCACCGCGGTATCCTCCTTTTCAGTGGCAAGAGCGGCTGTGGAGAGGACGTTCCCAGGAAAGAAGCCCTGCCAGGGAGTACTAGCAGAGGAGGCGGGAGAGCCCGAGGTGAAGGGACGTCAAGCGCGAACCACCACGCCCTCCCCCTCAATAGATGCCCACGAGGGAGATTTGCACCATTGCAAGAGGTTTTGTTAGTGGAGGGGCAATTTCGTTTGGGAGGAAAGCCCATGCTAGAGAAGCCCGGTATCGCGATGTCTATGCAGATTCCTACTGCTCCACGAAGTACCTCAGAACCGAACCCGCTCCTATGATATCCTTTGGAGAAGTCGATGAGGAAGGGGTTCTCTATCTGCATGATGATGCACTGGTAGTCACCATGCAGATTGCCAACTTCACAACCAGGAGAATCCTCATCGACAACGGTAGTTCCGCTAACATTTTGTTCTGGGAGGCATTCACTCTCATGGGGGTAGATGCAACTTAGCTCCGGCCGACCCCAACACCTCTCAAAGGTTTCTCTAGGGAAATAGTTCAACCGACAGGGACAATCGCCTTGTTAGTCTTGGTGGGCAACCCGCCCTACATTGCCTCGGTCATGGTCGACTTCCTGATAGTGAAGGCTCCCTCCACTTACAACGCCATAATCGGCCGTCCAACGCTCAACAAGCTGAGGGCCATCACTTCCACTTACGACCTAAAGGTTAAGTTCCAAACAGCCAAAGGAATCGGGAGATTCTAGGAGAGCAAACCTCAACATGGGAATGCTACATGCAGGAGCTGAAGTCAACCATGAGAAGAGTAACGCCCAAAATGAGCATGCGCCACTCATGAAGTCGCAATAAACTCTTGCCAGAACATGAGCTATCCCAACTAGGAGGGAGAAGGAGGGGGACATGCTGAGAAGGAATGATAGCCGAGACCCTTCACATGCCTTTTTCCTTTATTTTGTTTCTGTAAATTTGGTTTTCTTGTCTGTTAATGAGGATGTTGAGTCTCTTTCAGGAAACTTACGAAACTAGTCTCTTACCACAATCACTTCAAACCTCCCCTGAGGAAATAAACCTCGAGCAGGAATGCTCCCTTGAGGGAATGAACGATCCTCACTCGAGGCAACGCACCTCGTGCGGGAAAGCTCCCTTGAGGGAATGAACGAACCTCCCCTGAGGAAACAAACCTTGTGTGGGAATGCTTCCAAGTGCGGAAAAGCTCCCCTGAGGGAATACTCCTTTGAGGGAATTAACGATCCTCCCTCGAGGCAACGCACCTTGTGCAGGAAAGCTACCCTAAGGGAATGCTCCCCTGAGGGAATAAACGAATCTCCCCCAAGGAAACACAACTCACACGGGAATGTTCCCTTGAGGGAATGAACCAATCTCCCCTAAGGAAACACACCTCGTGCAGGAATGCTCCTAGGAGCGGGAATGCTCTCCTGAGGGAATAAACTAACCTCCCTCGAGGAAACACACATTGAGCAGGAATGCTTCCCTAAGGGAATGAGAGAACCTCCCCCGAGGAAGCACACCTCACTCGAGAATGCTCCCCTGAGGAAATGAACGAGCCTCATCTGAAGAAGCAAAGGAGAGGGTATGATTTAAGGAGCCCCTGCTCCTCTTTCAATGGAATGCGGACAGTCCCAAGATTAATCTAAGCTTGCAAAGAGCTCGAAGTCTCACCACGTCAAATCAACCAGGAAGGTTGGTAATTATCAAGTAAAGTATACATGTCTATGTTTTGATTTTTGCAGAATGTATGCGAAGGATTTGGGCGAGTCTGGCTAAAGCACCGAGATCAACTAAGCCTTGCTGGTTCTACATATCAAAGCAATTTCTCTTATGGCTCTGACTATGCAGCAAGCAAAATGGGGAGCCTTGTGCACAAGATCGGGTGGCAATTATACTATAAGGGGTCTCCCATATTGCTAAGTGTAAAGGGTCAAGCATACTCGATGGGGTGCTATCAAAAAGGTTATCAATTTGCCAAGATACAAGGAAGTATCGCAAAGAAAGACGACAGAACAGGAAAACATAGAAGAGTATTTTATTCATCAACTACCAGAACAATTAAAACGGAAGGGCTATAGCATAACAATGAGAAACCATGCAAAGAGAAACAAATTCAAACACAGTTCAAAGGTCTGAGTCGGACTCGGTGGGCTACAACACCATCAGAAGTAGGGCTCGATGGGGTACGGTACCGTTTGTAGAAAAAGGCAGCAACTCCCAGGGTCCAAACAAAAATTTTAGAAAGGCACCATCCTAAAATGGAGGTTGGGAAGCACAACTGGAATCGCCTTGAAGGGGGGATTCGGCAAACCCGAACTCTGTGGACTCCCTCAAAGAACATAAGGCGGTGAAGAGCTCGAGTTGAAGATAAGACCCACCACAATCTCCATGAAAGTCCCCCCCATGGTACGAGTCTCCTCTCCAACTCCTTCTCGGGTCGGAGAGGAAGTGTCTAGGCTTGAGTAGACTCAAAATGCCTAAAATCTCCTTCTATAATCCAGCCAGGGAGGGAAGCCCTACTTTCTTGGGGTGCGGAGACAACCTGGGATGTAATGAGGAATCGTGAACTGCACAAGGAGTTCTGACGCAGAGAAACCCATTGAACAGTCCACCTGTGGAGGTGGGGGTACAAAGTTCTCCTAGTAATGAAGAACGACGTGACTTTCGGGAGGGCATCCGTTGAAGGTTCGAAGGGATTGCCAGACATGTCTCTGCAAAAGCTCATTGTAGGACCCAACATCATGAGGCCGGCCTAGGCCAGAGTGCCCATTGAAGCCTAGAAGGGCGCATGGGGAACAGAGTTTTGGAAGGCTTGAAGAGCAGGAGGGGAGAGTAGATGGCAAATAACAAAGAGGGAGATGCCTATATATAGGTTGGGAATGACGGCTCGCTTCCCAAAACTCATGCTAAAAGAATGTTTTGGGAATTTCGTCAGATCTACCGTGTATCTCACAGAAAAATCCCATACAAATTTCATAGCACGCATGGGGAAACGTTGCCCACACCATAATGGTAGAACAACCAATAGGCACGCAGTTAATGGCTAACTATTCAAAATCCTTCTAGATCTTCCGAAGGGACATTAGTCATTAACCCATTCTCACAGGAAGACTAAAAGACAGGTATGACAATAAAGATAGAAAGACAAAATTTGAAGCGTCCCTATAAAGAGGAAGACACTACGAGCAAACAATAGAGAAACAGTGTGAAAGGAGAAGTCAAAGCGGTGGAAGATAATCAAGGCATAAAGAAAGTTTATTATTGTTCATTGATTAACACGACGTCCATCAGTACTGCCAAAGCGGCCTAGGGTACAATCAAAGACAAAAAATAAAAATAAAAAGAAGAACAATGGCAGTAGAGGGGGTCAAGACCGGGAGGCTCTCAGCTCCTCTGTGGGGCCCGATGAGCCAGTCTCAGCGGAGTCTAACTCGCGCCAAGGGCTAGCAGAGTGTTCCTCAAGACTCCCTCCCCTCGAGCTTGTGATAGCATTGCCCCAGTGAGGGAAATCGGTAGGATCATCATCTTTCGAGAGGAAAGCATCTGGAATCATCTCTCGCCCCAGCTTGCCAGAATGGTTGAGGGCCGCAACGTCAGGCGCAAGGTCCTTGAAATCCACTGCCTGCAGATGTGCCTCCAGCACCTCTGAGCTATTCTGAGGGTTGAGGATGACATAGTCGCACATCCTCTCCAGGCCCTCCAAGTACCCGTGAGACCACACTTCTTCTCGAACGTAGAGAGCCTTGCCCAGTTGCTTACTTGACCGTGTGGCTACCTCTTGCACCGGTGATAAGTCACTGCGCAAGTAATGGATGACCACGTCCTGACCGTCAATTCTCTTCTGGGTAGCCCCTAGGTCGGCCAGTACTTCCTCTTCACGGATCTTGGCCGTAGACAACAAGGCCCCGCGATCCTCTGCAATGGCTGATAGGGTGGAGCGCTCCTCCTCCAGCATCTTAATCTGGTAGGAGTGGAAGTCTCAGAGCCCACTCAACTCCTCATTCCCTGCCTGGAGAAGATCCTACGACTCTTGGAGCTTACTCAGTGACTCCTGAGCCTTCAGGGCCATATCTCTGGCCATGGTCAGCTCCGCCTCCAAGCATCTCCGCACTTTCCTCTCCTGCTCCATCGTAGACTAAAGGCTGCACACCTCATCTTTGGCAGTCTCCTAGCCTCTCGTAACATGCTCAGCCAACACTCTAACTCCTTACGTAGATTCTGGGGTTAGAAAGGAAGGACAACAGACTTAAAAAGTAAGAAGAGAAGAGATGAAACGTAGGATGCAAGACGGATAAAGAAAGAGAAACCTCAGAAAGAAGCTTCTGCAACTACTCCACCTCACGGTTTATAGCATGGTCCTCCCGCAAGACCTTGCCCTCCTGTTCGAGAGAAACAGCTTCACCTACCATCCCCGAAGGATGCCTCTTTCCTATTAGGGGCACGACTAACACATGCTCGCCAGGCCCACAACCTAGAGAAGTAAAGGTACCCTCGATCGCCCGTAAGGCAAGGTAGGTTACGGCGGATGGGCCACCCTCGTCCTCGTATCTGCCATTGTCCCTCTCCAGAGGACTCCGGCGAGATGGGACGTTGTAGGAACGGCACATGAAATCTCAGTTGGAGGAAAGACAGAGAAACATGCCAAGGAGAGGGGATGGAATTGAGCAGTAATACTAGGAGACCATGCCGCATTAAATGTCTGATAACAACGCTGCATTAAAGACAGCATGGCGGTGAAATCTCCTAGGAGGCCTCCCTTTTTCCCAGAACGTAGGATATGGCTTCCTGACTAGAGGAGCCGAGTATAAAGGGACGCCCAGAATTACGAGGTAGGGGGACCGATCCTTAATAGAAAATTGCTACTAGATTTTTACATTTTTCCTTTGAAGCGTTTACCTAGAGAAAAAGACTGACTTAGGCATCGAAGGCTCCCTAGGCTACCAAGGCCCACCTATTTCCCTATTGCAGAACACTAATCGAGCGAAGGCCTGAACTGCTAAGCAACCCGGCCCAAAGGCATACGAAACACGACGTTAATAATATGATTTAAAAATATTTTGGGAGGCCATGGCCACCCTTGGTACAACGTCGCCACTGCATGGTGCATGCTTGTCAATCGAAAACTAAAGGAATGTAGAGATTTTCTATAATATATAAAGGTAAATCACTACAAAAGATACTGTCTTTTCCTAATGGAGAAATTCATAGCAAAATGCAAAGTTTTTGTGGGAAAAATCATTTTTCCACAAAATCTCCTTGTAACAAGCTCGTGATGTAAAACTCACAAGCTCGATTATTAACATATATTTAACGAGGATATCTTGACTGGGCCTAGAATAAAAATGATCACCTCGCAAGAGATTTTGTATATAAGGAAAGCCAATCCTTCAAGAATGTCATCAAAGTCAGGCGCCGGGACAGTCTTGTCCTCCGTATCCACATGTTCTAATGTGCCCTATTATACACGTACAAAGACAACAAGAAACATGATTTATTATCTTAAACATTATAATTTGGTTGCAAGTAAAGTATATATAGCATTAATAAATGCAGAGAGAGATTAATAATTAATTAATTATACATACGTTGAGAACGGCATCAAGGCTGGGAGTGGCACGGCGAAAGATGTCCCGAATGATATGGAGAATGGGCTTGACATCAACTTCACGACCATCAGGAGAATGGGTTGCATGAACTTGCTTCATCAATGCATTATCATCGGATAATGCGAACGTCCTACGGTCATGATCCTTTATCATAGTTTGCCTCGTTTTACGAGGTGCTACTGGCCGTGTGATGCTGGCCATATATAAAATAAGGAAGGCAGGCAGGCCGGGGGAGAGTACGGATATATACTTAATATTTGGTTTATATGTGTGGTTTTTGACGTACGTGCCCAGTGTTGGGCAAACGTATATATACGAAATAGAAGAGGCAGGTCATGGGGAATAAATCAATTTATTGTTGGTCAGGAACATATGTACCTTGCTTGTGAGTGGAGTCCAAACAATGCTAAATCCACGCTACTTTCGATTACATGCACGCAAAGAAAGCTGTTTATTTATAATAAATTATTTTCATTATAAATAATCTGTTATAAATATTTATTTTTCTCGTAATAATAGGACATGGCTATCTATTTATGGTGGCCGATAATAAACTTTGTTTTAATTGCATGCAGCATAAAGTGAGCTTAGTTTCAAAGAATTTCCTTCATGTAATTATTGGTTGGGGCAAGCTAGCTAATTAGAGAGCTAGAGTTTTACTTTCTGACATCATCAAGGCGACGTCATCATCATCCTTACCTCAGTCTTAATTTGGGGCTAAATATCTATATTATACGTTGAGGAGTACTCAAATCATTATATTTGGTGCCCATATATATATATATATATATATATATATATATAAATTAATATTTACAATTTTAAAACACGAAGTGTCGTATAATTCATTTAAAAAAATAAAATGTACATAAAATAAATTAATTTTTTAATAATAAATAGTTTACTCTTTTTTAAAATAATTATATGATGTTATTTCATGATTATATATAGTATTAATTTATATATATATATATATATAACTTTAATAATAATAATTTGTCCCAAGAAGTTTCACTCAAAAGCAATAAGGACCTTATACTATATAGCCTGCTAGAAGATAAACTAATCAATGAGCGCTGCACGTTATGGTGGCAATCATGTACGATCTATATATATAAAAGCTATGTCATTTGGGCTAAATTAATTAATATTGAGTCCTTTTATTTTATAAAGATAATTACTATAAATACAAAGAGATTATATAAAAATAAATTTACAAATTAATATAATTTCATAACATACGTTAGATCTACTTTACAATAAAAGTAATTTTATAATTTGACAGATTATATCAAACCACATCAATTTGTGGTTTACTTTTGTGTAATTTTTATGTGGCTCAAGTATTTCCTTTTAGAAATTGAGGAGATATGCCTTCTATATTATTGACATGATAGGATTTGATGATAAGGTTTGATTTGATTGCATGATTTAAATTACTTTGCAAATAGCAGTGTTAACGTTGTATTTCGTACATCTTAGGGGCCAACCCTTAGCAGCTTGGGTGTTTAGACTTGGGCTTGGAATCACAAAGAAAATACCAAGAGATAGTGGCTGAGGAAGCCTCTGATGCCAAAGTCACTAATACTTTAGAAGAATGTAAGTGAGTAGAGAGACTTCGGAGAGGTTAAAGAGTCTTTTGATACTTGGGGGTTCTCTTTTATATCTAACCTCAAGGATTAGGCGACCATACCTTATGGCTGGGCGGATGTCCTCCAGTAGTCCCTTCTGCCATGCCCATTTAATGCGGCGTGGCCCTCTGGGGGATGCATTTAATGTGGCGTGATCCTCTTGAGGGAGTATTTAATGCGACGTGATCTTCTATTTCGTTCTAGAGTTCAGTCTTGTCAAGATGGCGTGTTCCTCCTCCCTTTGTGCCAGGGTGGATTTTCCATGCTTTTTAGGTAGTAGGCTTACCTCTGCTCCAAGGCCTTGAATCCCGTTAACCGGGTCAATAGCCATTTAGTTGGGTTGGCAAATGGCTTGGCCGGCATGGGCCCCTAGGTATTGGGCTCAGCTTCAAGAAAAAAATTCCCTATAGTTACCCCACCAATTCTCATCAGGTTAGGCCGATGGGAATTTCTTCTTCTTCCCATTCCTTTTACGTTGTTGCCACCTTACACTCATCTGGCCAAGGTGAGATGATGCCTTTGCCTCTTGATCCTTCCACGTGTTAGGCCTTTATGCCTCCTTCTGATTCTTGATACAATAGGCCATACCCCACTTTCCAAGTTCTCTGACACAATCTTTGAGGATTGAATCCCAGTATTTGATGGCAGTAGTTCTGTCCCCTCCGCAATAATAGTTGTCAGGCGGTTTTCTTCTTCACACTACATCATCTTGGGGATTTGAATTGTTCCACCTCCCACATTTAGTTTGTGAAAGTTGGAAGGTCGACTAGTTCTTCTCTACATAAGCTTAGTCTTGTTTTTGCCGCTTCCTTCTTACTTCATTTGCTTTTCCCTTACATCTTTGTTCTTCCCTTTGTCTCCCTCATCACTCTTACTCCAAATAGCTACCAAAAGGTCTAATAAGCCTAAAATTTCAATGAATCTCGAGGCCGGTGTTCCCGAACCATGCTACACCAGTCACCACTAGCGCTTTTTTGCAGTTGCTAATTTCTACTTATCGCGTTCCTGACTCGAAGTTCTTCGAGATCCTTAGACCCCGAGAAGGGGCTGTCGATGCTAATCGTTCTGCATCACACGCCGCCCTCTTCCCTAGCATGTTCTCCTATGGCCCTTTCCTTGTCCTATTTGCAAAGTTTTACATCATCTTGGGTTGGCTTCCGCCCAACTTCATCTGAACGTTTGGCAAATTCTGATACGTTGTTGCATCCTACAGCGATGTGCACTGTTGAAGTGTGACTCAGAGCATGTTGACTTAACCTACCGTGAACTCCTTTTGACCCATAATGTAAAAAGGGGGCTTGGGGATATCTGCAACTTTAGGGCAATAAATGCCATTGTCGTACTGGAGCCTTGATATCGTAAAATCGCGAATTGGACTGGTAAGTTCTTCTTCGTGTCTGGCTAGGGGTGGGATTTCCTAGTTGGGCAGATTGGCCATGCTGAGTTCCCTATCAAGGCCCAATGGGGTGTTGTTCCAAACGACAAGGCCGTGCGTCCAACAATCATGCCCAAGGAGCCGCGCCACATTGCCATCGTTAAAGAATGGGTGAAAGAGCCCCCCCCCCCTTTCTCGTTCATTTAGAGGTTCTTTTGGGGGAGGAGAACATCACAGCATACCTTCCTCCTATTGGTCACGCCATCCATGCCAGCTATGGCATTTCCATCCGCCTCACCGAAGAAGCGCTCCCTGACCCTTCCCCTATAGGGTCATGGGAAGAAACCTCGCGCAGAGGCAACCAAGGTCAACCGTTATGCTGCGTCTCTTCTAGGTCAATCGGCAAGGGCGGTCAACATCCAGCGACCGAGGTCATGACGCCTGTCTAGAGCCCAGTCTTTCAAGTCTCTCCCGTGGGCCAGCAAAGGGGAAATCCTTAAGCCTTACTACACCGGCTACTCCTTCTTCAACTGTTGCTCTAGTTTTCGAGCCTATGGTGGTCATTGATTCAGAGGCACTTGTCATGCCCATGGGGCTTAGGACATGACTTGGAGAGGTAACTTACTCCAAATGCACTTCTGAGGGGCCCTTCTGGACGAGATTCCTCTCCAGTCATCCATGGTTTAGCTGCCTCCCGAGGTTAATGTGGAGATGACTCCTTTTTCGGCTTCCAGTGCTCATTCTGTGGCCAGGAATTAGGTCTCAGGTGCTACTTAGGGGCTTCTCAAAGAAGTTTGGTTCTTCCGAAGGGAGTACGCCTTTGCGAGGGCCTCCCCATGTTGAAACTTCAATAGGCAGTATCATGGTCACTATCACTATCATTCATCTCCCAGCAGTGTCAACTAGTGGGTCGGTTAAGGAGACTTTGGATCGAGAGGTCTTTAGGGAATTTAGGAGCGCTGGGGTGGATTGGAGATCACCTTTTACGGGTGGCTCAAATGTGGTTATCTCTGCATCCACCCGTCTTGAAGCCAGGGGAGCGTGGGCGAAGGCTCTAGAGCAGGTGGCCAGGACTTTTCTCTAAGGTTATCTTCTCCTTGACTTGCCCCTTTTTCTATTTTGTTAATTTTTCACTTGTTTTGACTCTTCATCTCTTACTATGGCGGGTTATAGGGAGTCAATATGCTGGCTGACTTCATCATGAGTAGCCAAGTGGTAGTCAAGACGCAGAATTGGGAGCTTCGCACCATGGTGAAGACGGCTATCAACTGTGTGAGTGGGGAGAGAGAGGACAAAAAGTGTCTGGAGGTGGAGCTGGTGGTGGCAGAAGGGCGGGCAACATCGGCTCAGGAGTCATTGAGGCAGCTTCAAGCAAAGAATGAGGAACTTAGGGGCCTCTGAGACGCTGAAGCCCAGCGGCTCAAGCTGTTGAAGGGGGACGCTGAAGCCCAGTGGCTCAAGCTGTTGAAGGGGGAGTATTCTTCCTAGTCGGAAACTTTGAAAGACCAAGAAGACTTACAGTCAGCTACTCTAGCCGCTATCGATCAAGAGAAGGCGAGAGAGGAGGAGGTGCTAAAGGAGTTGCGAGTGGCTCAACGGAGGATTGTCGTCTAGGACATAGTTATCGAGAACCTTTGGAGCGACTTGACTCAGGTACAGGAGGTCACCACCCTCGTGGGCGATCAACTGGGGAAGGCCCTTTACATCCGTTATGAAACTTGGGTGTACGGGTATATTAAAGGCCTTAAGAAAATGTAGGATCACGTTATCTCAAATCCTCAAGCGAGTTCTTGAGTGCTGGAGTAACACTTGAGGGCCGTCAATCTATGTAAACTTGATCCTGATCCTACTGCCCTTAATCATGGTGATGAAATTGGTTGAGCGATGATCCCAGACACCTTTCTTCCCTAAGATAAAGCTCCTATGACCTACCCTCCAGATGGTGTTAGGGGGCAGACCTTGAGGGAACCGACCCTAGAGGTGCCGGGGCCGACCTTGCCGAGCACTCGGTGGACCTGAATGCTTTTGAGGTGGGCCTCATTGCCCTTCACGCCCTTGCCACATGTCAGTTCCTAGGCTTCTTGATTGGGCCTATTGACAGCTGATGCGACATGCATTCTTGTGCGCTTTGGGCATTTAGATAATAATGCTTGCCTTTTACGCCCTTCTCGCATTAATGGTGCTAGATGGACTTTGCGGCATGCATTGCGAGATTCTATAATGCTTGCCACGAGATTCATGCCGAATTTGATGGGGGCCGTGGGATACACTCCTTTCCAAAATCTTGGGGTATGAACCATCGCGAATGCCTATATAAGTCCTCCCTTCTCATTTGGTAGTCATCATATCTCCCTTCTTGCCCTTCAAGCAACTAGAGCCTTTCTAGATGGCTTTCTTCATTGTTAACAGAGCTTGGCATTACTATCACTCAAACTCTAACTTTGTGGTGTGATAATATAGATGCCATCCATCCCACCTCCTACCCCATCTTCCATGCACCTAAAAAATACATTCAAATAAACTTTCATTTTGTGCATGACATGGTTACTCATGGTACTCTAAACATTCAATTTCTTTTACGTCAAAATCATATCGTAGACTTCTTCACTAAACTCCTTTCCTCATCTCAGTTAGCACTATTTCGAAGCAAGCTCAGCGTATCTTTGATAGTGTTTCACTTGAGGAGGTGTGTTAGAAAACTTTCTAGCTTTGCAATAACTCTTTTGAATTCAAGTCGAACAACCTCTGCAACTGATAAGGACGGAAATGATTAGGTTTCAAACCTCAAACCACCACTGAGCATAGTGTTTTGTTATTTAATTTCAAATATACATATCTCATTTTCAAAGTTTTATCTTTCGTTATAAATGACTTGAAGAGTTCTGTAACATACAGTTATTTTTGTGTGCTCTTTGCGCACTCCATTTATGTAATTAGCCAAATAAATTATTTTATATTGAAAAAAAGTGCGGCAATCAATTATATTAGTGAAGTGCGTAAAGAGTATGCAAAAGTGACTGAATGTAGGTTTTTGTTTTTTGTGAAAACGTAAAACTTCAATAAGTTGCATCTCTACATGTGTTTTTTTTTTTGGTGAAAAAAGTAAAACTTCTATAAGTTGCATCTCTACATGTGTTGTGTCCATATGAGTTAAGATGGAGATGATAGAAATTTAAATAAAATATAAAATGAGAAGAAAATGAGTGAGAGAAGAAATTTTGAGGGTTATATCGTTGCCATTTTCAATTGTAATTTAATCTAAACCATTGGTCCATATCTATAAATGTATTACAGAGAAATGAGATAAAGTAAATATATTTATTATAATGAAAATTAAATCTCTTGATTTGATAATTATGAAAACCATATTAGTTGATTTGATAATTATGAAAATCGGATTAGCCAATTTATGAAATCAAATTAAGATAATAATAATTATCTCCAACATCCCCGATCAAACTTAAGATGGATAATTTTGAAATCTCAAATGTCAAATTTGAGTGTAACTTTCATGTCCATTGATTGATTGTTAAGGTGATGATGATAATGACATTGGTGATGAATTGACTGGCAACTGAAACATCAAATATGAAGCTATGACCGACAATGAGATATATATGGCCTCAGTCAACTATAGGACGAAAATTGAAAGACCAAAATGGATATGGGGCTTTAAACAATGCTCACAACAAATAAAGCCCAATAAAAAATGCTTGCAACTAATAAAGATACTCCAAATGCATGAATTTGAGGTGAGACATAATTGAACAACAATGAAAATTTTGTAAGAAGTGAAGCTAGATGAAGAATTTTAAAATAAATAGTGTACAAAATCAAGTCTGGCATTAGCCAATAGCTCTAATACCATGATAGTATTTAAATAAAATATAAAATGAGAAGCGAAATGAGGGAGGGAGAATGGGAGAGAAGAAACTTTGAGGGCACATCTTTGCTTTTTGTAATTATCATTGAATACGAAACATTGATCATTATTTATAAAGAAATCACATATAGATTAGTAAAGGTAAATATCTTTATCATGGTAAAAATTAAATCTATTGATCAACGAGCCTTCGAGCTCCATAACCTCCTCACATGGGTTGCCTTAGGGAACAAGTCAAAGGGCTCAACAACTGTTTGAGATGAACCTAGGGTGTCGACAAGCTCCCTAACAACATAAGCGCGGGTTACAATAAATAAAGTTTGACTTTAATGCCAAAACGACAATACAACTTGAAATCACCTCAGAGGGAAAGAAATCCATTAGCGCCCATGAAAACAAAAATTATCAGCAAGTACAAAATGCACTATCTTCACTAATGATAAAAATAGTTTACACAAGTGATCACCAAGTGTGAGATGCACCCTCACAAACAAGCTTCTCAAATGCACATCTTTGAAGGCCCTTATTATGATTTTTGCAAATCTCTTCAAGGTCCACCCTTGGAGATCTTCATTACATTACACAACAATGGAAAAATCGGGGACAAGCTCCCATAATTTATCTTTCTACAACTTTTATAGTCTATCTTAATCACGACTGACTTGGAGATTCTCAATGTCTTTTTGTTGGAAAAATCGACATTAAGAATAGCAGGCATCTATTGGATACAAACTAAACTGGGTCTAGCGAAACTCATCATTAATAATAAAGGAAGAGATAAGATAAGAAAGAGATAAAACCATGAGATAAGGAAAGAAATAGATAAAGCCAAATTAAATTGACTAAGATACAAAAAATGTCAAAGTGACATATGGCAAGTAGAGACCTTTCAAATTTTCTCTCTATAGAAGGAAGATGTCTTCTTCAACTTTCCTCAAAATCCTAATTTCATCCATTCTATTGAGAGATATGTGAGGCCATAAGAGAATGGGCAATCATCAAGCATAGTGGGCTTCACTTCCAAACAACTCATAGAAGTAAGTCTTTATGCCGAACCAAATAAATATTTGTATGTCTCTTTATTTATATTTTATATGGTTTGTTTCATTATTTATTTTATGGATGAGCATCTGAGCATCCTATTGTGGGCCATTCAACCATATTGTTGGACTTCGACTATCTTGAAAAAATGTATCAACACGATCATTGATGATCATGTACCTTGCTTGAGAGATCATCCTTATTGGATTTGGCATTTACTAATAAATTCAAAAATTTGCCTAATATTACATCAAAAACACCAGCATTGGATTAGGTAGGCAAGTGCAAATAAAATTGACTTTGCGGTATAGTGTTTCGTACACCTGGGGTCATATTTGACATGTCATTGTAGCTCAACTGGATCTTATTTTCTTCTTCTTCTTTTTTTCACAAACCCCAATGGTCAAATCTTCTCTTCCCTTGAATTTCTCTTTTTTTCCCATCCCTTCCCTCCCGAGCCTTCCATTTACTGGCATTATCTCTTCGTTTCTCTCTTGCATTTCCTGGTTTTGCCCATTGCTTCATATTGTCTAGAGTTTGTGTGAATTCCCCTCCATTTTTTCTTGGCTCAAGAACATTTGACAACTTATTTTCCTCTCTTAATTTTGGTTTTCTTCACACGGTTGAACACCATTCGACACTTATCTTTTGGGGTAAAACATCGACATCAACGGTCTTTAAATTGACGCAGCACCACTCATCTTGGGTTTTGCCCTAGAGTGTTTCCCCATCTCATATCTGTTTAAATATGAAGCTTTGGTAAAATTTTGGTCAAACCTTGGTTTTTGATACTTAATGTGTGTTAAGATAGAGGTTTGCGAGAGCGAGAGTGATTCCTAGGCGATTTAGAGGTGACTTTTTCTGTTGGAAGTTGGAAAGTTCGTTTTTACTGACATTGCCATTTTTCATTCGAATTGGCTGGTTTTTGCAGATAGGGTTGCCTTCTGACCACACCCTTCACCCCTCCGATGGCTTTTCCGTCGGTGGGGAATACCAGGTCTAATGCTGCTGTAATGAAATCTTACGTGTAGGCGGTGAATAGAAAACAGAGCACTCTACTTTCAAAATTCCTATGGATTTTCCTGTTGAAATTGATAGTGGATGGGCTTTGTTTTTTTAGAATCTAGAATGTCAAAAGCTACTGAGGAATTTTGTTTTGCTTTGGTGATGAAGTTCATGAGGAATTGACCATCTATTGACAAAATACAACTTAATGTGGTGAAAACCTGGAGGCTGAATGAAATACCAACTATCAGTTTTATGGATGAGTTTCATGTGTTGATTCATATGAAGAATGAGAGAGACTTTGTGCATGGCTGGGCACGTGAAGAAAGAACAATAGAAGGAATTTCTTTTCGGCTATTCAAATGTACTAAAGATTTTGATGTTAAAAAATAATCCTCTTTGGCACCCCAATGGATTTTCTTGGCTGGATTACCTATGCATCTATATCGAGTAGATTTTTTTATAGATATTAACGACTTGGTTTGGTCGTTACCTCGAAACGGACAATGCTATGCTTAATCATACTCATGCTTCTGGGGTGCGAATTTGTGTTGAAGTGGACTTGACAGTGGAGCCAATAAAGGATTTTCCAATTGTGGTATCTCCCATGACATGTCTATGGCAGGAGGCCAAATATGAAAAAATTAGATTTTATTGTTCCTAATGTTTCAAAAAAGGTCATACCTCTGTTGTTTGTAAGGTTGGAGAGAAGAGGAAGGATGAAGGAAAAGTGAAGGAAAAAAAGATTTGGCAACCAAAAATTATTAAGAGGACTATGGAGGATAAATCTGGTATTGGTTCAAGGGTGCAAAGTATGACTCCTATGGCTAGTTCTGGTAATTCAAAGGATAAGGAGGAAACTGCAAATGGTGTGGCAACCATCGTACCTGAGGCTCAGACTACTATGACAAAGGTGGTGCTACCTTGCTCCCCAGTACCAATAATACAGGTTGAAGTGATAAAACAGAGAGAAGGAAAACAATTAGAAAAGGCAAAGTCTTGTCAACATGTGGAGATAGCTATTCAGAGGGAACGTGAAAGTAGGGATGAGGAGTGTGAAGAAGTATGGCATGATGAGGAAAATGAGGCTAATCTGAGTGTAGTTGCAGGCCAGGTGCAAACTGAGGATATTGCAGATGAAAATGATATTGATGATTCGGGCAGAGGCATTCATCAGGGTGAATTAGCCTTCGGCTATTCATCGGAGAGAGAGGAGGGAGAAATTCCAATCTTGATGGGGAAAGAAAAATTTTATGAGTCGGATGGGAAAGACATTCAACTGCTGTAAAATAAAAAATAAAAAATTGGATGCCCATGACGAAAAATTGGTGAGGAAGTCTCAACTGGTGCATACCTGCTCTTAAAAATTAGATTTATGAGTGATACTATTTTCTTCTAGAATATCAGAGGGTTGGGCAAGTCTAGAGAAAGGTTGAAAAAGTTTCTCAAAAAATATATGGCTAATTTGTTTGCCATTTCGGAGCAATTTATTGCTAAAGATAGTTTGTATGTCCTGTGGAATTTTCTTAATATGAATTATAACTGTCATATTTCGAATGAAGCACAATGTGGGAAGTTGTGGCTTTTTTGGAATGACCATAATATTTTTGAAGTGCTGGTATGCTCAAATCAATCCATTTCTGGGTGGGTTGTGTTGGATGGGGAAAAAATCTTGGTCACTTTTGTTTATGCTAAGTGCTCTTATGTGGTGAAAAGAGTTTTATGGCAAGAATTAGAGGAGAGGCTATTGAGTATGGCACAGATGAGATAGAAAATAGAGGATGCGAAGGTTGAGGAAAAGTTCATTTCATTCATGTACGTTGCATTTACAAGGTAATCAGCCATTTATATATCACATTTACAAAGGAATAAAATAAATGAAATAATGTATGCTAATTCCATCTCACGTAACAAACTATAATAGAATGTATGCTATAATATTTAATCTGGTGCAGCTGTGAGCATCGAAGATGAATTTGTATCCTTTATTCTCAATATCCCCCCGCAAGATGGAGAGTAAATGTTGATTACTCCCATATTGAGTAGTAGCCGATTGAAATTGGGAGAGTGCAGCGGTTTGGTGAGTAATTCTGCATGTTGAGCCGAGGATGCAACATGTGCAGTGACCACTTGACCAACGAGTATTTTATCACAAACTAGATGGCAGTCTAGTTCAATATGCTTTGTTCGCTCGTGGAACACGGGATTTGCTGCTATGTGAAGTGCTGCAATGTTGTCATAATATAGAGTTGCAGGCAGGGAAATGTCAATGTGAAAATCATGCAGCAAGTAGCGAAGCCACGTAAGTTCACATACGACGGACGCCATGGCTTGATACTGGGATTCAGCAGAGGAACGTGATATGGTATTCTGTTTCTTGGATTTCCAGGACACAAGAGAGTTGCCAATAAAGACACAAAACCCTGTAGTGGAGCGCCGTGTATCTGGACAATTTCCTCAATTGGCATCTGAATAAGCTAGAAGCCGAAGTTGGGAAGAAGCTGGAAAAAACAGGCCCTGTCCTGGGGTGCCTTTGACATATTTGAGTACTTTGATGATGGCATTGTAATGTGGCATTCTTGGAGTTTCCATAAACTGACTAAGGAGATGAATGCTATAGCTCAGATCGGGCCTTGTGTTAGTGAGGTACAACAGCTTGCCTACTAACTTGCGATACAAAGTTGGGTCATGAAATGGTTCACCATCATCTTTGCTGAGCTTGATATTGGGTTCCATGGGAAGAGGTGTTGGTTTGGCAGCCAATAAGCCAGTTTCAGACAGAATATCCAGTGCATATTTGCGTTGACAGAGTTGAATCCCATGCTGTGATCTTGCAATTTCCATGCCAAGTGTAACAGCCCGCTAAAATTATCAGTTTTGGATTATTTCCCGACAGCAATCACATCTCTCTTGTCTTTACCCTCATCTGGAATCACGCGTATAGTTTATCTTTTCCGTAAATCACGTATTTTGTTCTTCACCGACAGCTGTAAAATCATGAGTCTTCCAAGACCACGCCTAGCCTTTCTCAAGCCCAAACTACCACTTTATGTGGTGGACAGCCACCGTACGCCGCCACGTACGTTCCTCCGACGCATGTTCGTGACGAACAACGAGCGACGCACGGGTTATCCCGTCGATGGTATAACCTTCTATCTCTAGTTATTTTACGTTTAAAATAGTTGGTTGGTTTGTGGATTGTGTAGTTGTATTTGTGGAATTCGTTGCGTAGTTGTGAAGCGAAGTGTGGTTGTGAAGTGTTGCGTTTGATTGTGTATTTTGTGGACTGTGCTGTGAAGTATAGGCGTGAGATGGATGCCGTAGATGTGATACGGCGGGTTGTGTGAAGAGAATACGCGTGTAGCGTATTCTGTGTAATGCAGCGACGCGCCGCGCGACGTGCACTGTAGTGATGTGTGTCGTAGAAGGAAGGGAGTACGCATGTAGTGTACTCCGTGTTGTATGGCGATGCATCGTGTGATGTGCATCGTGTTGATGAGAGTTGTAGCGAAGGAAGTACGCGTAGCGCGTACTCCGTGTCGCGTAGCGATGCACCGTGAGACGTGTATCGCAGTGATGGGTATTGTAGTGTGGATGGAAGAGAGTTCACGTGAGTGTACTCTGTATTAAGTCGTGATACATCGGATGGCGTGTCACGAAGGGTTGAATGGCGTAGCAGAGAAGTGTGGAGCGTATGGTGTAATGTTGGGAAACTGTATGACAGTGTCCCGAAGCAGTGATGATATGGATTATAGTCCGGGATGACTGGTGTCATCTTGTGGTTGACTATGGCTAAGAGTATATGGATTGAGAAATGAGTTGTTTGTTTGGTTGTTATTGATAATTTTAATGAACTTGTTTTAGTGCAAAGGCTTTCTGAAGTCAATTTATCTCTTCCGAGTATAGTGAAACCTCAAGTTGGCCGTGGTGTTGCAAGTGCTTACAATATGGCAATTGAGTTCAGAAGTGAAAATCTTAAGGACTCGAGTGTTCCTCTTCCAGCTGTTGTGCAGTTCCTCGTGTCTCGCGCTCTATTCTCATAGAACGCGACGATCGAGGTAAGTTAGCCTCTAACTTACTATCAGTTTATTGTGTATGTGTGATGGGTAAGAGAACTACAATTTATGTATGTATGTTATCGTATATGCCATGTCATGCTATGTCATTACATGTTTATCTGCTACGTATGATTTAATCTCTCATGAATAATTATCTGTTACATAATCTTTTCTGTCATACAATGATGTATGTTATAAGTATGCCATGTTAGTATGCCATGAAATGTTATGATTAAATCATATGGTGTCATTTACAAGTATACGCCATGTTAGAAAAATATATGATATTAATTAACATCTCATGCATTAAGAAAGATAAGATATGTTATGTTACGTATAATACGTGGGGCCACAACAACTGTGGAGTACGTATTATATTTATGTTACTTATAATGCGTGGGGCCACAACAACTGTGGAGTACGTATTATATTTTATGTTATTTATAATGCGTGGGGCCACAACAACTGTGGAGTACGTATTATATTTATGTTACTTATAATGCGTGGGGCCACAACAACTGTGGAGTACGTATTATATTTTATGTTACTTATAATGCGTGGGGCCACAACAACTGTGGAGTACGTATTATATTTATGTTACTTATAATGCGTGGGGCCACAACAACTGTGGAGTACGTATTATATTTATGTTATCTTATAATGCGTGGGGCCACAACAACTGTGGAGTACGTATTATATATTTATGTTACTTATAATGCGTGGGGCCACAACAACTGTGGAGTACGTATTATATTATGTTATGTTACTTATAATGCGTGGGGCCACAACAACTGTGGAGTACGTATTATATTTATGTTACTTATAATGCGTGGGGCCACAACAACTGTGGAGTACGTATTATATTTATGTTATGTTACTTATAATGCGTGGGGCCACAACAACTGTGGAGTACGTATTATATTTATGTTATGTTACTTATAATGCGTGGGGCCACAACAACTGTGGAGTACGTATTATATTTATGTTATGTTACTTATAATGCGTGGGGCCACAACAACTGTGGAGTACGTATTATATTTATGTTATGTTATTTATAATGCGTGGGGCCACAACAACTGTGGAGTACGTATTATATTTATGTTATGTTACTTATAATGCGTGGGGCCACAACAACTGTGGAGTACGTATTATATTTATGTTACTTATAATGCGTGGGGCCACAACAACTGTGGAGTACGTATTATATTTTATGTTACATGAAGTATGGGGCCACAACAACTGTGGAGCATACACTACATGAGACACAGCAATTGTGACATGTAGAATACGTGGGGCCACAACAACTGTGGAGTACGTATTATATTTTATGTTATGTGAATTCATGGGGCCACAACAACTGTGGAGCATGAAGTATGGGGCCACAACAACTGTGGAGCATACACTACATGAGACACAGCAATTGTGACATGTAGAATACGTGGGGCCACAACAACTGTGGAGTACGTATTATGTTTTATGTTACTTGAATACGTGGGGCCACAACAACTGTGGAGTACGTATTAATGCACATTATTTATCAAGACAATTAAATAAGATTCCAAGTTTATGTTAAGTCAAGTTTCAGATCAAGTTCATGTTATATTATACTCACGTACATGTTATGTTCATGTTTATGTTATGTTCCAAGTTCATGTTCACATCATGTTATGTTCACTTTTATGATATGTTCAAGATCACGTTCATGTTATGTTATGTTCATGTTATGTTATGTTCATGTCCATGTTATGTTTCACGTTCATGTTATGTTGTTTGTTCATGTTATGTTTTAAGCTTAAGTTTATGCCATGTTAAGTCAAGTTTCAGTTCATGTTTAAATTCTGGTTAAGTCATGCTATATGTCAAGTTATACTATGTTTATATATGACTATAATTATGCATTTATGCTTTTACTGCCATGCATGCATTTTTAACCTGTGTGTGAGTTTTATGTTAACTTACTGAGATTTGTAATCAAATCTCACTGTGGTAGTCCCAACTACCATTCCCCCGAATGGTAGATCTTGTTACAGGACCCAAAGGAGAATTGGAATCTGACCAACTGAATACGGTCGACTAGGCCACGGTGCGATGTTGATGATGGTATAGTATTTAACTTAGGTTAATACTTGTACTTTTGGAGTTGTATCTCAAGTATTCTTTTGATCACAACCATTTTAGACTAGTGTGGTGATCACGGCTTTTTAGTATGCCTTTATGTATGAATTATGTTTCAAGTATTTGGGATATATTTAGTTTGGTGCATAGTATTGCTAAAGAAAAAGATTATCCGCTGCGAATATTGCATAATACTAGATGCATGTTAGAAACATTGCATCTTATATGTCATGAACGGGGGCAGGTAACCTTGTGTTGCATGTCCCGACGCTTCAAATGTCCGTTCAATCCCATGCTGTGATCTTGCAATTTCCATGCCAAGGAAGTACTTAAGTGTGCCGAGTGTCTTGATTTTGAATTTTGCGGCCAGAAAATGCTTTACAGCCTCGCGGGATGGAACATCAGAACTCATTATGATGATGTCGTCAACATACATGAGAAGTGCAACAAAGGAAGTGGGGTTTTGTTTGGTGAACAAATTGTAGTCTAATTTGGACTATATAAAACCAAACTCGGCAAGAGTGGAAGAGAGCTTTGTATTCCACTGTCTGGATGCTTGCCACAAGCCATATAAACTTTTGTGGAGACGACAAACTTTGCTGGTTGTAGCTGTTGGATGACCTGGTGGAGGTTTCATATATATTTCTTCATCAAGTTTTCCATTCAATAAGGCGTTGTTGACGCCAAGTTGTTGGAGATCCTAGCCTTTTATAGCTGCAACAGCAAGCATCCAGCTTATGGATGTCAGTTTTGCAATCGGTGAGAAGGTGTCATGGAAATCGACCCCTTCAAGTTGGGTGAAACCTTTTGCAACTAAACGGGCCTTAGCTCTTTCAAGTGTGCCATCGGCATGAAATTTAAGCTTGTATATCCACTTGCAAGCAATAGGCTTCTTGCCGAGAGGAAGATCAACAATAGACCAGGTCTCATGAAGCTCGAGAGCAGCGAGCTCTTGTTCCATTGCTTTGCACCAAATAGGAAGTTTTGCAGCTTGGGAATAAGTGGATGGTTCAGCATTGAGAGAGAGGGAAGTGGTGAATGCCTTAAAGGTAGGAGAAAGAGAATCATAAGATAAGAAAGAAGAAAGGGGATAAGAGACAACCTTACCAGTGGTTGGATTTTCATCAGGAGCTTGCATCGTGGACAAGGATTGGTTGGAAGCTGTGACTTGATGGCAATGAAAGTCTTGGAGATAGGTAGGTGTTTTTCGGGGTCTATTGGATCTGCGGAGAGGTGGTGTAGGTTGGGTGGGAGGGGAAGTGATAATGGGAGGGGAAGTGATAATGGGAGAATGGTTGACATTGTCAAGAGATGGAGGAGGAGGTTCAGGAACAAAATCTGGTGCAAGAGTGAGCATCTGAGATGGAGTAGTGAGGATGTGATCAGATGGCATAGGTTGAGCTATTTGAGATGCGGATGGAAGATTAGTGATTTGTTTGAAAGGAAATGAGTTTTCGTGGAAAATTACATCATGTGAGAGGAAGATTTGTTTGGTGTGAATGTCTAGAAGTTTATATCCCTTGACTCCAAAAGGGTAACCAATGAAGATGCAAGGCTCTAGGCTCAAATTTGGTTCAGGTGTGGGCTAGTGTAGATGCATAGCATGGACAACCGAAGACTTTGAGCTGTGTATAAGCTGGTTTTTGATTGTATAGAAGTTCAAAAGGAGATTTGTACTGAAGAAGTGAAGAGGGGGTTCGGTTAATGAGATATACTGCTGTGGTGATGAGTTCAGGCCAGTATTGCATGGGAAGTCCTGATTGGAATTTGAGTGCACGGGCAACATTTAAGATATGATGATGTTTCCGTTCAGCTAAGGCATTTTGTTGAGGTGTGGCTACGCATGTGAGTTGATGCAAAGTACCTTTGGATTGATAAAATGATGGCATTTGGAATTCGGCTCCGTTATCAGATCGAATGATTTTAATGCATGTGTCAAATTGCGTTTGGACAAGGAGAAAAAAATTCTAAAGTGATAGTCTTGCTTCAGACTTTGATTTTAACAAGTATATCCAAGTACAACGACTGAATTGATCTACAATGGTAACGAAATATTTGGTCCCATCATAAGCAGCAGTTTGATTTGGTCCCCATATGTCTACCGAAACCAATTCAAAAGGTTTGAATACTTTAGATTCGGATTGAGGAAATGGTAAACGATGATGTTTGGCTAATGGACAAATTTCACAGATATGTTTGTGATTGGCATGTTGCTTTGAATTAAATTGAGAAATGTCATTTAATACAAATTTAGTCATGGAGCTATGTCCAAGCCTATAGTGTCATAAGGAAAATCTATCAAACTTGGGGTTGTCTGAGATATAATTGTTGATGGAAGAACGTAAGATAGGTGTAGAAACAGAATGTAAGGTCGTGGTGTGCTGTTGAGGAAACTGGAGATGATATAAGCCATTAAGTACCGTCCCCAGTCCAATCGTCCTCCAAGATGAAAGGTCTTGAATGAAACAAGATGTAGATGTGAATATTAGGCAACAATTCAAGTGAGTGGATAAAGCCTTGGCAGAAATAAGATTGAAAGAAAAATCTGGAACACATAAGGCATTTTTGAGAATTAGGCAAGCCGAAAGATAGACATCACCAACATGGGTGGCTACCGTGTTGTGACCATTAGAAAGCTTGATAGTGTGGTGAACAGCTGTGATATTATGAGTGAAGAGATGAGGATTACAGATCATATGATCTGTGGCACCCGTGTCAAGTATCCATGAAGTGTTGAGGTGAGTGACTTTGTGGTGTGTGTCAATGGAGTTGGAATAAGAAATACCAGACATGGGAAGCGTGTTAGAGTCAAGAGAGCTAGCTTGCACATTGTTCACAACTGTTGAGGATTTAGAGAAAGTTTGGTTGAGCAAAGCAAGGAGGTGGCTGTACTGTTCTTGAGTAATAGGCGGTCTATTGATGATCTGATCCTGCTCGAGCGAAGCTTGATTTCCTGAAGATTTGTATCTGAGATTGGCTTTGTGTCCAAATGGGAACCCATGAAGCTTATAGCATTTTTCTTTAGTATGTCCTGGGATGCGGCAGTGAGCACAGACCGGTAGATTGGGATTTGCTTTAAAACACAGCTCGAGAGAATGACCTTGAATGTTATAATGGGAACAGATTAACCGTTCCTTTCGTGAAGATTGGCATTGGTCAGGAACTCTAGCAACCATGGCAAGAGGTGCCGGAATGGCATTAGCTGTCTTTGGCGTTCCTCTTGTTGAACCAGAGAAGTGACTCGATTCAACGAAGGCAAGGGGTCTTGAAGTAAGATCTGAGCACGAATAGAATCGTAAGAGTCACTTAATCCCATTAAAAATTGCATTACCTTGTGTCGATGAGTGTTGTCCAGCAAGGTTTTGAGAGAACCACAGGTACACGAAGGTGCTGGTTCATAGACTTCCAGCTCGTCCCAAAGGCATTTAAGTTTGTTGTAGTACTGGCTCACTGAATCAGTGTCTTGAATCAGTGATGAGATTGATTTGGTTAATTGAAAAATGCGAGGAGCATTTTGGATGGAAAAAGGTCACGAAGATCTTTCCAAACGTTGGCGACGGTGTCTGCATATGCAATGCTTGATCGAAGGTCTGAACTAAAGAGTGTTGGAGCCAGGCGAGGATCATGTCATTGCAGTGCTCCCATGGGGCAAGAAGAGGATCAGAAGCAGCTGTGGGCTTGGGGATTGAGCCATCGAGAAAGCCTAGTTTATTTTTGATGTTGAGAGCACGTCTTATGGTGTGAGCCCAGGTCACATAGTTTTCTGTAGTTAACAGATCTGGAACAAGGGGAGAAGAGGCTCCTTCGCCGGGTTGAATATAGTATGGACTAGCGGGATGGTGGGGGTTGGTGGCAGGATTGGAAGCCATATCTGGTGCAAGTCCAGGTTCAGAATCGGAATGGGGAGGGGTTTCACTCATCTCTCTGATACCATATTGAGTATGGCACAGATGAGGCAGAAAATAAAGGATGCGAAGGTTGAAGAAAAGTTCATTTCATTCATGAACGTTGCATTTACCAGGTAATCAGCCATTTATATATCACATTTACAAAGGAATAAAATAAATGAAATAATGTATGCTAATTCCAACTCACATAACAAACTATAACAGAATGTATGCTATAATATTTAATCTGGTGCAGCTGTGAGCATCGAAGATGAATTTGTATCCTTTATTCTCAATAGAGGCAAGTGGTTAATCAGCCATGGCTTGTATTGGAAGATTTTAATGCAATTAGAATAGACTCTGAGAGAATTGGTGGTCATCCACAACCTCTTACTTTTATGACAAAGTTTAATGATTGTATAGACAAGTGTGGCATTTTTTATTTATCTTATTCGGGGCAATGTATGTCATGGTGCAATGGGCATGTTGGGTTTCGAGAAGTTGGGCAAAGCTCGATAGAGTGCCCATTAATAATTCTTTTTCAGCCCGCTTCCAGTCAGCTTAGTTTAAATACCTTAATCGCAAATCATCAAATCACTATCCGCTGGTGGTTTATTCCGATTTGCCAGTTACCACTTATTGTCCTTCTCCATTTCATTTTCTCAATATGTGGTGTTTGCATAATAATTTCTTGCCTTTTGTGAAGGAAGTTTGGAGTAGACTAGATAAAGCGATGAGACTTATGAAGCTTGCTATCAGATTAAAAACAACAAAGGTAGCCCTTCGTGCCTGGAACAAAAATAATTTTAGAAGAGTGGAATGCAATATAAGAGCCCTTGAGGAGAGAATGGAAGTCTTGGAGAGTCAACTTCAGTCATAGTTTTCTGAGGAAACCGAGGCAGATTTTTAATGACAAAAATTGAGCTGGAATTGTGGGAGAAGAAGGAAGCCACTCACCTAGGTCAAATTGCTAAGAAAAATTGGTTGACAAAAGGAGATCAAACTCTACCTTCTTTCATTCAGTCATTAACCAGCGATGGCAAGAGGGCATGATTAAGAAGATGGTACTTTCGAATGGTAGGATCTTGGAAAATGCTGAAGTGGGACACAATGGTGCTCAAAATTATTTCTGAAGCTTTTTAAACGAGACTTCGGAAATTAAGCTTGGTAGATTTGGTGGAGAAAAAAGTTTCGGATGAGGAGAATGTGATGCTTTGTGCAGAGCCGTCTGAGATGGAAGTTAGACAAGCCATTTTCTCTATTCCAAATAATAGCAGTCCATGCCTCGATGGCTTCGGGTCCTAATTCTATATGTCTTGTTGGGATATTATAAAGGAGGATGTCATTGATGCAGCAAAATAATTTTTCAGGGGTGCTCCTCTATCCAGGTTTTATTCCTCATCATTTATTGTTTTGATTTTGAAAGTGCCTAAGCCAACAAGTTATGATAAGTTTCATACTATAAGTTTTTGTTCTGTGGCTTATAAGATTTTTTCCAAAATTCTTGTTAACAGACTGACAGGTGTTATTGATAAAGTGGTATCGCATGAACAAGGTGCATTTCTTCTGGGATGTAGTATATTTGAAAATATTACATTGGCACAGGAAATGGTTCATTCTTTCAATAAAGATATTGTCAGTGGAAATGTGATGGTGAAAATAAACATGTTTAAGGCTCATGATAGGGTGAATTGGGACTTCCTTTCAAGGTTTTTTGGGCCTTTGGTTTTTCAGAGATGTTTTGTGGGTTGATTGAAAATTGTGTAAAATATCTTTGGTTTTCTATCATGATGAATGAAACTTTTGAAGGTTCCTTTCAATCTTCAAGGGGTTTACATCAAGGGATCCTCTCTCTCCATATTTGTTTATTGTTATGGAGGAAATTTTGACGAGACTGCTGAGAAAAATTTTGAGAATGGGAGGATTGGAAAATATCATCACCCAATTGGTGCTCCTTTGGTTTTCCATCTACTATATGCGGATGATGTCCTTATTTTTGCTAATGGGGGGAAACAATCCACCAAAAATCTTATGCATACGCTTGAGTTATATGAAAAATCGTCAGGGCAGAAAATTAGCAAGGAGAAGTCAACTCTATTTGCGTCCAAGATGATTACACCAAATCACAAGTGTGTTTTGTTGAGAATTACGGGTTTTAAGGAAGTAATTTTCCTATGATGTATTTGGGGGCTCCTTTTAACTCAGGCAGGTTGACAACTAGGCTATTCGAAACTCTTGTGAAAAAAGTGAGAAAGAAAATAGTTGGTTGGAAATTCAGACTACTTTTGCCAGGTGTATGGTTGATTCTTGTAAAGCATGTGTTATTGAGCATGCCTATTCATTTGATGTCTGTGATGAATGCTCTGGCAGTTATTTTATCCTGTATAAATTCACTTCTTGCAAATTTTTTATTGGGGGAGATGGATAACAAAAGAAGTTCCACTGGCTGTCATGGAGAAAAGTGTGCAAGCCTACAAAGAAATGGGGTTTTGGTGTACGAGATTTTAAAGAGGTGCAAAAGTCACTCCATATGAAGTTTACTTTCCGTCTTTTATTTGTTAATAACTTGTGGACTGATTTTTTATGAGCCAAGTATTTCCGTAATGAGCATGTTTTAGTACAAAATGGGCATCCTATGGATTCCCGTTTTTGGAAATCAATTATTTCAATTTTACCGGAAGTGATGGAAAATGTGAAGGTTTGGGTGAGAGGTGGGAATGCTTCCTTCTGGTTTGATAGATTGCTATCATCAAGCTTGTTATCAGCATGACTTCAAGATATTGCCAACGTCTAGTTGTGTATTAGTGACTGCTAGCTGAATAATTCTTGGAATATGGACCTGTTAAGGGATTTAGTTGGTATTGGTACGGTGATGAAGATTATTCAAAATGTACCGATTGGAAGAAGTGGGTTGGATATCGTTGTTTGGAAACCACCCCTTGATGGTAAATTCTCAACAGCTACGGCATGGGAGGTGATACGGAACAAAGGGTAGATACTTCTAAGCTATGGATGGTTTTGGTATAAAAGTTTGCCTAAACGGATATCTATTTGTATGTGGAGGATTTGGTTTAACTCTTTGGCTGTGGATGAGAGAGTTCAGACAAAAGGTGTGCCTTCAGTTTTTGCTTGTGATTGTTGCTCACGGTGTCAAACTGAAAGTATCGATCATATTTTCTCCTGGGGAGAGATAGCAGCTCAGGTCTGGTCTTATGCAAGTAAAGAATTAGGGGTACTGTTGACACACCATTGGCAATGGAAAACCAGAGTTTTGAACTGGTTTCATTATGCAAAGAAATCATCTGTCAAAGGTATGCTAATTGGATTAATTCCTTGTTTAACTACTTGGTGTCTGGAAGAGAAGATGTAAAGTGAAAATGGAGGGGAAGTCTGAGAATGCTGAACAGGTTTGGCGAGCCATGCGGGTATGGATAAAATTACTGGGCGATAACATTTGCTCAACCTATAATCTTTCAGAACATGATAGAGCTATCCTTGAGAATTTTCAATTGCAATGTCCTAAAAATGTTTCAAGACCAAGAAAAATTGACAAATGGTCTAGGTCTCCTGTGGGTTGGATAAAGGTTAATTACAATGGTAGTTGTCGTGGTAACTCGGGAAATACGGGAGGTGGTGGCATAATTAGAGATAGTAATGGCATGGTGAAAGGGGCCTTCTCAACTTATTATGGAGATGGCACTAATAATGGTGCGGAATTGAAGGCTATTGTGGAAGGTATTCAGCTGTGTAAAAGGCTTCAAACAGTTAATATTATTATTGAAAGTGACTCAAAAATTGTTGTCAATTGAATCTGAAAGGGGAGGTGCACGCTGTGGTATCTCTGGGATTTTTGGGATGAATTATGTAGGGAGTTAAAGGGGCTGAAATACATGGTTGCACATCAATTCTGTGAAACAAACTATGCGGCAGATTTTTTAGCACGAGAAGGAGAAATGGGGAAAAATGAAATATATGATAGCATTCAAAGATTCCCTCGGATTTTAAAAGGCATCGTTTGGATTGACTATTTGGGACTTCCTACATTTCGTTTTTAATTATTTATGGGTTTGTTTATATCTGTTTTTGATTTTTTATTGGTTTGTTGGTTTTGGTTTTATCTAGGCTTGCTTAGAATTTTATTGCATTCCTTTTTATAGGCCTGTTTAGTTTCATTGGTTTTATTTGTTTTTCTTGTTTGGTTTGTATTTGGGAGGTTTTTAGTTCTTTATTTGTATACTCTGAGATGCTTGGTTTGAAACTAATGTATTCCTCCACTATAAGTGAGGGCATTTTTAATAAACTTGGGACGGGACCACTAGGACATGTGGCAACCGGCTCTTCACTAATAAAAAATAAAAATAAAAAAACCTCAATGTGTGTTGGTTTTTACATGTTGTTGGTGATGATTTTGATAGACTAGTGGCTGCCTAGTGTTTGTGCCATAGGCTTATTGTAGGGATTTTGGATTTTAGGGTTTCTTCAAGTTTTTATACTTCTGTTTGACACAGCACCACTCGAATTTAGTGTTTGTGGTTCTGGACTTTGTTTCTATCAATGATTTTCTGGGTTGAATTCTTGGATTTGGTTAAAGATTCCTGAGTTCTAGTGATTAGCAAAGGTGGCAACTGCAATGGTACACCATTTTGAGTTCAATTCCTAAGTTCCACTATTTGTTATTTAAAATTTTTAACAATTTTTTTATTTTAAGAAGTACGATGAGCATATATGGCTCCACTTGAGCCTTACTTAAATAACTAGTGAATTTAGACTATGCTAAATTAGGGTTATTCTTCTTGACATGAATAAGGAAGCTCAACTGTAAATAATTTAAAGTCGTGCTTGAAAATGGAAGGAAAAAAACCAAGTTAATAAAAACTGGTTCATCTATTGCATAATAATTTTGTGTTATGCTCACCTTGTAATTTTATTCTTACATTTTAATGAGTAGACCTTATGGATTATGAACTAAGTGTTTGGTGTGGATAGAATGATTGACGTTGTCTAAAATGTGATGAGGTTTGGTTGGAGTGCCAAGTTGTTTGGGAATCTCGGTGTGTGTGGGCATTAGAAAATAGATTATGATTTGAATCATGTGGATTCCCATTGTATTTGGCTGGTTAGTGTGGCTCGACTGACCTATGTTGCCTTTACCATGTCTCAAAAGAGTTTAACTCTTATGATGATGTATTTACTATGACATTACATACTTTTTGTATGCTTAAAACTTGCAATTACATTCTTCAGCTTAACCCAATTTTTATTTAAGATATAACTCCTTTTTGTATTTCTTTTGCTCTAGGTAATTATTCTCGAGCTTGCCTTTATATTCTGCACCTTCGATCATGTGTCAAGATATTTAATTTATAAGAAGAAAAAAATGTGCCAAGGCACTTGGTTTTTTATTTTTTTTAAGGATTGGGTCTATTGCATCTTTACATTTTGCATTCTTTGTTGGTGTTTTTGTTTCATCCTAAATTTGGATCACCCTTTCCTCGCTTAGAGAATGGTTCGTAAAGCAGATGTGTCTGTCTTGATTTCTTATCTTAATTTTTTGAATGAGATATGAGAATTGACATGGAAGATAATTCATTGCAAGTGCCTTTTTTTTTCCTAGAAGTTAGAATAACATATTGTTTATGAGAAATATCCCAATTTTTTTTTAACTATATACCCATTCCTTTTATTTGTCGTAAGAATGTGAGAGTTGCAATGTATTTTATAGTGATTATGAAGGTTTCGACTGTTGCAGGGGTGGAATATGTGAATGTATTTTTGCAAACAATAGTCACTACCTCACTGCTAGCATCTCTATTTTCATTGCTTATCTTAGCAGAAAGTAAAAGAATAACTTTGTAACTTCAAATTGTATGAGTATATTCAATTGTTCCTTTGCTTATTGTACAATGTATCATTTTTTTTATTTGCTTTTGTGTGTGCATGCACGCGTAGATCTAGATATTTTTCCATTTCCAATGGTTGTAGCAATATCATAATGTTGTTCATCTGGGTTGATCAATTATATTTTCATCTAAAGTCTATAAGCATAGTGCAAATAAAAAATTATTGTCAATGTTAATCATAAGCATAGTTCATCTAGGTTGGTCAATCATAAGAAAAGTTTATAAGAACAATTCATATGGGTTGTTCAATCTTAATTTTCATCTAGTTTAAACATATACCTCCAAGTCAAGGATCCTTGAAAGTTCTATTGTGTCCTTAATGAATCAATGTTAGTCCATCTAAAAATGCACAAATAAGTTTTGGACTGCTTTAGCACAAGTAGAATAATTACATCCAATTGGTGCCATGGAGCAAAAGAGGGTATTAATTTTGTATTCGTTTGGGTTGATTTACATACTTACATTCTTTTTTGGTCTTTTTACATCGAGTAGGACAAATTAATGTATAAAGAAATTGAGAATGCCAATTACACTATGAAACACTATTGGTGTCTTTTAAGATACCAACCAAAATGGTAGTAATGTATGTTGATGTTGTCAACGAGGAGAAAACCTCCTAGAAAATGTGCAACCAATCCAGACTCAAGTCCACTAGAAGACGACACTTTGGATAACAATATTGAAGTCATTGGTGGTAGACCTCCAAGCAAGAAATGTGAGAAAGAAAGGAAGAGAAAGATGAAGTCCTTAGAAAGGTCAGAGGCTGAATTTAATCACACCTTAACTTGCATGATCAATGACAGAAACATTTGCATGGTGGAGAGAAGAAAATCGGTCTGGAAATTATGAAATTATATCTCGCTGGTATGAATGCAATGTTGCAAGACTATTTCCAAAATTTTCAAAAGGAAATTAAGTATATATAAATAGACTAATAATAGTTTAGTATGTATAAACATTATAGTATTACCACCATAGATAATTAAGTATAGAAATGAATTAGGCACTAGTATTGAAATAAGTCTAATGTAATAAGAGTTAATAACACATAATACTAATTTACGAAAGTATAATAGCATGCAATTAGACAATAGAAAGTACAGTATATAATTTAGCTAGAAGTAAGTTAGACACTAGTATAAAATAATAACTTGTAATACTATAGTATAATAACATGTAATTAGACACTAGAAATAAGTCTAGTATAGAAATTTGAAATGTTATTGAAAATTTGGAATGGGAACATTTAATTTGGTTTTCTTTTCTTCAAGCACAACTTATTTCTTTTGTTGTTGTTGGGTTTCTATTTTTGTTGGAATGTGAATATAAAAAAGGTTGGTTGTTGTTGTAGTTGTGAAGAAATAATATTATTGGTGCTGATTGTGTTTCAGCAGTTTGCTATTGGATAATTTAGATGATGGATGATAGGTTGATTGGATAATTTGAGAGGCTAGTTGTGTTTCAGCACAACTTGGGATGGGAAAAAGTCTCGAATATTTGATTTGTTTGTTGTTAGAATGAGAACATATAATTGATTTTAATTTGTGTTGTTGGTTGTTGTAGTTGGGAACAAGTAACAATATTTGGTAGCTGTCTATATTTCATTAGTTTTGGTTATGTAACTTATGTTTTAGTTTTGGGCCTTTGGTTTGTAAGTTGTAGAAAACCAGTTGTAATTGGTTTTAATTTTTGTTATGTATTTTTAATTAGTAGTGAATGATTTGGTTTCGCAGTTTTGGTTATATTTTTAGTAAAATTGAAATTAGCCATGAATGATTTAGTTTTTAAAAAAACTGAAATTTGAACACCCACATAAAATTATTTTTAAAAAAGTTGACTAAATATGAAGCTAAAAAAAAGACTCAAAAAGTCAAATCCAACTCCGCTCTTATAAGTCAGAGTTGGATCAAGGCCTACATAAGTCAGAGTTGAAGTCAGATTTAGGAGATTCTGACTCCAGCTTGGTCAATGCTCACCCCTCACTACAACAAATTGTTGTTTTTGTGACGGACGAAATCGTAAAAATAAATAAATAAATAAACCAAACCATCACGTACAAAATGTTTTTCATGACGGTTAAAAACGGTCCGTGTACTGACTCAACAATCATCACAAAAAATATTTTTTGTGACGGTTTATGACCCAATGTTTATTTGAAGGTTTGGACATGATCAATTTTGGGTGACAGTTGATTTCCATCACAAAAGTACGTTCAAACGTACCCACAAATGCTCTCATGTTACTAAACTTCAAATTTATAAATCTACATTTAAATATAATAACTGAATGTATATTTCTTATATTCGATATCGCATAGGAAGACAGATAAGGTAATTAAGGGAAGACAAAATTATGTCATTCTCTCCTACTTTAGGGTATAGTTGAGTTTCTTTTTTAGGTATATAATATAGATATAGCCCACTAACCGCTAGGTGAGCAACTTCAATCACTGAGCTGAGTGAGAGAAGAATGAACAATCCTTACTTGCTTGAGGTAAGGAGGTAGACATTATAAAAAGTCATTGACCCTTATCACACTAAGAATGCTTCCAATAAAAAGAGAATGAAAAAGGACTCCTTACTTGAACTTAATCTTGATAGCTAAGCTAACATGGGGAGAGTGCTTTCTCCTCGACGAGCAGGAGAGGGAAGTGTTTGAACATGAATTTAATAATGTTCGAACGTAAATATAAAAATGTTTGAACATCAATATATAGTTCACATTCAGACGTGAACTTAAAAATGTTTGAACACCCATATCTTAACATTTGAGTGTCAAAATTCCAATCTTTTAGTAAGAATTTGATAATATTAAAATATCATTTATTTTAATTTTTAAACTTTTTATTTATATTATTTAATGTAGAATAAAACATACTTTCATATTTGAACATACAAATATGATAAATCCACCGACAACAAATTTTAATTCAATAATAGGAAACATGACAAAAGTTTTGTAATAATTAAAAAAGTTTTATAGTAGCATTAAAACACACAAAATGTACAGTAATCATCAAAATAAAATAAATAAATAAACATGATGATTGTTTAAACATTATTGAAAACAAATAAATACATAATAATAAAACTTATTTTTTAGTAGGTGGATGAGAGGCATTCGTTGCTCGGACTAGCGGCCCATGATGAACTTTGTTTTGCAGCATAAAGTGAGCTTAGTTTCTAGAATTTATGAGTATGCGGTTTGTGTGATTCTAAGTAGAATTATTTTTAAATAAGTATAAAGTAATTAATTATATATGGCGGCCCTATATGTATGTATAAATTTTATTTGTTCCTAGGATTTTCACTCATGCATTAGATTTTATAGAGTAGTAATTTTGTTGTAGATTTTATACTTTTATAATTCAGATTTAATTATATATATATATATATATTCCTCCATTACCATCCATAAGATTTTTACCATTATTCATGCCCTTATGCCCTAAAATGTTTCTAATTCCTGTTTGTACAAGGCAAGATCAAGATATTGGTCTAGAAATATGATCACATATATATAACCAAATTATGAGTACATATATAGTACTTTGGATTACCCAAAGTTCAATTTGAGCAGTGAAGATCATAATTAAGCTCGGATTACCAGCTGCATGCATGCGTGCTATGAGGTCGAAGATGTTTATTAATTATTATTATGTTAAATATTTTAAAATAAACATTAATAATCGGATATTTGATTTTCTATAATTCATAATAATAAAATAATGATAAATAAACACATACTTTTCTTCATATAATTGATGAAGAAATTAATTTGACTCTGAGGGAATAATCATCCTAATAACTTTACCTCCAAATGTCTCATAATGGCTAGATGTACAATAATGTTGTAGTTGATAACCCTTTTAACCCCCTCAGTGCTATTTTTAAACTTCTGGCCATCATGACATCTAAAGACTTCGTCTCCCATTGTAATTAGATATAAAGGTATTCTATTCCCACTGCACCTCATTTAGATTAAGTAATAAGATTGAGCTTATCTAAACCCATTAGAGATGGGTATGCGGGACATAGAGTTTAAATAAAACTCTTACATTCTCCCACTTTGCCCATACACCCATAAAATAACAATTTTTCGTTCATGGGTTAATTATAGAAAATTAACCATACTGCACAAATTCATTTCTAGAAACTTCATAACTCAAAAAATACATTACTTGAGTTCCGTAATATCAATGTCAAATCAGCTACCAATATGAGTCATGGTAGTCTTTTGTTATATAACTAACAATGTACCATAACACCAATAACTAATTTAACACAATCTTTAATTGGGACAATTAAGGCTACTGTCGTGATGCCTTGGGTTCCAATCCATGTCTATTGTAGACATTATCTTGTCGTTATTTATCCACACCATTTAATGTACCTACTATTGATATGGACATATTTATTTATGTAATTTCTTCTTAACACTTAAGTATCTAAAATTTTATTAAATACTCATCATTTGGAGAAAAAATACTTTGAGAAATTCTTTCCATACATTCTTAATGGCTTGACTATAAGTTGACAATTCCAAGTCCTAAGATAAATTTTCTGAGTTAGATCGTACAATGTGGCTTCAAAGCATACCACAAACTCAATCCTTATTGCACATGAAGTAGCAAGAGATTTGTCTCATACTTTTCCATAAAATAACTCTACTATATAGCAAAATACATAATCATAATTGTATTTTTCCCCATTAGTGTAATCTCACAAAATAGGGTCTGAATATTCAGTTACCTTAAGAATATCAATTCTTCTTAAGACAACAATATAGTCTTTAATTTCTTGCAAATAACCTTGCACTCTTTTCACAGCTTTGGGTGAAATATCCTTTGGTTACTTTGGCAACAACCATGAGTGCCAACTAAAAAACTGATATTCAACCTTATACAAGTTTGTACAACCATCAAATTTCTTATAACAATCATATACATAATTTCTTTAATAACGTAATCAATTTTAGGACACTGTAAAATGTTGAGCAGATCACATTTTATTTTTAAAGTATCAATTGACCTATAATTCTTCATGCAAAGTATTTCAAAACTTTATGCAACTATACTGACAATCTTAATAGTCATCATCTTGGTATTAAATTCAATCCAAATTACAAATGATATCTTATTCATAAATTTCATTTTTTAAAGATCTTTAAAAACATAACTTTAATGTCATACTATAAACCATGATTCATATTTGTCAAAAAGTCATATACATGCATGACCATAAATACAAATATACTCTCACTGACCTACAGATATATACATTAACAAGAAATATTTTTCTTAAATCCAAAACAATATTAGTATTATCAAATTTCAGATACCAAGTTTTTAAAAATAACTGTTACCTTTTATAAGTAATCATTCTATTCGTTTCTTGTAGACTTTAGACTTTCACTCTTCAATTGTTTTCACATCCATTTAATGTAACTCTAGACCATAATGAGCTACTAATGTCATAGTGATCCTTAATGAATTCTTTCTGATTAAATAGAAAATATCTCTCCAATTAATGCTCATTTCTAAGTAAAACCCTTTATTACAAGTATGACTTTATATCGTACGTTTTTTAAATTAGAATTTTGTCTCCAAGACCCATTTACATTAAACTTTTTATATTTTTAGGCAATTAGATGAAATTACAGACTTCACATTTATTTATGGATTTCAATCACTTTTTTATGTATCTTTCTTTTATAAAATCACTTATTTCTAAACCTTGTTAAAACATACGTGAACTTTTATTTGATTTTATGTCAAATTTAAATTTTAAAGATACACCACGAAGCTTAACCAAATTGTAGATCAAGAAAATTATATGAGGCTACCTGTTCTGATGTCTCCATGGCCAATTCTTTAGTGGTGTTTCTCTGATGAGATAAATGATCATTTGCTTGTTGTTCCATATTATCATTGAGATAATCATAAAAAGAAACTACAATAATTTTCGAAGTACAAGAATGCACTTCATGATAATCACATCTCTAATTTCTATGCTCCCACTGATTTTGCAAACCTTAAGAAATTTTATATTTCAATTTCTTCAAAATTCAAATTATAAATAGAAACAATACAACCTAAATCATTTGAATTTCTTGACTAATCAATAATGATAATGTACCCAATAACTATTATAAGACTCAACTTTCTTTCATTTGGGATATAAAGTATTACTTTAACTTAACTATCCATACATGTATATGCCTCAAATCAATCCATAAGTCAAAAATAAGTCATTAAAACTACATTACAAAGAACACGATATAAGTTCTATGCCTTTATTTTTAACAACTTTACTACATTTTTTCAAAAAGTTAACAAAATAGGTCATGATTATGGCCTAACTCTTAATATTTTTCATGACATTACTTTAATCGAATTCGATGATTTTTAACTTGCTACCTAGCTACATTTCCTCCCGATGAAAAGTACTTCAAGAATTACCAATGGTTTGAGACTTTTCATGTAGCAGAAAGATATATACATCCATACCATGAAAATCATCTATGAAAGTAATGAAATACTTTTGCCTATCAAACATTATAGAGAAAAAAGTTTACATGCTTTTGTCTGTATTATCTTAAGAAACTCTCTATTTCTCATGACATATTTTATTGATATGTTTTTTTTTTTTTTTAAATACAAATCAACACACATTCTAAGATTAAGAAATCTAAATGAGAAAAATATTTTATTTACTAACATCTACAATTTTTCTTGGAAATATTCTCCAAACTTTTATGACATAAATTATATTTCAAATTCTATGTCATAAATTATAGAAGTTTTTCATAAATCATTTTTTCTTTGATTCCAATACATACCTTATGAGTGAAAAAACTTTTAACAAAACATTATTATGAAAAGCATAACAAATAAAACTTTATTGGAAGGAAGAATGGAACCAACATAAATAGCATTTTGAAATAAATTGAAATTTAAACATTTGTTCTTGGGTTCAACTACTAAAATAAGTATGAACATTTATAAATTAGTTTGATTTGAAACTTAGACAGACAAAATAAATATGAACATTTGCACTCAAGTTTAATCTAAAAGGTATGTATAAACATGTATAAAATCTTATTCGAAACTTATAAAAAAGAAGGTTTACCTTTCCCTTCGAATCATGTCTTATGCTTAGGGCTACTAAACCTTCATGTGTCAATGTTTCTTTCAAACTTCAATTGACACAACTCTTATATTATCATCACAATCATTTCATTCATTTCCCAAAAGATACAAATTAGCAAAATAAACCTGTATCTAGCTAACAACCATGCTACCAACTTGTTCATAACTCATTACTTTAATGAAATAATAATACTTCTGAAGTAAACCATTATGTACAAAATTAAGAAATTCATATAGTTTAATATGTAGTAAATTTAACGCAATCTTCTTAAATATTGTACTTTTCTGACCCTTATCACTATTCTCAATAATAATTGATATTAAACTTAAAATGGATAAACTAGGGTCTAAAACTCTTAGTATAAATTTGACATGCTCATGTTTTTCTACACTAGAGTCTATTCTATATATGAAACTTGTAATCATATTCATATACTTACTACAAGAAAAACATTTCAATCACATTAATGCTTTGAATTCAACACTCATAAACAGTAACATAATTTAAATCATTATAGATGAATTAATAGTATCATCAAGGTCCATCATTTGAGAATGAACCCCAACACACAAAATGTTCACTCCAGTTTTAAGTTCAAAATTTAAACAATACATTATCAAGAATTTAAACTATTATGAATGAACTAATAGTGTCATCGAGATCCATCATTTGGAAGTAAACCCCAACACACAAAATGTTTCCCCCAGTTTTAAATTATGGGGATAAACTAACTGTATTATTAGAATTCTCTTTAGGAAGTAAACTCTGACATACTAAGTATTGCCTCTAATTTTAAATTATGTGAATGAACGAGTTGTGTCATCAAAATTCTCTATTGTGAGTAAACTCTGATATATAAATTGTTCATTCCAACCTTTGTTTGATGAATGAACTAGTAATATCATTAAAACCTCCTTTGGGAGTATATATTGACACACAAAGTGTTTGCTCCAACCTTAAATTATATAAATGAACTAGCTGTATCGCTAGAATTCTCATTTGGGAGTAAAATCTGGTATAGAAATTGTTCACCCCAATTTTAATTAATTTGATGGATGAACTAATAGTGTCATCAAGACCTTCCTTTAGGAGTAGATCTTGACACACAAATTTATTCACTCCAACACTACTTTGATGGATGAACTAATAGTGTCATCAAGACCCTCCTTTCAGAGTAGATTTTGACACACAAATTTGTTCATTCCATCATATCCATCTTACTATGGAGTTTAATGATTTGTCAAAAAAATTAAGAAAATCTTGTGCCTTTAGGCGACCAATCTTTTCTTTAATTTTGATGTAAATCATTTGCCTCATATTGTATAAACAAATATATATGGCATGATAATAAGATCCGAAATAAAAAATTCATACATTTATTTAATAATCATAACATGCATATAAATTTAATAAAATTTTATACACAGTAACATGCATATAAATAAAATTTAATATATGCATATAACAATGATTTAAATAATAGCCAAATAAATATCAAACAATTCATATATGTATTTAACAGTAAGAACATGCATATAAAAGAAAATAAAATTTCAAGAAATTTTTTTAGATAATAAATAATAATATAATATTATTATATAATATGACCGGACCGGTTCAATAACTCAGGCCAAAAACCTAGTTTAAGAACAAGTAGGAGTCGGGCCTATTGTATGGGCCCGATTCTTTTTTTCTTTCTTTTATTGGGCTGCATTGGCCCGTTTGCTTGTCTTTGATCTTAGACTAAGCCAGAGCCCATGGCCCAACCAAGTAGCCCATCCCTCATTGCATAACAGAAACCCTAATTGCATCTCCTTTAACCTTCGGCTGCCGCCACTTATCCTTTTAAGTTTCAGCTATTGTAGCCTTCAGTTGCGGCTATGGGTGTCGCCGGCGATGAGAGGATGATGTCCTCCATCTGCTGCCGATCCCTTAATCACTTTCCTCTCCTTTTTTTTTATTTGTTCGGTTTCAATTATGGGGTTGGGCCATACCTTGCAGGCCTACTATGCTAGCCCACAGGCCGTGTAATAGTCATTTTTATTTATTTATTAAAAAAATCAGTTCAGGTTGGGCCAACTTTCAGCCCACTGTTTTAATTTGTTGTGCCACTCAATATTTGGAACTAGATCTTCAGCCCAAAACAAAAGCCCAGCCGTCCATTAAAACTGGGTTTGAAACCTACCCGATACCAACGATCAAGGACCCTTAAAATAATCTTCTCCTTCCTCAACTTCAACATACTGAGGCCAACATAGATTTTTCCTTTCCTATTTTCTCTTAAACCAAAACTCAAATAACGTCAAGTCTAAACTTTTCCACTTTCCTCTCTTACCCAAACTATAATCACGTAATCTCTTTCTAGTTAATTTCTGCCCGTATCAAAATAATATATATTTGAGAAAGAAAGCATGCAAGGTTACTACGTAAAATTAACACATTCATGAACATCAAAATCAAAAACAGCTTAACCCCTTATGAGTGTCTCTTGATAACTAGATGCACAATAATATTGTATATGAGAATTAACTCTTTAATCCCTCAGTACTATTTATAGACTTTTGACCATTATAAATCTAGAAACTTTGCCTCTCACTTTGATTAGATATAGAGATATTCTAGTCTTATAATAACTCATTTAAATTAAATGATAAGATAAAACCATTAGAGATAACTCATTTAAATAAAAGTCTTACAAATTATGCATGCCCGAGAGAGAGAGAGAAAGAGATTAATAAAGATTTCTTATTTCTTACAGCACACAATTTATTTATTACTGATAAATAGCAGACCCAAACTGCATTAACACAGTACATACGCGCCCAAGAGGAAGCTTCACGCAACTTAAATACATGATCTTACGTACAATAGCAATCCTTCAAACCATTAACTAAAATTCACACTATGGATTATCTCCACCACACACATGCAGTACGCATATATCTAATATATAATAGAGAACATGATGATGATGGTACTCAAAAGTAATTAGTACCATATATATATGTATGCATAAATTTTGTCGTGCCTTAATCGGTGTAGCAGCGGTACATGAAGTACCTCTCCATAGGACGGTGACACTCTGCACACACTATCCTCTCTGGGATTTCCCCAGGGATCCCAGGAAGGATAAGGCGTTTGCAGTGTTGAGGGGTGTGAAGCTTTCGTAGATGCTCTTTGAATGCTGGCACAAAGCCGATATTCACAACATCATCTTTCCAGTTTCCGAAGTCTTCCATGGTTTTTAAGGCAATCTCTCCGCTGCCTCTGGCTATTATTTCTTCATGATCAGGTGGTCCTCCGGACACTATTGCCCATCCTTTCTCGCTGCCATCAAAGCTAAGCATAGTGATGACCTCCTCCACTATAGGATCGTTCTCGACAGTCTTGCCACTCATCATTTTGGAGTATAACATACTCTCCAGTCGTGTCCAAAAGAACCATATGTATGTGAGGTCAGCCCAGAAATGACTAAGCTGCTCCGTACTGATAATTGAATTAGTTTTCTGCACCCTCTCCTTCGCATTGCTCTTTCCAACATAAACAAGATCTAAAGTGATATTAGCTGCCTTGGCAACATTTTTCGCCGAGGTTGTGAACTTCCGAATCCACTCAATGTCCTCACCTCCATACAAGCATATGATATTCCCTTTTCCCATCTGATTATGAGAATTAGAGAAAGAATATTAATATATGCAACCATATGATACTGTAACTAGTCTTGAGTTACTCAAAACAAGCTCTTTCGTATACCCTTCCACGCACACATTTTAATTAATAACGTCATCAGAATTTGTGGTTTTTTATTGAGTAAAATTTACATGATACACACACACGTACAAATATATATAGGTGCATGCATGTGTGTGTTGGTGTCCATATGCATGTGTGACGAAGGAGATACCGAATCTATGACTGTTGTATCGATGCCATCGATAAGTAGTGCAATTCCCCAAAATTCTGACTTCCATAAAGTTTCCTCTTTCTCAATGCTAAAAGGGATGGCCAAAGTTCCCCAGATCCACATCATGTGGAGTGCATTACTTGAGGCCACCCTTCCTTGTGGATCCAAGGACACTAGAATCGACTTCTTGTTAAAACGCCACATTTCCTTGATATACTTAATAACTGCCGGTTCGACCGTCCAGGGATCAATCACACTATACCATTGCATCATTGACTGCAACTCCTGGAACTTAATTTTGACCTTCTCCTGATCTGCATGAGGACTTAACCTATCCACGACTGGGAGCCAGACCACTTCGTATTGCGTCTGTTCTGTCTTCCTCATTGGGTCTTGTTGGTACAAATGACCAAGAATTGTAATTTCATCATCGGGGATATCAAGATCTGATATGAGCAGTAGCGCATGCTTTCTCTTTAGTACTTCAATATTTACCTGTTTGTGCCAGCCAGCCAACAGGAGAACTCTTAAAACTTTTATTTATATAATTGCAAGTTAAAATAATAAAATTAATGGAGCTTACAATTAGTTAATTAATGAGAAATGGAGTTTGAAAAGCAAACCTTTTTCTTGGAGGAACCAATCACCAGCTCTTCCTTGGGGTGGAGCAACGCCCTGAGAATCTTAAAATTGTCCAGGTGTAATGTCTCGAAAAGACGGACGAGAGTGTGGAAATATTCCAGATGCCTCTTCTCCTCTGCATCCCACAGTGGACTTTATTTAGGCCATAATTAATTATTATGCAGGCACTTGAAAAAACAACTTCAAGAATGAAGAATGATACGTTTTCCTTGCAATTGACTCAACTCAACCTCTTTAACAGTTTGATTATCTCAATCCAAATCTTAATTACGCAAAAGAAAGGTCATGGTTTTCTAGTCTTGGTTCCACATTAAATGACGCCCCGGTCTCTCGAAAATATGGTACTAATTAAGATATTTTTCCAAAATCTTTGAACTGATTAGCTTTCCTATATGATATATTTCGAAAGATACAGAGAAATTGATAATCAATGGCCCACCTATATGTTGATAACAGAAAGCGAGTTGGCTCTTCAGATGCTCGTGTATATTGGTGACCTTGTGCGCCAAGGTTGATAGTTCCCATGCCACTGTGGTTAATGAAGTACTGTTCCTAAAATCAGCATAAAGATCAGTATGTTTATACATATATATATATATATATATGGCATACATAGAAAACAGGTGAATGATCAGCTTGATGTATTAAAAACTTGTAACCGCCAAGAAATTAATCCAAAGATGTAATCCACGTATTAATTCGAACATCAAAAGTGAGGATTCATGAATAAAATTATGGCTGGGTACCGCCCTCTTTGTTAAAAATAATAACAATAATAATAATAATCGAGGTTGGTGTATCCTGCACAACTTACTCCAGCCTCAAACCTATAAGGCTTGCAATCTGTGTAGAGCAAGCCACAATGCTTCGAATGGTCCAATAGGTAGCAGCTGGTAAATGAGAAGTGACAGCCTTCACTGCTGGGGTGTCATCCGAAATGAACTGAGGTGGAAGTTCCGCGAACTCAACAATGCGCGTAGCTACATCCATTATGGCTTTGATTAGTTTATTAAGTGCCTCAAACTGGGGTTTTAGAGAGCTGGAATACTCTACGATGTTGGGCAGCTGCTTGAGGAAAGCCACAGATTTGGCAAGTGGATTTCTGGTGCAAAGCTGAGCAACAAGCCAGAATTCCCCATAATTCACCGCAAAGGCTGCTAGGGTTAGAACCACTGTTGAATCCCATGAAAAGCTCGTTAGGGTGTTCAATAATGCCATTGTAGTTGCATGTGCATCTCCACCACCTGAGCACTTGCATGATAACTGGCGTGAGTGAATATATGGAAGATGTTAGTTCCTATATATATAATATAGTAGCTAGTTTATAAGCAAGAGTTAAAAAAAAAAAAAAAAAAAAAAAAAAAAAAAAAAAAAAAAAAAAAAACCTTCTTCGTTTTAATAAGCCGACTGATCAGTTCCTATAAATATATATATATATATATATATATATATATATATATATATATATATATATATATATATAAACACATATACAAANNATTTATATAAACACATTGCCAAGAACAGTACTTTTGTGTAAAAACAAGAGTAGAACTATAGAAATTAGTAATTAATTTTGGTTTTGTTTCTAAAAAATTTTACGAGGTTGTTGGAAAAGCCCGCATTTGGTTGATCATGCATGCACGTCGATCGAAAACTAAAGGAATGTGGGGATTTTGTATAATATATAAAGGTAAATATTTAATGAGGACGTCTTGACTGGGGCCGAGAATATATAAAAACTGATCACCTCGCAAGAGATTTTGTATATAAGGTAAGCCAATGCTTCAAGAATGTCATCAAAATCAGGCGCCAGGACAGTACTCTTGTCCTCCGTATCCACATCATGTTCTAGTGTGCCCTATTATACACGTACAAATTAAGACAACAAGAAACATGATTAATTATCTTAAACATAATATATGGTTGCAAGTAAAGTATAGCATTAATAATAAATGCAGAGAGAGATTAATAATTAATTAATTATATATACGTTGAGAAAGCCATCAAGGCTGGGAGTGGCACGGCGAAAGACGTCCCCAATGATATCGAGAATGGGCTTGACTTCAACTTCACGACCATCAGGAGCATGGGTTGCAATAATTTGCTTCATCAATGCATTATCATCGGATAATGCGAACATCCTACGGTCATGATCCTTTACCATAGTATGCCTCGTTTTACGAGGAGCTGCTGGGTGTGTGATGCTGGCCATATATAAAATAGGGAAGGAAATAGGAAGGCAGGCAGGAGGGAGAGCAGGGATATATATAGTACTTAATATTTGGTTTATGTGTGTGGTTTTTGACGTGCGCGCGCGCGCCCAATCTTGGCCATATATATATATATATATAAGAAAAAGAAGTGGCAGGCCGTAGGGAATAAAGCAATATTATTGTTGGTCAGGAACATATGTACCTTGCTTGTGAGTGGAGTCCAAACAATGCTAAAGCCACGCTACTTTCGATAACATGCACGGCAAGAAAACTGTATATTTATAGTCAGTTGTTTTATTTAAAAATAATTATTTTTATTAAAATAAATCTATTTTTATCTCAAATAATTGTTTTTATCATAAACAATTTGTTATAAATGTTCATTTTTATTATAATGAGCAGATAAAACTTCTATTCACTTATCAAATAAACTTTGTTTTAATTGCATGCAGCATAAAGTGAGCTTAATTTCAAGAATTCCGTTCATGTATTATTGGGTGGGGGAAAGCTAGCTGATGAGAGAGCTAGAGTAGTTTTACTAATTTCTGACATCATCAAGGCAATCTCATCATCTTACCTGAGTCTTAATTTACGGCTAATTTAAATATCTATATTATATGTTCAGTAGTACTCAAATCATTATATTTGGAGGTCTCATATATATATATATATATAGTATTTATAATAGTGAATTACGTCGCATAATTCTTTTAAAAAATAATAAATATGAAATATAAATAAAAGAAATTAACTTTTTAATAATAATATACGTCAAACTCCTTTTTAAAATAATTAAGCAGCGTTACTCATTACATTATTATATACATTTATTAATAATAATTTGTTCCAGGAAGTTTCACTCAAAAGCAGGATCACTACAAGAAATATAAGATTTGGTTACGAATACTATTTTCGTTGCAATAAATTAATCATAAAAACTCATTTTTTTTGTAGCGTATGAACCTCATACTACATAATCGCCTGCTAGAAGATAAACTAATCAATGAGCGCTGCACTTTATGGTGGCAATCATGTACGATCTATATATATAAAAGCTATGTCATTTGGGCTAAATTAATTAATATTGAGTCCTTTTATTTTATAAAGATAATTACTATAAATACAAAGAGATTATATAAAAATAAATTTACAAATTAATATAATTTCATAACATACGTTAGATCTACTTTACAATAAAAGTAATTTTATAATTTGACAGATTATATCAAACCACATCAGATTATTGACAAGAAATATGCCTTCTATATTATTGACATGATAGGATTTGACGATAAGGTTTGATTTGATTGCATGATTTAATTTACCTTGCAAATTGCTGTGTTAACGTCGTATTTCGTACGTCTTTGGGGCGGACTCTCAATAGCTCGGGTCTTAAGACTTGGGCTTGGGATCACAAAGAAAACATCGAGAGGCGATGATTGGGGTGATGGCCGGGGCAGCCTCTTATGCCAAAGTCTCTAATACTTCAGAAGAATGTAAGTGAGTAGAGAGAGTTCGGAGAGTTTAGAGAGTCTTTTAATACTTGGGGGGTTCTTTTATACCTGGCCTTTAGGATCAGGCTACCATGCCCTGTGGCTGGGGGAGATGTCCTCCCTGAATTCCTTCCGCTATGCCCATTTCAAGCGACGTGGCCCTCTAGGGGATGCATGTAATGTGGCGTGATCCTCTGGAGGGTGCATTTAATGTGGCATGATCATCTATTTCATCCTAGGTTTAGGTCTTGTCGAGATGGCATGTTCCTCCTCCCTTTGTGCTGCGGTGGATTTCCCATGCTTCATGGGTAGTAGGCTGACCTCTACTCCGAGGCCTTGAATCCTACTAACTGGGTCGAGAGCCCTTGTTGGGTTGGCGGATGGCTTGACCAGCATGGGCCCCTGGGTATTGGGCTCAGCCTCTAGGCCTTTTGGCCTAGGAAAAATTCTCTAACAGTTATCCCACCAATTCTCATTGGGTTAGACCGATGGAAATTTCTTCTTCTCCCTTTCCTTTTACCATTGTTGTCACCTTATACCTGTCTGGCCAGGGTGAGATGACACCTTTTCCCCTTGATCCTTCCACAAGTCAAGCCTTTATGCCTCGTTCCGTTGCTTGATACAATAAGTCATACGCCACTTTCTAACTTCTCTGACATTGTCCCCGGGGATTGGATCCCTGTATTTGATGGCAGCAGTTCTATCCCCTCCGCAATAATGGTTGTCAGGCAACATCTTCTTTTTCGGGCTACGTCAAGTGTCCGTGGGATTTGAACCATTCGACTTCCCACATTCAGTTTGTGAAAATTGGAAGGTCAACTGCTACTCCCCTACATAAACTTCGTCTTGCTTTTACCGCTTCCTTCTTACTTCATTTACTTTTCCCTTCGTCTCCCTCATCACTCTTATTCCAAATAGATGCCAAAATATCTAATGAGCCTATGATTTTCGATGAGCAAACCCTTCTCGAGATCAGTGTTCCTTAACTAGGCTACATCGGTCACCACTGGGGCTCGGAGGCCTCCCACATCTTTTTGCAGTCACTGATTTCTACTTATCGCGTTCCTAACACGGAGTTCTTTGAGATCCCTGGGCGCCAAGAAGGGGTTGTCGATGCTGATCATTCTGCGTTGTATTTTGCCCTCTTCCCTAGTATGTTCTCCTATGGGTTGGGGCTACCCTTTCCTCATCCTATCCGTAAAGTTTTGCATCATCTTAGGCTGGCTCCTACCTAACTTCATCTGAACGCCTAATGGATTCTGATATGCTGCTGTGTCCTATGGTGGCATGCACTGTTGATGTTTGACCTGGAGCATGCCAACTTAACCTACCGTGAATTCCTCCTGATCCATAATGTAAAAAGAGCGGTCGAGGATATCTACAACTTCAGGGAAATAAAACCTCGGAGTGGACTGGTAAGTTTTTCTTTGTGTCTGATCAGGGGTGAGAGTTCCCTGTTGGGAAGATTGGCCGCGCTGAGTTCCCTATCAAGGCCTAGTAGGGTGTCATTCCCAACGACAAGGCTATGTGTCCAACAACCACGCCGGAGGAGCTGTGCCACATTGCTATCATTAAAGAGTGGGCAAAAGGGCGCCCCTTTCTTGTTCATTTGAAGGTTCTTTTGGGGGATGAGGACATCGAGGCGTACCTTCCTCCTATTGGTCCCACCAACGACCTCGCCGAAGAAGCGCTCCCCGAGCCTTCCCCTAGAGGGTAAAGGGAATAAGTTTCATGCAGAGGCAACCAAGGCCGGTAGTGACACTGCGTCTCCTTTGGGTCAATCCGCAAGGGCGGTTGGCATCTAGCGACTGAGGCCCGTGATGCCTATCCAAAGCCCAGTCTCTCAAGTGTCTCCCGTGGGCAGGTAGAGGAGAAATCCTTCGGCCTTAGTACACCAACTGCTCCTTATTCAACTGTTGCTCTAGTCATCAAGCATATGGTGGTCGCTAATTCAGAGGCACTTGTTGTGCCCATGGGGCCGTAGGACAAGACTCGAAGCAGTAACTTACTCCAAATGAACTTCTAAGGGATCCTTCTGGATGAGGTTCCTCGTTGGTCGTCCGCGATTGAGCTACGGCCAAAGGTTAATGTGGAGATGACTCATTCCTCGACTTCCACTGCTCATTTTGTGGCCAAGGACTAGGTCTCAGGTGCTGCTTCTAAGGGCTCCTCAAAGGAGTTCGGTTCTTCTGAGGGGAGTACGCATTTGTGACAGTCTCCCTATGGCAAAGCTCCTATGGGTGGTATCATGGCCACTATCGCTTCCGTTCATCTCCTAGTAGTGTTGGGAGGTGGATCGATTGAGGAACCTCTTAAGGGGGAAATCGATACCCTGTATCTAACCCGCTGACTGATGGGGGGTTGCTATCGTGAGGTCCAAGAAGGGCAGCCCACGTGTTCCAAGCGAGGAGAAGGATCACTTCCTTCTTAGGGGGATCCAACACCCATAACCAGGGGCCTTCCCACTCCTCTTAGCCAATGGATCGGACCTGGAGATTAGGAGAGCTGGGGTGGATTGGCGATCACCTTCTGCAGGTGGCTCGAAGAAGGTTATCTCTATATCTACCTGTCTTGAAACTGGGGAAGCACGGGCGAAGGCTCTGGAGTAAGAGGTCGGGACTTTGCAAAACTTTTACTTTAAGGTTATCTTCTCCCTGACTTGCCCCTTTTTTGTTTTGTCCATTTTTCTTTGTCCATTTTTCACTTCTTTTGACTCTTCATTGCTTATCGTGGTGGGTTGTAGGGAGCTAGTATGCTGGATGACTTCATCATGAGTGACCAAGAGGCAATCAAGGCGCAGAATTCGGAGCTTCGCTCCATGGTGAAGATGGCTCTCAACTACGTGAGTGGGGAGAAAGAGGAGAAATATTGTCTGGAGGCAGAGTTGGTGGCAACAGAGGGGTGGGCCCCATCTGCTCAAGAGTCATTGAGCCAGTTTTAGGTAAAGAATGAGGAACCGAGGGGCCTTTGGGATGCTGAAGCCCAGTAGCTCAAGCTGTTGAAGGGCGAGTATTCCTCTTTGTCAACAACTTTGAAAGATCGAGAGGACTTGCTGTCAGCTGCTCTAGCCGCTGCCTATCAGGAGAAGTCAAGGGTGAAGGAGGCACTTAAGGAGTTAGGGGCAGCTCAACGAAGGATTTCTGACTAGGACGTAGTTATCGAGGACCTTCGGAGCAACTTGACTCAAGTTTAGGAGGCCACCACCCTTGTGGGCTATCAGCTGGGGAAGGCCCTTTACTACTGTGATGAAACTTGGGTGTACGAGTATATTGAAGACCTTGAGAAATTGCGGGATCACGTTATCTCAAATCCTTAAGCAAGTTCTCGACTGGAGGCACACTTGAGGGCTGTTAATCTTCGTAAACTTGATCTCGGATGCCTTTACTCCCAAACATGAAGCTCCTATGGCCCACCCTCCAAAGGGTGTTAGGGGTAAACCTTGAGGGAACCGACCCTGGAGATGCTCAGCAAACCTAGATGCTTTTGAGGTGGGCCCCATTGAGTCCAAGGAGGATCCCGATGCCTCATTTGCTTGATTTTGTATCTCCCCCTTGTATCAGCATAATGTAAGTTTCTTTGTTCTAATCTTTTCTTTGTATAGATTGCGATGATTTATACACTAGTATACTTGCATATGCATTTTCATTTTTCATTGTATTGACCCATGCTTTACTTTATTGTCGTTTCTTTTTTCTCTTATCGATTGGTTTGTCGAGACTTCCCGCTCACCTTGTCCACTATGGTTTGAGATCTCCCCTTCTCAGAAAAAGGAGAAGAACTTGCTCTCCGTGCCTTTGCCACGTGTCAGTTCCCAAGCTTCTTCATTGGGCCTATTTGGCAGCTGATGCGATGCACATGGGTTCCCAAGCGCTTCCAGTAGTTGGATATTAATACTCGCTTGTTATGCCCTTCTCGCATTAATGGTGCCAGATGGCCTTTGTGGCGTGCTCTGCGAGATTCATATAACGCCTGTTGTGAGATTCACGCCAAATTTGATGAGGGCTGTGGGATACACACGTTTCCAAAGTCTTGGGGCTTACGAACTGTCGTGAATGCCTATATAAGTGCTCCCTTCTCAGTTGGCAATCATCATATCTCCCTTCTAGCCTTTCAAGCAACTAAAGCCTTTCTGCCTTTTTGCTTTCCTTGCATGGGTTCCGTTCTAGAGAACCCTAGGTCCAATGAGCCTTCTAGCTTTGGACGAGGCTTCTTGGATGAAGGCTTGCCACAAGTCTGCACTAAAGTGAACATTCAGCAACTCCTCGAGACCTTCAGATGAAGTCTTGTCGAAGGTTGTGTTGTTTCCTGTCACTTGGAGATGCGTTCTAAAGGTGGTATGGCCTGAGCTCCATGGTTGTATGGTTCGACGGTGTTTCATAGCTTAGGAATCAACGTGTAGTCCATGTTCCATTATGACATCGCAAACCGTTCAACTGAATGGGTTGGGGCGATGCTTGTCTCTCAGGCTTGGCTGGTGTCAGGAGCTTTTCTTGCGACAGAACTGTTCAAGTTCGAGCGAATGCCCTCTAGCCAAGGAGAAGGAGGGCCCCTTCCAGGACCAACTCGGTGCCCGTGCATCGCTGACACATTGATAGTGATGATGATCATGCCCCAGGAGCCTCAGTCTGTCACTTCTAACAGAAAGTGATTTGCTCAAATGGCGATTTTTTAACTGAATGTCTCGAGAACGAAACAAGGGCATCAAACGATAGAGAACCCGAGATGAATTTAGCAACATTATTCAGTTTTGCTAGTCAATGATGAATTTTGTTAATTATTTTAGAGCACACTGGTTCTTTTTCATCATGTTAATGGTCATTTTTTGTTAAAATATACAATGAGCATGAGAGTGATGGATGCAAGAATGGCTTTTTTTTTTATCTTTTTTTCCCCTTGATGACGGCCACCATCTTGATAACTTGTGCTTCTATGAAACTTGCAACATAGAAGAAAATGCAAAAAGGTAGCAAAATAACCCCATACATTTGAGCCAAGTTCTCCCTCAGCAAATAAGTGGTCAACAGATTCAATCTTATGAGAATGTTTACAAGAATAGCACTTTGAGACTATAGGAATACCATACCCTTTAACAACTGAATCCATTGGTACAGTTCCAAAATATAGTTTCCAACCAAAAATTGAGATTTTTTAAGGAATAATAGCATTCCACATCATCTTTGCTAATTGAAACTAAGGATATTTTCTTATTATAGCATGCCAAGCAGACTTTAATGAAAAAGATCCATCAAGCTAATGTTGTCAAACCCTTTGTTCCAACCCAAATTTTAATGGAATTGGATGAATTAGTATTTCTTGTACCAAAGAATGACCATGACCTCCAAGTTGATTCAATATTGGAATATTTCAATGTGCACCCACAATAAGATCCCTTAGTAAAAAGGAAGGTTAAACCACAACATAACCTTTATTGGAAAGAGAACCACTTCCATTCCTGTCCTCAAACCAAAAATTAATAGGTCATTCTTTGATCTTTCAAGAACTACTAACTTGAACTACAGGAAGTGATTTAACAATCAATTTCCAGAAATAGGAGTGATAACATTTGATCCTTAATTGTAAAAAATCACATTTTGATTTTATATACTTATGCTGCACGAATAAAGCCATAAAGAGTCTGAATGAAGAATCTGTCATGCCAATTTGCAGTAGTGCTTGAAGAAGATCATTTAAGTTCTCAACCCCAATCCTCCCTCTTCTATTGGTCCATAAATCTAATCCCAAGAAGTCCACTTCCTTTAACCACGCCCTTCATATTTTAGCAACACGTGATTTTAACCATGTAAATTTTTTTTTTCAAAAAAGGATGAAAAAATATGTTTTATATGTTGTATAACTCTCTTGGGACTATTAACACATGAGAGGATGTGAATGTTTATGGCAAACAAAATATGTTTTAGCAACACAAGTCTATTTCCAACTTATAGCAATTTTTCCTTTCCACCCAACTACCATATTTTTCACCTTTGTTAATAAAGGTTCAAACATAGCCATAGGAAGCTTCTTGTAATGTAGAGGAGCACCTAACTGTCATTGGAAGAAATCCTCCCTGAATCAAGTAATGGCAAAGATAATAGCTCTCCTTAATCTGGATAGCTTGAGATAAACCAAAAAATTACTTTTATGAAGGTTTATTAATTGGCCAGATGCTCTCTCGTAAGTTGTTAAGAAATCAAAGAGATCATTCAAACTTCTCTTAGTCCCATTTGTGAAAATTAGAATGTCATCTGCAAATAGCAGATGAGAGACAGTTAAGCATCCTTTGAAATCTTTATAGTGCAAAGTTTTTCCATTATTCAACAAATTAGAAATAATCTCTTTAATGTTTCCTCACTTCAAATAAAAAAAAAAATAGAGGTGATAGTTGATCTCCTTGACGTAGCCCTCTACTTGAAATGACTAAACCCTTTAGAGTACCATTTAATGAAACTGAAAATTTTGGTTCTAAGAAATGTTGTTGTACAAGAGTTATCCAAGTATCTAAGAGGCCAAAAGCTTGAATTACCAGGGATAAGTATTTCCAATTCACCCTATCAAACATTATATTCATATACACGATATTTTGAAAAGGATAAGTATGCTTGTAGCCAAACCTATGTGTACACCTATGGCTACTACCACCAGCCTATTTGCCTCTGAAGGAGAAATTCTCGATCACCCAACTCTCTATAGAAGCCTGATTAGTGCTCTCCAATTTCTATGATATTTCTCAGTTGTTGAATGCTTAGAAGCATGACTTTATTGTCAAAGACTTAGGTCCTCCGCATTTCTTCTTTGGTATAGAAGTAATTTCATCCAATAAAGGTATACTTCTCTCTCAACACTATTATACAAGATATTCTAAAAAAGGACAAGTATGCTTGTAGCCAAACTTGTGTGTACACATGGCTATTACCACTAGCCTATTTGCCTTTGAGGGAGAAATTCTCGACAACCCAACACTCTACAGAAGCATGATTGGTGCTCTCCAGTATCTATATAACAAGGCTCGACATCATATTCGCATTGAACAAGCTCTACCAATTTCTTAAAAAAAAATAAAAAAAAAACAACAACAACAAATCTCCATTGGCAATATGTTGAACATTGTACCATAAATAGACTATGCCTTAAAGTTAGCATATCAAGCTGACTCACTTTAAAAAATGTTTTAACTGTTACTCCCAAGTATAAGAGTTGTCAAGTAGTAATAGGGAAGTTCCTAAGTCATTTCCTCAAGAAACGATTAGTTTAAAATGTAAATTCATTCACTATCGAAAATAAAAGAAAATTATTAACTAAGGCTATCGACAATGACATTCATAGTGAGAATTGATTCTTTTTGGACATTGTTAAAAATGCCTTGTTTTCCTTTGTATAAGATGGTAAGTGAATGCTAAAGGATATGCAAGAAAAAGTAAAGAGAAAAATGTGTCAAACACGAGTAGGGAATGGGAAATTAGCTTGCATATAGAGATTTTTGTTCCAATGCACATTGACGCTACTTCAATCACTTATGTTCATTTAGTGGATTTGTGAATGTGTATTAAATAAATTATGGTTATCCTCGCTTAAGAAACTAAACCACATTCATTAACATCATCTAATCCAAGGTTCCCAAGAAATAAATAGAAGATTACGAAACTTATGTTCTAAAGGGCATTTTATCAAATACTATGTGTACACTTTTAAAACCCAATATTTTCCCTTCCCAAGTATTTGATTTAACCCAAAAAATATGATTTACACTTCTCAGACTAATCAACACCAATGAAAATAATCCAACACACAAGTCCAAACAACCCAAAATAATCCAACTTAATTCTACAACACAATAGGCATGAAAATAGCCAAAAGTTACTGAAGAAAAAATTGCATGCTACCGAAAATGAATCCAAACACAGTAACTACTAAAAGTACTTAGCTGAAAATGAAAATAAACTAAAGGAGAACAATTTAAATATAAGTGCAATGTAAATACAAACTTGAATCAATCACAAAAGAAAGGAAAAATGAAAACATGGAATAGAAAAATGGGTCTTGGGTGTCGAATGAACTCTCTTGCAAAAACCACCAAACGAGAAGTACCCCCTTGCATTTTCTCCCACCTTTCAGGTAACAAAAACAATGCATTTCCCTTCACATAAATCAACATACCCAAAATGGAGCTGCACTACAGGCGTAACTTTGTGTAATGGAGGCACTTTTCTCTAGCAGCAACTGTATGTCTAGGAAGGGCAAAAGGGTGCCTGCCCTTCTGCAGCTTGGAGTGAATCGAGCCATGTGTTGTACCTGGTGCAAATCCATGAGTCAATTTCCATGTTAATTGCAAGACGCTTCCGTGAAGTGAAGATGAAGGGGTCGCATGGCTAGATCTGCACGTTTGGTCCTAGAGTCAAATGCCAAAAGTATGTGTGTCCTACATACATCCAAAGCAGCTGCTTTTGAAATTGCAGCGTGATGAATTTCCATGAAGTGAAGCGGGCAAGTGGCTTTTTCGTGTGAGGTTGGAATTGACGTGTTGTGCTTTAAATCGTTGAAGAAGAGTCAAGGCAGGGTCCACTTTGAAGATAAGTCATGAAGTTTGTCATGTGGTGGTGTGTCTAACGATGCTTGGTCGTGTGAATTGGAAATTGCCCAAATATGATCCATGTGGGGCCATGTTTAGCAAGAGGAAGAGTCAAGCCAAGGCCAAAGCGTGCATTTTCCGTCAAACATAAATGTTGTGCTGTGTTTTTGTCAAATCCAAAAAATGAGATTGAAAATGCAGGGCATGAATTGATTTAAGCTTTGAAATTTCCGCATGGCCACCTAGATATATGCACAATAATTAACTTCCTCAATTTCATGTAATAAATTAAAGATTAAGATCATAAAATTAGGTTGTTATCAATTGAGTTAAAATTGGTTTATCGAGACCCAACTCATTAAATTACTAATAAGAAAAGTGTGATTGACAAAAATTTAAGTGCAAAATAATTACAATATTATAGCTCAATCACAAGCCTTCATGAATCTCCAGATTTATGCATTCTTTGATGTCGACTAGGCTAGCAGCAAGGATGATGGGCGCTCCACCGATAGTTTTTGTGTTATTCTTGGTGACAACTTGATCTCTTGGAGCTGCAAAAAGCAAGCAACCTCCGCATGATCAAGTAACGATGCTGAGTACAACACCTTAGCAAATGACACAGTTGAAGTTTCATGGCTTTCTTCCTTGTTAACAGAGCTTGGCATTACTATCACTCAAACTCTAACTTTGTGGTGTGATAACATAGTGTTTGAGCTGTAAAATTGCATATTTTAGCTATTTAAAACCAATGTATTTCAATTGATTCGTGACATTATTATTGGTTTTAGATGGAAAAATAGTTAATAAGCATAAATTCGAGTTGTAATTTTTAAATTGATTAATATCATGTTTATGCTTAATTTTATAACTATGGTTTAATTGGAGAATATTTCCTCACATATATAATATATTTTTAATAATCTATTTTCTTTATTATTTATTACGAGTGTTATTTTTATTTCTTCATTTGCAGCATAAATAAAATTCACGAGATCCAGCTTTGACCAAAAGCGCATGCTGTACGAGTCTTTCAAAGTAGAGTTACTGAAAAAGATAAAATGTTGAGGAGAAAGTAAAAGAATTGTCGGCAAGCAATGTGGAATTTTGAAGGAAGGTCGAAAATAATGGAAATATGTTAAGTAAAATCTCGAGTAATTTCGGCAATGAGACACACACTAGTGGAATGAAAAAGTCACAGAAAGTGAAGCTGAAACGTGAAGGAGTTGGACGCATGGGAAGTGTTTTCGTTTCAGACGGGGGCTTTGAGGGGCATTGGGATTGATTTATCTTCAGCAATTTACGGAGAAAGAATTTTACGGAAGGCTGAAAAAAAAAGAGAACCATATTGTCAAGTGGAACCGAAAGCAAAACAAAGATTACGGCAAACAAGAGAAAAAAAAAAAGAAGGAAGAAAAAAAGAAAAGAGTGATGTTGTCAACATTTACGGAATGAAGTGTTTTTCTTTGACTTTTTGCTGGATGGACAGAAACGAATGGAATGATGACTTCGGCTGGGACGAGTGATTTATGGAGAAAGTGAGGATATAGAAAGTAGCTGAACGTAAAGAGAGAGGACGTTCGGTGAGGAGGAGTTACGTAGAGAGGTTTGCTTTGACTGAAAGGAGGCTGGTTTTATGTTTCAACAACAAGAGCCGAAAAAAAAATAAGAAAAGAAAGGAGACACAGGAAAGAGACGTGTAGGGAGTGAGAGGAGCCGTGCTTTGATTAAATGGAAAGGAGGAGCCGTCTATAAGAAGGAGAGTTGGTGCTGCTTTGACGGAGGGGGGGCTTCCCCTCCTGGCTGGAGTGAGACTGGCTGGGAGAGGGAAGAGGTGGAAGAGAGAGGGTGAGTAGAGAGGTAGGTGAGAAAAAGGAGAGCTGGACGTTAGGCGGAGAGGAACTGAAAAAAAAATAAAGAAGGACTGGGGGAAGGTATTCTTTTAGCTGCACGACTACTTTCAAGAGGGAACTTACGTGAAACGAAGGAAACTTTTGGACGGACAGAAAACGGGGAAAGCAGTTGGACAGAAACTGAAACGGAAGAGAAGAGTTTACTTAAAAAAAAAACAGAGTAGCTGCGGAACCAGTTTTCATTTTCCGTATGGGTGAAACTGGAGACTCTCGGCAGTTGGATGTTTACGGAGAGAGGACGGGGTTCATTTGAGCTCTACAGAGAGTGAAGGAGCTAAGAGAAACATGAGGAGGAGCTGGTTTGCAGCTTTGTTGGATGCTAGACTAACGAAAATGGCAGGAGGTTTGAACGGAAAGGAAGCTGGGTGTTTTACGTAAAAACAAAGGAAAAAGAGATTCGGTGGGGAGCATTTTTCGTTTGGTCTTTCTCCAACTTGGACGGGAGAGTAGCTGCTGGTCTTTGAAGGTGAAGAGAGAAGGGAGAGCTACAAATGGACTACTTGGACAAGAGGTGGAGAGCTTGATTCGTTTTCCCGGGACAACACTTGAAGCAAACGGATAGACTTGGACGGAAGAGGAGCTGCGAAATGGACCAGTTTTAAGGGAGTTTCTTTTTATTTAATTTTCTATTTTAAAATATAAGTTGTTTTCATTTTAACTTGTTTTTATTTTATTTTTATCATGAACAATGTTTATTTAATTTTTATAGAACTTATGATGAACATGGTTGGCTATATTTTCATGCTAAGGTTAGAGGTGAAGTTTAATGATTTGAAAATTATTTTCGGATCGTCGACAAATTTATTTTGTGAGTTTGATCGATTGAATGATTTTATTATTGGATAATTTGATTATCTATATATTTATCTTGATTCATTGTGATTTTCGAATACAGTGAATGCTTGAGAAATCCCTGTGATAGTCAAATAAATTTGTAAGCATTTTAATCATCAATCGTCCAAGCTCAATCATTAGTAATTATTTATCTTGATTTTAAATGCTAAATCTTCCAATTAAATGGAATCATTATTCTAGTTTAATTGAAGTAATTCGATCGGAAACAATATTTTAAATTATTAAACGGATCCTCGAAACCTTAGTCTTTTTCCATATCAATAAAGCTTATCATTTTAGTTTTGTTTTGTCACGATAAAAATCATCATTTCTATAATCTCATTTTAGTTTCAATCACACATCTCTTTTAGTATTTTATTTTCATTTGTTTGAGAGAATTTTTCACATAAGTCAATCCCTGTGGATTCGATCCTGTAAGGTACTACAACACCTGTATACTTGCAGGTAAAACTGCACTAAATTTTGGTTCATTAATTTGAGTTAAAGTTTAGGCGCAACACATAGATGCCATCTATCTCACCTCCAACCCCATCTTCCATGCACCTAAAAAATACATTCAAATAAACTTTCATTTTGTGCATGACATGGTTACTCATGGTACTCTAAACATTCAATTTCTCTTAAGTCAAAATCATATCGTAGACTTTTTCACTAAACTCCTTTCCTCATCTCAGTTAGCACTATTTCGAAGCAAGCTCAGCGTTTTTTAGATAGCGTTTCACTTGAGGAGGCGTGTTAGAAAACTTTCCAGCTTTGCAATAACTCAAGTCGAACAACCTTTGCAACTGATAAGGACAGAAATGATTAGGTTTCAAACCTGAAACCACAACTTCACAACCACTAAGCATAGAGTTTTGTTATTTAATTTCAAATATGGAAAAAGCCCCTTTGCTGCCTGGGGTTGACTACCCAGGTTGACCGCTGGGCAAAAAAAAATTTTTTTTTTTTACTTAGTGATTAAGAAAGTGATTTTAAGTGTATTGGTGTATTTTTTTTTTTTTACTTAATGATTAAGAAAGTGATTAAAAAAATGTGAAATGAAAAATGAGAAAACAAAAAAAATAACCGCCCAGCGGTATGTTTGGGGCGGCACAGTAGCCTCACCCTTTCAAATATACATATCTCATTTTCAAAGTTTTATCTTTTGTTGTAAATGGCTTAAAGAGTTCTATAACATACCGTCATTTTTGTGTGTTCTTTGTGCACTCCATTGATATGATTAGCCAAATAAGTTATTTTATATTAAAAAAAAAGTGCAGCAACCAATTATTTTAGTGAAGTGTGCAAAAAGTATGCAAAAGTGACTGAATGTAGAGGTTTTTTTTTTTTTTTTTGAAAAATGTAAAACTTCTATAAGTTGCATCTTACATGTGTTGGAGAATTTAAATAAAATATAAAATGAGAAGAAATTGAGTGAGAGAAGAAATTTTAAGGGTTATATCTTTGCTATTTTCAATTGTACTTTAATCTAAACCATTGGTCTATATCTATAAAGGAATTACATAGAAATGAGATAAGGTAAATATATTTATTCTAATGAAAATTAAATCTCTTGATTTGATAATTATGAAAACTAGATTAGCTGATTTGATAATTATGAAAATCGGATTAGTTGATTTGATAATTATAAAATCAAATTAAGATAATAATAATTATCTCCAACATCCCCGATCAAACTTAAGGTGAATAATTTTGAAATCTCATATTTCAAATTTGAGTATATCTTTCATGTCCATTGATTGATCATCAAGGTGATGATGATAATGACATTGGTAATGAACAGACTGGCAACTGGAACATCAAATATGGAGCTATGACCAAAAATGACATATATATGACCTCGGTCAACTATAGGAAAAAAATCAGAAGGCCAAAATGGATATGGAGCTTTAAATAATGCTCACAACAAATAAAGCCCAATAAAAAATGTTCGCAACTAATAAAGATACTCCAAATGCATGAATTTGAGATGAGACATATTGAACGACAATGAAAATTTTGTAAGAAGTAAAGCTAGATGAAGAATTTTAAAATAAATAGTCTACAAAATCAAGTCTGGCCTTAGCCAATAGCTCTAATACCATGATAGAACTTAATTAAAATATAAAATGAGAAGCAAAATGAGGGAGGGAGAATGGGAGAGAAGAAACTTTGAGCGCACATCTTTGCTTTTTGTAATTATCATTGAATACGAAGCATTGATCATTATTTATAAAGAAATCACATATAGATTAGTGAAAGTAAATATATTTATTATGATAAAAATTAAATCTCTTAATTAACGAGTCTTCGAGCTCCATAACCTCCTCGCATGGGTTGCCATAGGGAACAAGTCAAAGGGCTTGACAACTGCTTGAGATGGACCTAGGACATCGACAAGCTCCCTAACAAAATAAATGTAGGTTACAATAAACAAAGTTTGACTTTAATGCCAAAACGACATAAGTGTAGGTTATAATAAATAAAGTTTGACTTCAATGCCAAAACAACAATACAATCTTGAAATCACCTCAGAGGGAAAGAAATCCATTAGAGCCCACAAAAACAAAAATAATCAGCAAGTACGAAATGCACTATCTTCACTAACGATAAAAATAGTTTACACAAATGATCACCAAGTGTGAGATGCATGCTCACAAACAAGCTCTCAAATGCACATCTTTGAAGGCCCTTATTATGAATTTAGCAAATCTCTTCGAGGTCCACCCTTGGAGATCTTCATTACATTAGACAAAAATGAAAAAATTAGGGACAAGCTCCCATAATTTATCTGTCTACAACTTTTATGGTCTATCTTAATCACGACTGACTTGGAGATTCTCAATGTCTTTTTGTTGGAAAATTTGACATTAAGAATTGCAAGCATCTATTGGATATAAACTAAATTGAGTCTAGCGAAACTCATCATCAATAATAAAGGAAGAGATAAGATAAGAAAGAGATGTACCAGGAGATAAGCCAAGAAATAGATAAAGCCAGATTAAATTGACTAAGATACAAAAAATGTGATAGTGACATATGGCAAGCAGAGACCTTTCAAATTCTCTCTCTATAGAAGGAAGATATCTTCTTCAACTTTCCTCAAAATTATAATTTCATCCATTCTATTGAGAGATATGAAAGGCCATAAGAGAATGGGCAATCATCAAGCATAGTGGGCTTCACCTCAAAATAAATACTTGTATGTCTCTTTATTTATATCTTATATGGTTTGTTTCATTATTTATTTTATGAATGAGCATCTGAGCATTGTATTGTGGGTCATTCAGCCGTATTGTTGGACTTCGACTATCTCGAAAAAATATATCAACACGATCATTGATGATCATGTACCTTGCTTGAGAGATCATCCTCATTGGATTTGGCATTTACTAACAAGGTCAAAAAGTTGCCTAATATTACATCAAAATCGCCTGCATTAGATTAGGAAGCCAAGTCCAAATAAAATTGAGTTTGAGCTATAGTGTTTCATACCCTTGGGGTCATATTTGACATGTCATTGTAGCACAACTGGATCTTATTTTCTTCTTCTTTTTTCTCAAACCCCAACAATCAAATCTTCTCTTCCCTTGAATTTCTCTTTTTTCCCATCCCTTCCCTCTCAAACCTTCCATTTCCTGGCATTCTCTCTCCATTTCTCTCTTGCATTTCCTGGTTTGCCCATTGCTTCATATCGTCTAGAGTTTGTGTGAATTCCTCTCCATTTTTTCTTGGCTCAAGAACATTTGACAACTTATTTTACTCTCTTGATTTTGGTTTCCTTCGCACGACTAAACACCATTCAACACTTATCTTTTGGGGTCGAGAATCAACATCAACGGTCTCTAAATTGACAAAGCACTACTCATCTTGGGTTTTCCCTAGAGTGTTTCCCCGTCTCATATCTATTTAAATCTGAAGCTCTGGTAAAATTTTGGTCAAACCTTGGTTTTTGATACTCAATGTGTGTTAAGATAGAGGTTGGCAAGAGCAAGAGTGATTCCTAGGTGATTTAGAGGTGATTTTTTCTGCTGGAAGTTAGAAAGTCCGTTTTTACTGGGAATTCCATTTTTCGTTTGAATTGGCTGGTTTCTGCATCTAGGGTTGCCTTCTGACGATGCCCTTCACCCCTCCGATGACTTCCCTGTTAGTGAGGAATGCTGGGTCTGATGTTGCCGTAATGAAATCTTATGCACAAGCAGTGAATAAGAAAATAGAGTACTCTGCTTTCAAAATTCCTATGCATTTTCTTGTTAAAATTGATTATGAGATAGACTTTGTTTTTTTAGAATATGAAATTGCCAGGTCTGATGCATTTTCTTGTTGAAATTGACAGACTTTAATGATTGTATAGATAGGTGTGGTCTCATTGATTTATCTTGTTTGAGGCAACGTTTGTCATGGTGCAATGGGCATGTTGGGGCTTCTAGAAGTTGTGCAAAACTTGATAGAGTGCTCATTAATAATTCTTTTTCAGCCCACTTCCAGTCAGCTCAGTTTAAATACCTTGATCGCAAATCATCAAATCACTCTCCGCTAGTGGTTTATTCCGATTTTCTGGTTATCACTTACGGTCCTTCACCATTTCATTTTCTCAATATGTGGTGTTTGCATAATAATTTCTTGCCTTTTGTGAATGAAGTTTGGAGTAGACCAAAAGAAGCGACGAGACTTATGAAGATTGCTATCAGATTAAAAAGAACAAAGGTAGCCCTTCGTGCCTAGGACAAAAATATTTTTGAAAGAGTGGAAGGCAATATAAGAGCCCTTGAGGAGAGAATGGAAGTCTTGGAGAATCAACTTCAGTTAGAGTTTTCTGAGGAGACTGAGGTAGATTTTTTAGTGACAAAAATTGAGTTAAAATTGTGGGAAAAGAGGGAAGCCACTTGCCTGGGTCAAATTGCTAAGAAAAATTGGTTGACAAAAGGAGATCAAGATTATGCCTTCTTTCATTCAGTCATTAACCAGAGACGCCAAAAGGGCATGATTAAGAAAATGAAACTTTTGGATGGTAGGATCTTGGAAAATGTTAAAGCAGTACACAATGGTGCTGAGAATTATTTCCGAAGCTTCTTAGACTTTGGAAATTGAGCATTGCGATTTGGTAGATTTGGTGGAGAAAAAAGTTTCAAATGAGGAGAAGGTGATGCTTTGTGCAGAACTGTCCGAGATGGAAGTTAGACAAGCCATTTTCTCTATTCCAAAGAATAGCAATCCGGGCCCCGATGGCTTCAGGTCCGAATTCTATATGTCATGCTAGGATATTATAAAAGAGGATGTCATTGATGCAGCAAGAGAATTTGTCAAGGGTGCTCCTCTATCCAGGTTTTATTCCTCATCATTTATGGTTTTGATTCTGAAAGTACTTGAGTCGACAAGTTTTGATAAGTTTTTTCTTATAAGTTTTTGTTCTGTGGCTTATAAAAAATTTTCAAGATTCTTGTTAACAGACTGACAGATGTTATAGATAAAGTGGTATCGCATGAACAAGGTGCATTTCTTCCGAGATGTAGTATTTTTGAAAATATTATTTTGGCACAGGGAACTGTTTATTCTTTGAATAAAAATATTGTTAGTGGAAATGTAATGGTGAAAATAGACATGGCTAAGGCTTATGATAGGGTGAATTGGGACTTCCTTTAAATGTTTTTTGAAGAGGTTCTGTGGGCTGATTTAAAATTATGTAAAATCTCTTTTGTTTTCTATCATGCTGAATGGAACTTTGAAAGGTTTATTTCAATCTTCAAGGGGTTTACGTCAAGGGATCCTCTCTTTCCATATTTTTTTGTTGTCATGGAGGAAATTTTGACGAGACTGCTGAGAAAAAATTTTGAGGAAGGGAGGATTGGAAAATATCATCACCCAATTAGTGCTCCTTTGGTTTCCCATCTACTATATGTGGACGATGTCCTTATTTTTACTAATGGGGGGAAACGATCCACCAAAGATCTTAAGCATATGCTTGAGTTATACAAAAAATGGTAGGGGCAGAAAATTAGCAAGGAGAAGTCAACTCTATTGCGTCCAAGATGATTACACCAAATCATAAGCATGTTTTGTTCAAAATTACAGGTTTTAAGAAAGGAAAATTTCCTTTGAAGTATTTGGGGGCTCCTTTGAACTCGGGCAAGTTGACAACTAGGCTATTCAAAACTCTTGTGGAAAAAGTGAGAAAGAAAATAGTTGGTTGGAAATTCAGGCTACTTTCACTAGGTGGAAGGTTGATTCTTGTAAAGCATGTGTTATCAAGCATGCCAATTCATTTGATGTCTATGATGAATGTTCTGGCAGCTATTTTATCTCGTATAAATTCACTTTTTGCAAATTTTTTATGGGGGGAGATGGATAACAAAAAGGAAGTTCCACTGGCTGTCATGGAAAAAAGTGTGCAAGCCTACAAAGGAATGGGGTTTAGGTGTATGAGATTTTAAAGAGGTGCAGAAGTCACTCCATATGAAGTTTGCCTTCCATATTTTATCTATTAATAACTTGTGGATTGATTTTTCCATAGCCAAGTATTTCCTTGATGAGCATGTTTCAGTACAAAATGGGCATCCTACGGATTCCCGTTTTTGGGAATCAATTATTTCTATTTTACTATAAGTGATGGAAAATGTGAAGGTTTTGGTGAGAGGCGGGAATGCTTCCTTCTGGTTTGATAGATTCTATCATCAGCTTGTTATCAGCAAGAGTTCAAGATATTGCCAACGTCAAGTTCTATTAAGAGATTTAGTTGGTATTGATACGGCGATGGAGATTATTCAAAATATACTGGTTGGAAGAAGAGGGTCAGATATAGTTGTTTGGAAACCATCCCTTGATGGTAAATTCTCAATAGCTACGGCATGGGAGGTGATACAAAACAAAGGGCAGATACTTCCAGGCTATGGATGGTTTTGACATAAAAGTTTGCCTAAACGGATATCTATTTGTATGTGGAAGATTTGGTTTAAATCTTTGGTTGTGGATGAGAAAGTTCATACAAAAGGTGTGCCTTTAGTTTTTGCTTGTGACTGTTGCTCACTGCGTCAAACCGAAAGTATCGATCATATTTTCTTCTAGGGAGAGATAGCAGCTCAGGTCTGGTCTTATGCAAGTAAAGAATTAAGGGTACTGTCGACACACCATTGGCCATGGAAAACCAGAGTTTTGAATTGGTTTTCATTATGCAAAGAAATCATATGTCAAAGGTACGCTAATTGGATTAATTCTTTGTTTAATTACTTGGTATTTGGAAGAGAAGATGTAAAGTGAAAATGGAGGGGAAGTCTGAGAATGTTGAACAGGTTTGGCAAGTCATGTGGGTATGGATAAAATTACTGGGCGATAACATTTGCTCAGCCCGTAATCTTTCAGAACATGACAAAGCTATCATTGAATGTCCTATAAATGTTTCAAGACCAGGAAAAATTGTCAAATGGTCTAGGCCTCCTGGGTTGGATAAAGCTTAATTGTGATGCTAGTTGTCAAGGTAACCTGGGAAATACGGGGGCATGATTAGAGATAGTGATGGCATGGTCAAAGGGGCTTTGTCAACTCATTACGGAGATGGCACTAATAATGCTACGAAATTGAAGGCTATTGTGGAAGGTATTCAACTGTTTGAAAAGCTTCAAATGGTTAATATTATTATTGAAAGTGACTCAAAAATTTTTTTTCATTGGATCTGAAAGGGTTGGTACACATTGTGGTATCTCTAGGATTTTTGGGAAGAATTATGTAGGGAGTTGAAGAGTCTGAATTACATGGTTGCACATCAATTCCGTGAAACAAACTATGCCGCAGATTTTTTAGCATGAGAAGAAAAAATGGGGAAAAATGAAATATATGATAGCATTCAAAGATTCCCTCGGATTTTAAAAGGCATAGTCCGGATTGACTATTTAAGACTTCCTTCATTTCATTTTTAATTGTTTATGGGTTTGTTTATATCTGTTTATGGTTTTTTATTGGTTTTTTGGTTTTGGTTTTATCTAGGCTTGTTTAGAATTTTATTGCATTCCTTTTTATAGGCCTATTTAGTTTTATTGGTTTTATTTATTTTTCTTGTTTGGTTTGGTTGGTTTGTATTTGGGAGGTTTTTAGTTCTTTACTTGTATACTCCTAGATGCTTGGTTTGTAACCAAGAAATTTCTCCGCTATAAGTGAGTGCATTTTTAATAAACTTGGGACAGGGCCACAAAAATATGTGGCTACTGGCTCTTCACGAAAAAAATAAATAAATAAACTCAATGTGTGTTGGTTTTACATGTTGTTGGTGATGATTTTGATAGACTAGTGGCTGCCTAGTGTTTGTGCCGTAGGCTTATTGTAGGGATTTAGGATTTTAGGGTTTCTTCAAGTTTTTATACTTCTATTTGACACAGCACCACTCGAATTTAGTGTTGGTGGTTCTGGCTCTGATTCTGTCAATGATTTTCTGGGTCAAATTCTTGGATTTGGTTAAATACTCCTGAGTTCTAGTGATTAGCAAATGTGGCAACTGCAATGGTACAACATTTTTGGTTCAATTCCTAAGTTCTACAATTTGTTATTTAAAATTTTTGACAATTGTTTTATTTTAAGAAATACGATGAGCATATATAGCTCCACTTGAGCCTTACTTAAATAACTAGTGAATTTAAGCTGTGCTAAATTAGGGTTATTCTTCTTGACATGAATAAGGAAGCTCAATTGTAAATAATTAAAGTCGTGCTAGAAAATGGAAGGAAGAAAACCAAGTTAATAAAAACTAGTTCATCTGTTGCATAATAATTTTGTGCTATTCTCCCCTAGCTTGTAATTTTATTCTTACATTTTAATGAGTAGACCTTGTGGATTATGAACTAAGTGTTTAGTGTGAATAGAATGATTGACGTTGTCTAAAATGTGATGAGGTTTGGTTGGAGTGCCAAGTTGTTTGGGAATCTCGGTGTGTGTGGACATTAGAGAATAGATTATGATCTGGATCATGTAGATTCCCATTGTATTTGACTGGTTAGTGTGGCTCGACTGACCTATGATGCCTTTACCATGTCTCAAAAGAGTTTAACTCTTGTAATTACATTCTTCTGCTTCACCCAATTTTTATTTCAAATTTAACTCCTTTTTGTATGCACTTGGTTTTTTATGTAGGGATTGGGTTTATTGCAACTTTACCTTTTGTATTCTTTGTCGAAATTTTTATTTCATCCTAAATTTGGATCAACCTTTCCTCGCTTGGAGAATGGTTCGTAAAGCAGATGTGTCTTTCTTGATTTCTTATCTTAATTTTTTGAATGGGATATGAGAACTGACATGGAAGATAATTCATTGCAAGTGCCTTTTTTTTCCCAAAAGTTAGAATAACATTTTTTTTTTTAGAAATATCCCAATTTTTTTTATTAACTGACTCCCCATTCCTTTTATTTATTGTAAGAATGTGAGAGTTGCAATGTATTTTATAGTGATTATGAAGTTTCAACTGTTGCAGGTGTGGAATATTTGAATGTATTTTGTGAACAATAGTCCCTATCTCACTACTAGCATCTCTATTTTTATTGCTTATCTTAGTAGAAAGTAAAAATATAACTCTATAACTTCAAATTGCATGAGTATATTCAATTGTTCCTTGCTTATCGTACAATGTATCATTTTTCTATTGGCTTTTGTATGTGTGCATGCACACGTAGATCTTGATATTTTTCCATTTCCTATGATTGTGTCAATATCATAATATTGTTCATTTGGGTTGATCAATTATATTTTCATCTAAAGTCGATAAGCATAGTGCAAATAAAAAATTATTGTCAATGTTAATCATAAGCATAGTTCATCTAGGTTGGTCAATCATAAGAAAAGTTTATAAGAATAGTTCATCTGGGTTGTTCAATCTTAATTTTCATCTAGTTTAAACATATACCTCCAAATCAAGCACCCCTGAAAGTTCTATTGTGTCCTTAATGAATCGATGTTAGTCCATCTAAAAATGCACAAATAAGTTTTGTACTGCTTTAGCACAAGTAGAATCATTACATCCAATTGGTGCCATGGAGCAAAACAGGGTATTAATTTTGTTTGTCCTTTAATTTTGTTTTCATTTGGGTTGATTTACATACTTACATTCTTTTTTGGTCTTTGTATATTGAGTAGGCCAAACTAATGTATAAAGAAATTGAGAAGACCAATTACACTATGAAACACTGTTGGTGTCTTTTAAGATACCAACCAAAATGGTAGCAATATATGTTGATGTTGTCAACAAGGAGAAAACCTCCTAGAAAATGTGCAACCATTCCACACTCAAGTCCACTAGGAGACGACACTTTAGATAACAATGTTGAAGTCATTGGTGGCAGACCTCTAGTCAAGAAATGTGAGAAAGAAAGGAAGAGGAAGAGGAAGTCCTTAGAAGGGTTAGAGGCTGAATTTAATCATGCCTTAACTCACATGATTAATGACAGAAGCATTTGCATGGTTGGGAGAAGAAAATCGGTATGGAAATTATGAAATTATATCTTGCTGATATGAATGCAATGCTACAATATTATTTCCAAAATTTTCAAAAAGAAATTAAGTATATATAAATAGACTAATAATAGTTTAGTTTGTATAAACATTATAGTATTACCACCATTGATAATTAAGTATAGAAATGAATTAGGCACTAGTATTGAAATAAGTCTAATGTAATAAGAGTTAATAACACATAATACTAATTTACGAAAGTATAATAGCATGCAATTAGACAATAGAAAGTACAGTATATAATTAAGCTAGAAGTAAGTTAGACACTAGTATAAAATAATAACTTGTAATACTATAGTATAATAACATGTAATTAGACACTAGAAATAAGTCTAGTATAGAAATTTGAAATGTTATTGAAAATTTGGAATGGGAACATTTAATTTGGTTTTCTTTTCTTCAAGCACAACTTATTTCTTTTGTTGTTGTTGGGTTTCTATTTTTGTTGGAATGGAAACTTAAAAAATGTTGGTTGTTGTTGTTGTTGGGAAGAAATAATATTATTGGTGCCAATTATGTTTTAGCAGTTTGTTATTGGATAATTTAGATGATGGATGATAGGTTGATTGGATAATTTGGGAGGCCAGTTGTGTTTCAACACAACTTGGAATGGGAAGAAGCCCCAAATATTTGATTTGTTGGTTGTTGGAATGAGAACATGTACTTGATTTTAATTTGTGTTGTTGGTTGTTGTAGTTGGGAACAAGTAACAATATATGGTAGTTGTCTGTATTTCAGTAGTTTTTTTAAGAAGTTAACGAAATAGGTTAGGATTATGGCCCAACTTTTAATACTTTTCATAACATTACTTTAATCCAATTCGATGATTTTTAACTTTGTACCTAAGTACATTTCCTCCCCATGAAAAGTACTTCAAGAATTATCAATGGTTTGAGACTTCTCATGTAGCAGATAGATACATCAATTCCATAAAAATCATCTATGAAAGCAATGAAATACTTCTGTTTATCAAACATTATAGAGAAAAAAGTTTACATGCTTTTGTATGTATTATCTTAAGAAACTCTTTATTTCTTATGGCATCTTTTATTGATATGTTTGATTTTTTTTTTTTTAACACAAATCAAAACAGATTCTAAGTTAGAAAATCTGAATGAGGAAAATATTTCATTTACTAACTTCTACAACTTTTTTTGGAAATATTCTCTAAACTTTTATGCTACAAATTATATTTCAAATTCTATGCCATAAATTGTAGAAGTTTTTCATAAATCATTTTTTCTTTGGTTCCAGTACATACCTTATGAGTAAAAAACCTTTTAACAAAATATTATTATGAAGGCATGACAAATAAAACTTTATTGGAAGGAAGAATAGAACCAACATAAATAGCATTTTGAAATAAATTGAAATTTGAACATTTGTTCTTGAGTTCAACAAAAAAAAAAGTATGACCATTTATAGAGTTTGATTTGAAACTTATACAGGCAAAATAAATATGAACATTTGCACTCGCATTTAATCTAAAAGGTATGTATAAACATGTATAAGTCTTATTTGGAACTTATACAGAAAAAAGGTTTACTTTTCCCTTCGAAACATGTCTTATGCTAAGGCAACTAAACCTTCATTTGTCAATTGAAACAAACTTCAATTGACACAACTCTTATATTATCATCACAATCATTTTATTCCTTTCCCAAAAGATACAAATTAGCAAAATAAATGTATATCTAGCTAACAACCATGCTACCAACTTGTTCATATCTCATTATTTTAATGAAATAATGTCTCTGAAGTAAACCATTACGTACAAAATTAAGAAATTCATATAGTTTAATATGTAGTAATTAATGCAATCTTCTTAAACATTGTACTTTTCTTACCCTTATCAATATTCTCAATAATAATTGATATTAAACTTAAAAGAAAATAAAATTTCAAGAATGTTTTTTAGATAATAAATAATATTAAAATAATAATATAATATTATTATATAATATGATCAGACTGGTTTAGTAAGAGCACCCATAATGGAGTCTGCATATCAGCCTTATCCCTATATTTTAGAGAATATTTTAGGGTTTTGGCCAAAAACTCATCCACATCATAATCCTCATTTTACGGAAATGTTTTGCGGTATGTACAGAAGTTTCCCATATATGGAGAACGACCGTACATCCCCATCATTCCAAAGCCCCAGCGAAGTCCCCTTCCGTCCCGCGTCTTCTTCTGTCTTGCTATGGTAAACCTTTGGCCTCTACCTCGCAACGCTCAACCATAGATTGCAAGTCTCCATCGGCAATTCATGTAAGTGAAAATTTCCATCGTTACTTTCTTTCTTCACTCATTTTTCTCTATTTTTTTCCTTTCTCTCTCCTTCTCTATTTCTCTCTGCCCTCAACTCTACGAGAGATCTTTGCCTACAACTCTCTCTCTCTCTGTGTCAGCTCTCTCTTTGGGTACGAATTTCTTTGGGGATTGTCTTCACTGAGACCGTTTGGCTGCCAAGAAAGTTGAGATGCTTTCTCATGGATTTTTTTTTTTTAAATTTTTCTCTCATGTTTTACCCTTTTTCTTTATTGATCCATTCATTGAGTGAGAAGAGAAAAGAGAGGGTTGCAATTGTGGGTTTTTGAGGATTTGGTGTGTTGGGGTTTTGGTTTTGAGGAGAATTTGGTGGAGTTTGTGGTTACAGAATGGATTTTAAGTTCTTTTATAGTTTTTGGTTGTGTTGGGTGTTATAGTGCGGGTCCAAATTCTAACCATTCCAGATTCTTCATATCCAATTTTCTTTGGTAGCAAGTTTTAGTGTTGATGTGGTTCTTGGCTGTATATAATTGAATGGGTGGATTCTTTATAAACTTTCCATTGATTATGTTCGGGAGAGCCTTATTTAAGGATCCCCTCTCAATGAAATGGAGCCATGGTCTTCACTGGTAAGCTCTATAATTTGTATGCCTGATCAGGAGAAATGTAGGACTTCTGACTCTTGTTGGTTAATCCCAATTACAAATTGTTTTTTTTTTAAAAGATAATCACCAAACTTTGTTTGACTCAACATTACAAATTATGTTTCAATTCACATATGTTTTTGGGATTTTGTTCTCAATATCACTTATGATATTCTTTAATTAAGCTGTTAATTCTTAGGTTTGTCATTTTCAATATTTCTATTTCCTTTAAATCTACCAAACAAGCATATATTTTTCAATTTTTGGCCAACTACTTCCTGCATCAATCTTAAGAAAAGTTGGTTTAGTTGAGTGCAATTCACTGGATATTTTGTTTACTGGCCATGGTGCTTATGGTAACTCTTAGATTATAGTTAATTGTTTAAAAATGTGTGGTTTTTAGTTGCCATTAAATGTGCAAGCTTTTAGTTCTTCTTGCCGTTGTAGTTTTCTTAGTTGGTACTGGAAATGAAAAGGGGTTCCATCCTCTTCCCTGTATTCTGTAGGGTCTTGTCATTTTCTCTCTTGCTCTTGTTTGTTACCAAGAACTTGTGTTTGGAAAATTAGTTCTTGGGCTTTTCGACTCCTATTGGGAATATAATTAGCAAGTGGAGTTTTCTTGCACACAACTTTATATTATAATAGTTGGTATAGCCTTTTGCAAATATAAATATATCTCTCACATGGCATGATTTTAGGTTTATATCTCTCAAACTACCATTCCAGTCTCACTTATACATATGAACTTCTATTTAGTGTAAATTGGACCCTAATTTGAAGTTTAATATTTGATACAATGCTCATTTTGTCCACCAAATGAGTAATTAAAGCTCCTGGAAACATCTAGACAAGCTTATCTTTTGGTTGATAAACAATAGATTGGATAGAAGCTACAATTTGAGAGGAATTAATGATATTTGATATGCAAATGTAAAAAAGAAAATAAAATAACAGGATATGGACAATGTATTAGACGACTCTTGATAAACTAAAGTCTTATCATAATTTCCAAAGTTTGGCTTCAAGTAAACTCAAAACATGCTTTAAATAGTTGGCTTTGCATATCCTTTTCACTTATCCTTTCACTTTTATAGATTTGTATTCTTTAATCCTTGATAGATCTGCTGCTAAGTCCACATGACAACCTTTCAATTTCTAATTCTTTATTGACTTTCCATTTGATACTTTATCTTTTTATTTCAATCAATGCATATCAGTATTGCCGAGAATTTTTTTTCATATTTCATGAAATACTTTTATTAACCCCTGTTGGAAATGCAAGAATGGTTTTTTAAATAAGTAATTTATTTAAAAAAAACTTTATGCTGATTATTCTCTTGTGTGTTTTTTTGTTTTCTATATTCATTCTTGATGTTCTCACATTTTGTTTGTTTGTGCAACGGGGAGAGGAATTCATACTAGCTGGCTATGTTATATATTTACTCTATTCTCAAATTTTCCACACTCTTCTTTGTACTCTGGTTGCTTTCCTCTTCATATATTTCTTGGGCTGTTATTAATTGACTTCATCTTTGAGTTTTGGTTACTTTAGTCGAGGTAATAATTTTATTTACTCACATGTATGAATGGATGGTTTTTTTAATGGTATGCCAATAACATGCTCATTTTCGATATGCTTAGTCATTGGAATATTGCAACTGTCCTAGTAATATTAGTGCTTTTCTACAGTTCATTTGATATTCTGGTTTTTTATTTGATGTTGGGTCATTTGCAGTGTTGCGTATCTCTCATGGGAGGGTGCTGTTATTAGGCTGTGATGATGGTATTATAGAGCGGGTTAAGTCACAAGTGTTAATGGGGCTCCATTGATATGGCGGGGTAATCCTCACCCAAATGACCATATTGCAGTTTGTGGTACTTTCCACAAAAGGCAATCAGGGTTCAGTTGGGGTTTTGCAGCGATTCAATGTTGGGCTCCTTGTTTACGCATGCTGTCAATATTTACACCATTCTGAGCCTTTTTATTTATTAATATATTCGATATATTAATAAATTGGATGAGGATACTCTTATTTAGCATTATTGTGATTTGCATGCTGTTTGGTTGTTGTTTTGTATTATGTTGTGATAGAGAAATAATTTGTAAACTAAACCCCCTTGCCTATGATGATGACAACTGCATGTGGGGATACAGAGAATTTATGGTCATTTTCTTAATGGCTAGGTAACCCAGACGGCCAACAAGTATTGGCAAGCGGTGGTTACAGCCATGTGTGGGTGGCCAAATTTCCAATATGTCACCAACCGATTTCTGAGCCAACGACCCCAACTAAACCCCAAACTTCAAAGTGATGTGTCTAATAATTCAATGCTTTTTTAGAGATGGATTCACAAGACCTTGGACGGTGGGCAAAGTGAAACATCTCCTATGACCCTTAATGACTCTCCAACCCTACCCCCTAACGAGCCTATTGGCGTTAGAAAATCAGTCAGGAGTGCGAACTTCACCCCCGAAGAAGAAAAGTTACTTGTCTTTGCATGGCTAAATTGTAGACTTAATGTCGTCTAGGGAACAGATAAAAAACACTCACAACTTTGAGAAAAAATATTTGAGTACTTACAGCAATTTAAATGACAAATGAGCGGACAATAGAATCTTTAATATATCGGTGGTCGGTTATCAAAAGGTCGCAAACAAATTTTGTGCGAAACTAGCCCAAGTTGAAGGGTTAAATTCAAAGTGGCATGATCGAGAAAGATAAGGTAAAATTTATTTTTTCAGACATTGGTTTAATATGGATTTTTTTGTTTACATGCAAGTTTGATAAAGCCAAGGTTATGTACCAATCATAAGAAAAATGCTCCTTCCAATTCGAGCATTGTTGGCACCTGTTGAAGGACCAACTTAAGTGGATTTGGCACGCTACAAATGATGATCCAAAGCGAAGAAAGACGATGTCCCCGTCCCCAACCTCAACTTGATGTTCTGGCGCTACGGTTGATTCAGTTTTTTATCTCGAGGCGGATAATGTGATGGAGAATGAAGTTAACGAATTGGACCGACCAATGGGAAGGAAAGTTGAGAAAGAAAAACGAAAGGCCCAAGGCAGACAAGCAGAGGAAAATTTTCAACTTAGGAAGATAAAGTATACTCTTTTAGATGAGTCACGCGCTCAGAAGAAAGAGTTTTATCGCCTTAAGACTGAGAAGATGGAGTATGACAAGGAGAAAGAAGAAAAAAAAAGTACATCTTGAGAATGGAAGACTGAGGTTAGAGGCCGAGAAGATGATAATTGATCGGGAAAAATAGTTAAATAAAATCCGTCAAGAGGACGAAAGACTAAGGTTGGAGGCGCAGAAAGTAGAGCTTGCGAAGAATGAAGCAGATTAATGTATTATGATGATGGACATGAGTGCCATACCAGAAATGCAATGGTTATATTTCTAGCAACTACAGAGGGAAATTATGGCGAGATGCGAAAGTAGCCCAGATTTGGATTGATTTGTATTTTTGTAAAAAGTTTATTTATTTGTTTATTATGTTTCGGACAATGACAGATGAGTATATGGATTCACTAAACTTTTGTATTTCAATGCTTTGTGGTGTAAATTGATATTTTTAATAAAGGAAATTGTCCATATGAATTTCAAAAATAATTACAAATTACCTCTAATATAGTCACTATTAACATGAAGGAAATACGAAATAAAATTTGATTGTCATTAATATAGTCACTACTAAAATGAAGGAAATTCAAATTCAGTGAAAATTAAATCAAACATAGTCACTAATAACATAAAGGAAATACCATACTAATGCGACATGCCTAATGTTAGGAATATAATAGCCATTGATGTTCAATTACATCTGCTTGGAGCTGATGATGTGCCGAGCTGTCTCTAATATAATGATGACATTGGATGAAGTCCGTAAGCTCAATTGTATGATTGTGCGAGAGTTTCGGGAGTTCATCATCAAGTTGATCTACTCAATGTTCAGACCCTCACTATCATTATGCTCGTCTTCAGTGATCATATTATGTAGAATAATACATGCTTTCATTATATTTGTTAGTTCCTTCACTTTGAACATTCGGGAAGGTCCACGAATGATAGCAAATCATTGTTGAAGTATTCCAAATGCATGCTCGACATCTTTTCTTGCCGATTCTTGTGCTTTCACAAAATTTTTCTCCTTATTCCCTCGTGGTGATGGAATCGTCTTCACAAAAGTTCGTCACTTGGGATAAATATTGTCCGCAAGGTAATACCCCATAGTGTAGTCGTTGTCATTGATTGTGTAATTGACTGAAGGAGTACGCCCTTGGGCAAGTTCCATGAAAATAAAAGATCTATTTAGCACATTAATATCATTATGTGAATTGGGCATACCAAAAAATGCATGTCATATCTAGAGATCATATGAAACAATTGCTTATAAAATAATAGTTGGTTCACGGATGTGGCCGAAGAACATACATTTCTAGGCTGTAGGACAGTTTTTCTACTTCCAATGCATGCAGTCAATGCTTTCCAACATTCTTGGGAATCCCCGTTGTTTAGCAACAACAAGCAATCGGGCAATATCATTAGAATTTGGAGATCGTAGATATTCGTTTGAAAAAATACTTACTATTGTCTCAGAGAATTTATTGGGGGCTCTCCATTGCGGTGTTTTCACCAATACGTATGTATTCATCCATAAAATCTCCAGTAACCCCATAAGTCAGCATTTCAAGTGTTGCGGTATCTTTTGCGTAGAAGATAAACTGAATCTTTCGGCATTTTCTCTTTTCTGGACGAAGTACAGCTCATAAGATTCTACCTCATTTAGAATACGGAGAAATAGGGGACGGCTCATCCGAAATCTCCTTTGAAATAAATCTGAGGGATATACTGAATTTTCTACAAAATAGGCGCTCGTGCCCCTGAATATAATCACGCCAAATAAACTTACGACGTTGGCGATTGCCTTGATGACTGTCCATCAATCTCGTAATTAAGAATAACATCGCTATCATCTTCAGAAGATATGTATGTTAGCAATTTGCAAAAGAAAGTACGAGCTATTTGATCAAGGGAGTGGGAGATCATGAGAGACTATTGAATTTCGGTTCTATAGATCAAATGAGACTTGAGTTTGTAAGAATATGAATACTAGCAATATGCGTATTTATAGAGGAAAAAGTTACTATTACATATATGATAAAAAATGTTACTGTTTGAGAGAAGATAAAAAAAGTTAACGTTTGAGATAAGACAAAAAATTTTACTGTTGGAGAAATGACAAAAAATATTATCATTACAGAAATAGAAAAAATTTTATTATCAATATGTGACTAGGTATTACGATTAAAGAAATTGATAAAGAGTATTAAATAAAAAAAAAATTGGCTATCACGTTAGAAAATGCACATATTAAAAAAAATTACTATTGTTATAATACAAATTTCGATTTGAAAAATAATACTGTATTGGATAGTCAAAATCGTATAAATATTTAGTATAAAGTGAAATTTGAAAAAAAGATAATAAGAGAAAAGAGTTAGTAGTTAAGATTGTAAATGGAAGAGAGAGAAAAAAGTAATAAAAAAAGAATAGATAAATATTATTTAATAGAATAGAGATAGTGATGGGGAATGAGATGTAAGAGATTTTTATAAGATAAATAAAATTTAGGGATAAATTTGAGGAAATGTGATTTTGAATTAAATTATATAGAATTTTATGGGGATGGGGATGCTCTAACCCAAGCCAAAAACCTAGTTCAAGAACAAGTAGGAGTCGGGCCTATTGTACAGGCCCGATTTTTTTTTTTTTTTTTTTTTTTTGCGTTCTTTTATTGGGTTGCATTGGCCCGTTTGCTTTTCTTTAATCTTGGACTGGGCTAGGGCCCAAGGCCCAACCAAGTAGCCCATCCCTCATTGCATAACACAAAGCCCAATTACATCTTCTTCAACCTTCGGCCGCCGCCACTTATCCTTTCAAGTTTCAACTATTGCAGTCTTCAGTTGCGGCTATGGGTGTCGCCCGCGATGAGAGGCTGCCGACCCCCGAATCACTTTCCTCTCATTATTTTTTTATTTGTTCGGTTTCAATTATGGGGTTGGGCCATACCTTGCAGGCCTACTGTGCTAGCCCACAGGCTGTGTAATAGTCATTTTTATTTATTTATATTTTTATAAAAAAAAAATTAGTTCAAGTTGGGCCAACTTTCAGCACACTATTTTAATTTGTTGTGCCACTGAATATTTGGAACTAGATCTTCAGCCCAAAACAAAAGCCCAGTCGTCCATTAAAACTGGGTTTGAAACCCTACCCGATACCAACGATCAAGGACCCTTAAAATAATCTTCTCCCTCCTCAACTTTGACATCCTGAGGCCAACACATATTTTTCCTTGAGAAATGATATTTGCAGTCGTGGTTGTGCAAGCGGTGTGCAGTGGTTTTGAAAAAAGTGAATTAATATAGGACCCACATGAAAAAAAAAACTAACTTTTTAATCGTGGATTCCACTCTTTTTCAAAGCAATTGCACGGCGTTTGCACATTCCACGACTGTATGTACTATTACTCTTTTTCGTTTCCTATTTTCTCTTAAACCAAAACTCGAATAACGTCTAGTCTAAACTTTTCCACTTTCCTCTCATACGCAAACTATAATCATGTAATCTCTTTCTAGTTAATTTCTGCCCGTATCAAAATAATATATATTTGAGAAAGAAAGCATGCGAGGTTACTAGGCAAAATAAACACACTGCATGAACATCAAAATCAGAATTTGCAGTATAATTTATGGAGATCATAGAATATCTATAACCTGAAATTCTGACACCACATGTTAAATATTTTAATATAAATATTAATAATCGAATTTTTAATTTTTTATGATCCATAATAATAAAATAATGATATATAAATATGTACTTTTCTTCATCTGATTGATAAAAGAAATTAATCTGACTATGAGGGAAGGATCGCCCTAATAGCTTGACCCCTAAGTGTTTCCTGATAACTAGATGCACAATAATATGGTGTGAGAATTAACTCTTTAATCCCTCAGTGCTATTTATAGACTTTTGGCTATTATAAATCTAGAAACTTTGTCTCCTACTTTGATTAGATATAGATGAATTCTAGTCTTACTATAACTCATTTAAATTAAATGATAAGATTGAATTTATCTAAACCAATTAGATATGGGTGTGGTAGAAATAAAATTTAAATAAAACTCTTATAAATTATGCATGCCCGAGAGAGAGAGAGAGAGAGAGATTTATAAAGACTTCTTACAGCACACAATTTATTTATTACTGATAAATAGCAGACCCGAACTGCATTAACACAGTACATACGCGCCCAAGAGGAAGCTTCACACAACTTAAATACATGATCTTACGTACAATAGCAATCCTTCAAACCATTAACCAAAATTCACACTATGGATGATCTCCACCACACACATGCAGTACGCATATATCTAATATATAATAGCGAACATGATGATGATGGTACTCAAAAGTAATTAGTACCATATATATATATATATATATATATATATATATCTGTATGCATATATTTTGTTATGTCTTAATCGGTGCAGCAGCGGTACATGAAGTACTTCTCCATAGGACGGCGACACTCAGCGCACACTATCCTCTCTGGGATTTCCCCAGTGATCCCAGGAAGGATAAGGCGGTTGCAGTGTTGCGGGCTGTGAAGCTTTCGTAGATGCTCTTTGAACGCTGGCACAAAGCCCATATTCGCAACATCATCTTTCCAGTTTCCGAAGTCTTCCATGGTTTTTAAGGCAATCTCTCCGCTGCCTCTGGCTATTATTTCTTCATGATCAGGAAGTCCGCCGGACATTACTGCCCATCCTTTCTCGCTGCCATCAAAGCTAAGCATAGTCATGACCTCCTCCATTATAGGATCGTTCTCGACCGTCTTGCCACTCTTCATTTTGGAGTATAACATACTCTCCAGTCGTGTCCAAAAGAACCATATGTGTGTGTGGTCAGCCCAGAAATGACTAAGCTGCTCCGTACTGATAATTGAATTAGTTTTCTGCACCCTCTCCTTCGCTTTGCTCTTTCCAACATAAACAAGATCTAAAGTGATAGTAGCTTCCTTGGCAACATTTTTTGCGGAGGTTGTGAACTTCCGAATCCACTCAATGTCCTCACCTCCATACAAGCATATGATATTCCCTTTTCCCATCTGATTATGAGAATTAGAGAAAGAATATTAATATATGCAACCATATGATACTGTAACTAGTCTTGAGTTACTCAAAACAAGCTCTTTCGTATACCCTTCCACGCACACATTTTAATTAATAACGTCATCAGAATTTTTGGTTTTTTATCGAGTAAAATTTACATGATACACACACACGTACAAATATATATAGGTGCATGCATGTGTGTGTTGGTGTCCATATGCATGTGTGACGAAGGAGATACCGATTCTATGACTGTTGTATCGATGCCATCGACAAGTAGTGCAAGTCCCCACAATTCTGAATTCCATAAAGTTTCCTCTTTCTCAATGCTAAAAGGGATGGCCAAAGTTCCCCAGATCCACATCATGTGGAGTGCATTACTTGAGGCCACCCTTCCTTGTGGATCCAAGGACACTAGAATCGACTTCTTGTTAAAACGCCACACTTCCTTGATATACTTAATAACTGCCGGTTCGATTGTCCATGGATCAATCACACTATACCATTGCATCATTGACTGCAACTCCTGGAACTTAATTTTGTCCTTCTCCAGATCTGCATGGGGACTTAACCGATCCACGACTGGGAACCAGACCACTTCGTATTGCGTCTGATCTGTCTTCCTCATTGGGTCTTGTTGGTACAAATGACCAAGAATTGTAATTTCATCATGGGGGATATCAAGATCTGATATGAGCAGTAGCACATGCTTTCTCTTTAGTGCTTCAATATTTACCTGTTTGTGCCAGCCAGCCAGCCAACAGGAGAGCTCTTAAAACTTTTATTTATATAATTGCAAGTTAAAATAATAAAATTAATGGAGCTTACAATTAGTTAATTAATGAGAAATGGAGTTTAAAAAGCAAACCTTTTTCTTGGAGGAACCAATCACCAGCTCTTCCTTGGGGTGTAGCAATGCCCTGAGAATCTTAAAATTGTCCAGGTGTAATGTCGCGAAAAGACGGACGAGAGTGTGGAAATATTCCAGATGTTTCTTCTCCTCTGCATCCCACAGTGGACTTTATTTAGGCTATAATTAATTATCATGCAGGCACTTAAAAAAACAACTTCAAGAATGAAGAATAATACGTTTTCCTTGCAATTGATTCAACTCAACCTCTTTAACAGTTTGATTATCTCAATCCAAATCTTGTAATTAAGCAAAAGAAAGGTCATGGTTTTCTAGTCTTGGTTCCACATTAAATGACGCCCCGGTCTCTCGAAAATATGGTACTAATTAAGATATTTTTCCAAAATCTTTGAACTAATTAGCTTGCCTATATGATAGATTTCAAAAGATACAGAGAAATAGATAATCAATGGCCCACCTATATGTTGATAACAGAAAGCGAGTTGGCTCTTCAGATGCTCGTGTATATTGGTGACCTTGTGCTCCAAGCTTGGTAGTTCCCATGATGCCTCTGTGGTTAATGTAGTACTGTTCCTAAAATCAGCATAAAGATCAGTATGTTTATATATATATATATGGCATACATAGAAAACGGAATGATGAGCTTGATGTATTAAAAACTTGTAACTGCCAAGAAATTAAACCAAAGATGTAATCCACGTATTAATTCGAACATCAAATGTGAGGGTTCATGAATAAAATTATGGCCGGGTACCGTCCTCTTTGTTAAAAATAATAACAATAATAATAATAATCGAGGTTGGTGTATCCTGCACAACTTACTCCAGCCTCAAACCTATAAGGCTTGCAATATGTGTAGAGCAAGCCACAATGCTTCGAATGGTCCAATAGGTAGCAGCTGGTAAATGAAAAGTGACAGCCTTCACAGCTGGGGTGTCATCCGAAATGAACTGAGATGGAAGTTCCGTGAACTCAACAATGCACGTAGCTACACCCATTATGGCTTTGATTAGTTTATTAAGTGCCTCAAACTGGGCTTTTAGAGATCTCGAATACTCTACGATGTTGGGCAGCTGCTTGAGGAAAGCCACAGATTTGGCAAGTGGATCTCTGGTGCAAAGTTGAGCAACAAGCCAGAATTCCCCATAATTCACCGCAAAGGCTGCTAGGGTTAGAACCACTTTTGAATCCCATGAAAAGCTCGTGAGAGTGTTCAATAATGCCATTGTAGTTGCATGTGCATCTCCACCACCAGAGCACTTGCATGATAACTGGCATAAGAAAGAGTTAAAAAAAAAAATAAAAAATCTTCATTTTAATAAGCCGACCCAGTTCCTATATATGTGTGTGTGTATAGACTTCGCCAAGAAGATGCAGTACTTTTTGTGTAGAAACAAGAGTAGTGGAACTAAAGAAAGTAATTAATTTTGTTTTTTTTTTTTTTTAAATTTTACGAAGTTTTTGGAAAAGCGCGCGCGCATTTGATTGATCATGCATGCATGTCGATCGTAAACTAAAGGAATGTGGAGATTTTGTATAATATATAAAGGTAAGTATTTAATGAGGAGATCTTGACTACTGGCCGGGGCCTAGAATAAAAATGATCACCTCGCAAGAGATTTTGTATATAAGGAAAGCCAATGCTTCAAGAATGTCATCCAAGTCAAGCGCCGAGACAGTGTTGTCCTCCGTATCCACGTGTTCTAGTGTGCCCTATATACACAAAGACAACAAGAAACATGATTAATTATCTTAAAGTACATTATAATATGGTTGCAAGTAAAGTATAGCATTAATAATAAATGCAGAGAGAGATTAATAATTAATTAATTATATATACGTTGAGAAAGCCATCAAGGCTGGGAGTGGCACGGCGAAAGACGTCCCCAATGATATCGAGAATGGGCTTGACTTCAACTTCACGACCATCAGGAGCATGGGTTGCAATAATTTGCTTCATCAATGCATTATCATCGGATAATGCGAACATCCTACGGTCATGATCCTTTACCATAGTATGCCTCGTTTTACGAGGAGCTGCTGGGTGTGTGATGCTGGCCATATATAAAATAGGGAAGGAAATAGGAAGGCAGGCAGGGGGAGATCGAGTAGGGATATGATACTTAATATTTGGTTTATGTGTGTGGTTTTTGACGTGCCCAATCTTGGCCATATATATATAAAAGAAAAAGAAGAGGCTGGGCAGGCCATAGGGAATAAAGCAATACTATTGTTGATCAGTACCTTGCTTGTGAGTGGAGTCTAAACAAAGCTAAAGCCACGCTACTTTCGATAACACTATCCACTTAGGGTGGCCCCTAATGAACTTCGTTAATTCCATGCAGCATAAAGTGAGCTAATTTCAAGAATTTCCTTTATGTATTATTGGGTGGGGGCAAAGCCAGCATAAGTTTTACTTTCTGACGTCATCAACGCCATGTCACGGTCCTTACCTCAGTCTTAATTTGGGGCTAAATATCGAGTATTCCAATAGCCAATTTTTATAAATGATATCTGTAATTAGTGTGTAAGTATAAAGTAATTTTAAAAAAATAAATAAATAATGAATTTATATAAAAGAAATTAATTTTATAATAATAAATGATCACAATCTCTTTTAAAATAATTAGGCGACATTATTACACCATTGTACCTAAATTTATTTTATATATTATATAATTTTAATAATAATAATTTGTTCACGGAATTCTCACTCAAAAGCAATATGGAATTTATGCTACCTAGCCTGCTAGAAGATAAAACTAATCAACGAGCGCTGCACTTTAGGGTGGCAAACTGGCAATCACGTACGCACTACAAGAGAAATAAGTTTTTGTGATTAAAATTTAGTGATTAAAAAGACTATTTCTAATCAAAATTATAGGAAATAGTCCTTTTAATCACTAAATTTTAATTACAAAAGCTCACTTCTCTTATAGTGACGATAGCTATGTCATTTCTTTTTGTTTTATAAAAAGAATAGTTAGAGAGTAATTAAAAATAAATTTATAAACTAACTTGATTTTATAAAATTCATTAAATTTATTTTATAATAAAAATAATATTATAATTTAACATATTAAATAAAATCACATAAGTTTATAATTTATTTTTAATTTTTAATTCTATGATTCAAGTATTTCTCTTTAAAATTTGACAAGGAGATATGCCTTCTATATTGACTTGATGATAAGGTTTGATTTGATTGCGTAATTTAAATTACCTTGCAAATAGCTGTGATATCATGGGTCCATTTTCTCGAAAATAAAAAAGAAAATTATTATAGAGTCTACGTCATCTTATTAACTACCTTCGGATCTATTGATCTTAATTTGTCCATTACATTTCTTCCTTCTTCTTCTTATTCTTCTTCTTCTTTTACCCTTTTTCTTTTCTGGATTCCTGGCAAAGTTAATACTGCCAAAATTAAAATGGTAGACCAGATCTAGATAGAGCATCTTCAATATATCATGTTTAATCCATCCTTATACTCAAGAATTAGAATTTGGTGCATGGAGACGATTAGTAAAGTGTGTCGTATGTAAGCAGTAACTAACATTTAAGCTAGCAAAATATGTCACCGATATTTAACATTAACCATATAAAGTAGTTATTTAGAAATAAATAAAATTTTAAAGCCGCCAATTTAAACCTCTCACGTGAGCTTAATCGGATTTAAGTAAACAATAAAAATTATAATATAAACAGCTATGTGAGATTTGTTGAAACAAACGATAAAAATTAAATAAACAAATTATAAAAATTAGTTATGTGGTTTTCACTCCTAATTGTTAATTCGATGGTAGTACATATACACTTACTAACAAAACTAATTCAAATTAATAAATTAGTTAGTGGAAGGCGTAAAGATAAAACCAAATAGCTTATCATAAATAAATAGGAAAAATCAGGTTGTAAATTTACCAAATGGCTTATAAAACGATATGTAGATATTTTCTTACGTCTTATAAGATGTAAAAAAAAAAAATGAGAATGTGATAGTTTATTATAAATGACAAAAAACACGCCCGAGTATGAAGAATTGTTGAAAAATTAAAAGAAACCTAGACAACTAAGTACCAAGTAAGATTTTTGATAATGTTTTGGGGGGACAAATTATCTTTATAGTAAGACATCTTTAAAAAATCATATACTAAAATAAGTTTTTAAAATTTTTTGGAGAAGCATCAATGTTGGTCTGCCCCTGTTCTCAAGCAAAATCAAACTTCAAACTTTCAACTTTAAGGATTCTAAGAGAGGAACAAACGATTGTGACATGTCTTATTAATATATTATTTCTCAAGAATTAATTAATAATATTACTCCTAGTCCTTGAGAAAGACAAATTTCAACAGGAAAAGATCAAAAGGGATGCTGCTCCATACTTTCTTTGCGAGTGACTTCTTTATATTTATAAAAAGAAAATTAATATATAGTCTAAAATATAAAGTGATCCTTCATGTGCTGTCGCTAAGGGACTATACTTGTGGATCATGTCTTAATTAGATACTTCTCTTTATTCAAAGTGAGAGCCATGTCACAAAGTTGCCAATACCACCACATGTACACGTCATTCTCATCATCATGCTCCTTCAATATCCACTAGAATTTCCTCTTGAACAAGTATTTTCATTAAAGTGTAGTTTGGATAATAAGATAAAATGAGATACGATGGTTTTAGATATTAAAAGTTGAAAGTTGAATGAAATGAGATGAGATGAAACTGTTTCTCTATCCCAACAAGGCCTAAACCTAAACTTAGATTATTAAATTTTTATGATTAATATTAGATACAGTACTAATATTATTTAATTTTTATCTGTTGTTTAATTGAACATATATATGAGAAAACCTTGCTCTCCGTCAATATAAAATGTCCCAACCTTGAAAAAAATTATTGTAATAGAACAATCATGTATATCACAAGACAAATTATATATATCACAAGCAAGAAAAAAGTAGAAAACTAAAAGTCGAGAAAATATTTTTGAAAATAAAGACAAGATAAATGCTAGATCTACGAGGAGAATTATAAAAAATATATATAAACTAACATTCGGTGATATGATGTATCAAATTTTCTTTATGATAAAAAAAACTTTTTAATCTAATATATTAAATCAAACACGTGAACTTATTGTTGATGTTAAAAATTGTATAACAGGTAAGAATGGGAGAAAGAATTATTTCTAAGTACGGCAACAATTTGAGCCTCGACAAAGCAGTCTAAAATCTATAGTGGCTATTTGAGGAGTCGTTACGATACCTGGACGTACATACATTCATAATAGCGAATAGAAAAGGAATACTAAGAATGAAAATAGAGGTGCAAACATATAGGTTTATATGGTTAGACACAAGACTTATGTCTACGGGTCGTTTGGTGGATAAATTTACTATAATTTGAGTTTTTTTTTTTTTTCATTTATTTTTGTACAATAGAGGACCCTTTTTATAAAGAAGATGATCTCTCTGGAGCTCTCTTTGTGAAATTGAAGATGATCCCTTGCTTGATTCAATTAAATCCCCTTTTATTGAGATTTCTTGAGTGGCTGGTCAGAAATTCAGTTTTATATCACTTATTTTTTTACATATCTGACTCGTTTTCCTCTTATTTTTATATTTTTTTGTCAGTTATCTCTTTTTCTTTGACACCTTACTTTTTTTCTTATCTTGTCTTGTCTCATTCCTCCATTTTCCCACTTGTTTTATGATGGCGGCTCTTTGATAAGCTAAGCCTAATATTTTTACCCAAACACTTATATTAAAAGAATTATTTCGTATACACAAAAGTCGTAAAAAATTGATTTTACACGTTGATGTACAATCAGGTTTTTTAGTTAAATTTTTAGTAAGCTTTTATTAAACAAAGACTTGTTAAATTTTCTTATGAATTTATTATTCTTACAATTCAGCAGGAAACGGGAGTCGTGAGCAACGTTAAAAGCCCATGAGGCCCAAAAGCAATTAGTCGGGCGAAGACTGAATTGGTCAGGCCCAGCTTCAGTCGAAGAAAGACAAGAAAGCTCAACAGAGCACTAGTTTACACGTGTGAAGTATATGAGAGTCGGTGGGGGCAAAGCCGCAAAAGCAAGGTGTAGAAAGTGCGAGAGATGCGTCTCTCTCCAGCCTTAGCTTATGGTTGCTACTATAGTGCGCCTTCTCTTAAACACCTCTTAACCTTCTGCCCCCTCCGTCATCATCGTTCCACACACTCGACTCCATTATTACCCACTACTCTCTCGCTCTCTTCCCAGTTCCCAAACCCTAATTTCCTCACGGGAAACTGTCCCTTCTTCTTCCGCATGGAGGTATCGCTTTTATTTTTCTGCAATTCAATACGTATAGATATGTGTTGATATTCGTTTGTATTTTTCGGGAGTGATTTTGGTGAAATGATTAGGAAACAGATTGTTTTTCTGATGAATCTTCGTTTTATTCCTTGGTTGTAAGTACTGCTTCGTTGTGATGTTACTTCCTGCTTGGTATCTGATAAATTTTGGGAAAGAGAGTGATGATTTTTGTTTTAATTCTTGTGTGTGTTTTTTTTAATTATTACTATAAAAACCTTTTGAATTCAGAACTCTAATTTCGTTATTTTTGGCGGTTTTATACAACTTATGTGTTAGGTGTAATAGTTTATTAAATATTTTTTTATCTTGAATCAATTTGTTTTTTATCAGTAAGTAATTTTGTTGATAGAAATAGGCATAGCCCAAGTACACGGCACATATACAAGTGCAACACACCTTGAATCAATTTTCATGGCTCAAAGTTTAGGTTGTGAACTTTTGTATATTGTTCTTTTTGGACCGAGTGTTTCATGTAATTTTCAGGGAGTTTTCTACCAAGTAATGTGGACATATAGTATCATACTGAGCATATTTATTGGGCCTCATTGCACCCTCTATAATGATATTGCGCCCTGTAAATATATCAAACTCTGTACATGTTAGAAAGCCTTGACTCTTTGTGATACCCCATTCTAATAAGTGATAAAGGTATGTGGTGTATGAGATCCCACATTGTTCAGGAAGAAGAAGCTCTTGCTGTGATACCATGGAGAATCTTGCTGTGATAGAAATAGCGGAGGTTTGTTTTAGTAGTGATGGGTTTTTGTGGAATTCAGCCTATTCGGCACTCATGCTATGAATATGAAAAACCAATATTGTAATATTATTAATTCTTCAATTTTAGAAACTGAATATTTGGCTTATGGAATGGATTCACCAAACTTCTCCCCAGGGGTGCAGATCATATTTTATACCTAATAAGGGGAAAATACTCCAATTTCATTAAGAAAAAGCTTTGTTGATGGATACATCAAGAAAAAGCTCAAAACAAAGTTACCAAGGTGCCATAAACGACCAATGCTTAAAACTGGACATTGGACAAGAAAACACATTAGACTCTCAACCGAAAAATTGAAATGATTCAATATTATAAGATGCGATTGGCAAAATTGTAAACCTAATGCAGGCTGTGAAGTGATTGACGCCACCTAATTAGGTTGCTCAGGTCGTAACAAACTTCAAGATGCAAGCCAGAAGCTGAACTCCTTTTTTTGATAACTAAACGATTGTATTAATAGAATAGGCATAGCCCAAGTACACAAGATGGTGTACAAGAGGAAACACCTTTTTTATTTTATAAGTAATAATTTTATTGAAGAAATAGGCATGAGCCCAAGTACACATGAGGTATACAAAGGATATACCTACAACTTCCAGAAACAAAAGAAAACAAACCCAGAAAACTAAAACAGGTTTAGAATATTATCCACCATTACCTAAGCTTTAGCCCAAAAACCCAAAGTACACAAGATGGTATACAAGAGGAAACACCTATCTAGGATGGAGAAAAGGAAACAAGAAAATCATGCAGGTCTAGACCATTAAAATCTATAGCTATGGCTCATAGGAATAACGTTCTAACAAAAAAAGATCTAAGATCCTCAAATAGTCACTCCTTGTCTTCTAGCGTCCTATCATTTTGCTTTCTACCATAAGCACCATAGAATGCAAATAGGAATCATCTTTCACACGGCTTTGATTAGTGGAATACCTCCTAGATTTGTCCAACAAGCCAAAAGCGCCTCCACTGTGGCTGGCATAACCCACGCTAACTCTAATATGCTGAACACCTCAACCCATAACGCTCTAGCAACATCACAATGCAGTAGAAGATGATCCACAGTTTCACTGCTCTTCTTGCACATGCAGCACTAGTCTATTATGATCACCCCATGTCTCCGCAGATTATCCGTTGTCAAGATCTTACCCAATGAAGCTGTCCATGCAAACAAAGTCACTTTGGGAGGTGCCTTATTACTCCAGATCCTCTTCCATGGAAACTGAGTGTTTTTCACTTGTATGAGAGACTTATAGAACGATCAAACCAAGAATGTGTCTTTACTTGCAGGTACCCACCATAGCTTATCATTTCCTTGGATGCTTCGTCTCATAGAATACAGAAGTCGCAAGAACTCCTCAAAACTACCAACTTCCTAGTCTTGGGCCACCCTACTAAAAATGATGTTCCACTATATTTGATCCCCAGCTATCATCATAAAATCAACCACTAAAGCTTCTTTCTCACATGCAATCTTGAATACTAAGGGGAATAAATCTTTTAGTGTATTATTTCCACACCATATGTCGCTCCAAAATTTAATTCTAGAACCATCTCCCAACGCAAGTCTAGTATGACGAGATAACACCCCCCATCCTTGACTAATATGCTTCCAAATTCCCTCCGTGAGGCCCATTTACCAAGGGGTGAACAAAATAACCGGTAACCAACCAAACCCGAAAAGCCCGACATGAACAGACCCAAATTAACCGACACGGAAAGAACTGGAACGGAATTTGGAAGCTTCTGTAATCATTCTTGGAACGGTTTGAAATCGGGTAATTACCCGATTTTCGTTTTCGTCCTGCACCAAATGATTGGGAATTGAATGTTGTTTCTGATTTTTTGGGAAGACTTTATAATTCAAGAGTGGTGCAGGGTAGGGAGGACTGTCTGCTGTGGAATCATGCAGTAAATTCCAGATTTTCAGTTATTTCTTTTTATAAAGAGTTAACTTGTCACTGTGGCTGTGAGTTCCCTTGGAAAAGCATATGGAAAGTGAAGGTTCCTACAAATGTGGTCTTTTTCTGTTGGGTAGTTCCTCTTGGTAAAGTTTTAACCACAGATAACTTAAGAAAGTGTAGTATGTTTATAGTGGATTGGTGTGTCATGTGTAACAAAGATAGTGAATCTGTAACTAATCTTTTCCCTCACTGCGAGGTGGCCAGGTCTTTGTGGAATGAGGTTTTTGGTCGTACGGGATTAGATTGGGTGATGCCTAAGGGAGTGGTGGATCTACTTGCATGTTGGTATGGTTTTGAGCGAAGAAAACGAGTTGCTGTCTTATGGAAGATGATTCCTTTGTGCTTGATGTAGTGTCTTTGGTTGGAAAGAAATGGGAGATGCTTTGAAGATGATGAATGTTCTTTGGGAGAACTTAGGGATTTCTCCTTTAGTACTATGTGTTTGTAGGCTAAGACTCCTGTACTGAATGATGAAATTTTTCAGAATTTGTATTAGCCCTTTTTTTGTTTTCTAGTGTGTAATAGGTATTTCCTTTGTATATATCCTGTGTACTCGGGCTTTGCCTATTCTAGGTAATAAAATTTCTTATTAACTATAAAAAAAAAAGGAGAGGTTTTTGCTATTTAAAATGTTCCAATGGGACTCCAATTGTATCATGAACTCCAAGATTTTTAAAAATGACTTTATTCATAACCCTAAGGGAACAGGGTGTTACAGTTGGTATCAGAGTCCAGATCAAAAGATTTTGTGGACTTTTCAAAATAAAAGAGAAGAAATTTAAGTCAAGGTTAATAGCATGCCGGTGTCCCTAGATTTCTAAAAATGACCTTATTAATAACCATAGGGGAACATGGTGTTACACACTCTAACTCAGCCCATAGCTGCTGCTGGTGTAATGTGGTATTTATAACTGATAAAAAAAAAAAAAAAAAATGGTGTTTGTAGCCTCTCTCCTCATATATTACTTATCTCTAAGAATTTGTTGCTTCATTTTGTATACACAATTTTGTTGCCTGGTTTTCTGTTCACCTTCTAGGGGACGGGCTTCTTTTTTCTCAGTCAACGGAAAAGTAATATTAAACTAAAGATTATTCCCTTATTTCGGTGTCATTTGCAGCGGTTCTGGGCAGGAAGTGGCATTAATAAGAACAAAGCGATGGTGGAGCATTTGAAGACTTATGGAGTGATCTCATCAGAGAAGGTAGCTGAAGTAATGGAGGGTATTGATAGGGCTTTGTTTGTACCCGATGGGAATGCACCTTACTATGACAGTCCCATGCCGATAGGTTACAATGCCACTATTTCTGCCCCTCATATGCATGCCACGTGCCTTCAATTGTTGGAGGAGAATTTGCAGCCTGGCATGCATGCTTTGGATGTTGGCTCAGGTATTGTTCTTCAACCATCTATCGGATGTTGCACTGATATATATTTATGCTCTAAAATGTTTCTTTCCTATCCATCTCAAGATGAGTATTCTCATAGAAATATCACACACATAGAACCACATTAGTACTTTCGGATTCTTAGAAGTAAAACTGACCTGTACCCACATGTGGGTGGCCCAAGTGGTAAGGGCGAACTTGTGTGCATGAGCCCCATGTCACAGTTTCAATTACCCCTGGGGTCAAACTGCGATTTAAGTGGGAATTCATGGTGGTGGGTTGTTGTGCTAGTCTTACCATGGGTTTAGGTTCCATGCGTGAGTCTTAAGGGCTATGCCATGGAGTGATTTCCCTGTCAAAAAAAAATGAAAAGAAAAGAAAAGAAAAAAGTAAAATTGACCGGTGAAGAGAAGCTCGGATAACCTGATGTGCTAGGTGGAAGTTTATTATTATGCCAGTTGTATCCTTTAGTACTATTTTTTTAAACTTTAAACTCCTTATAGGACAAGAAGCATTTAATTGCATCGATCCTTCTTTCTCTCTCTTTTCCCTCCCTTTTGCCCCTTGTTTTGTTCTCTTTTGATCGTGAACAGAAGCCTAGTACCACTGGATTTCTTAATAAGTTCATTTGTTTTGAATGCAATGAATTTCATGGAGTATTTTCTTGTCCCATTATTTGAGGGATCTGTTTAAGCAAAAGTGGTTGCATCTTAAACCACTTGGAGAAAAAATGGCTTCATTTCAAACCAATTGATTGTTATCCACCTTAACTGCAGTTTGATGATTTTGCATAATTTGCTTTTTCTTGCCCTTACCATGATTCCCTTTGTAGGAACTGGGTATTTGACAGCTTGTTTTGCATTGATGGTTGGACCACAAGGTCGTGTTGTGGGCGTGGAACATATTCCTGAATTGGTTTCTTCCTCAATCTCTAATATTCAAAAAAGTGCGGCAGCTCCACTTTTGAAGGAAGGTTCCCTCTCGGTGCATGCCGGTGGTATGTTTCTCAAAGTCCACATAATTAGAATTTTAAATAATGTACCTTACATGAAGAGTAGTTTGCCAATTTTGTGGGCAGAAGAATGTCAAAAAATAACAGACCAACGAGAGTCTCCTTTGAGATATTTTATTTGTGAAGTGTTTTATCAGGTTGTGATATATATATATATATATATATTTATAGGTAATCTAGAAATGTTATTCATAGAAGTAGGCAAAGTCCAAGTACAGAGTGTATACATGAGAATAACCTAATTAGACTTTACAATTGAAAAAAGAAGATCATGGACATTTAGCCCGTTACAAACAATAGCCACCATCCATAAGAACAGAGTTTTAAAAAAGAAAGCTTTAAGCTCATCCATTGTTCTCTCGCGATATTCAAAACTTCTATCATTTTTCTCTTGTCAAATGCACCAACACATGCACGTAGAAACCATTTTCCAGATCGCTGCCACTTGTGAGTTGCCTCGGAGGCCTCTCCAACTTGCAAGGAAATCCACCAGTCTTAAAGAGGCATGACCCATAACAATCCAATTCTCGCGAACAAATCATCCCACATGGTCCTGGTCACCTCGTAGTGTAAAAAAAAAATGATCTACTAATTCACCATTCTTCTTACACATACAATACTATTATGTGACGTTTCCTTAAGTTATCTATGGTGAGGATCAGGTTTTGATATATTTATAATGTGTTGTTGCATTGGATGGCCGTTTGATATGAAATGACAGACGGAAGGCTTGGTTGGCCAGAGCATGCACCTTATGATGCTATTCATGTTGGGGCAGCAGCTCCGGAAATCCCACAGGCACTTATTGACCAATTGAAGCCTGGAGGAAGAATGGTGATTCCCGTTGGAAGTATATTCCAAGATTTAAAGGTGATCGACAAGAATCTTGATGGTTCTTTGAGCGTCCGAAATGAGACCTCTGTTCGTTATGTACCTCTCACTAGTCGAGATGTTCAGTTGCGAGGTGGATAAGTCTCTTATCTGGAGTTGTTCGGAGGTTTATAGTTGTAGTTGAAGTTGGGGTGTCTGTACTTTTTTTTCCCCTTTGTATATATGATGATGCCATGGATCATGTGCATGCTAAAATGCAACTTGATACAGTCTCTTTCCTTGTTCAAATCCATGTTTCTGCAATTCTGAAGTGATCGAACTGTAATTGTATGTACTTGCAAAGAACTTCAAAATACAATATTTATTGTTGTAAACTCAGGCAAATTGAATACTCAAAAAAAAAGCTCATCAACTGATTTTTCGCGCTTCTATTACTATAGGGAGTCATAATTTCTTATTTCTATAATGGTGAAGGAACTAAGAGCACTAGCATTAGACTTATTAAATTCATCTTTAAAACCTTCCTATTTATAATTTCAGATTGGATTAGTCATTAGATTCATCAAAATAATAATATAATATTATTTTTTTAATAATAATTTTTTAAAATTTTTTTTTTCATATTTTGTAGTTATACTAATCATATGTATATTAATAATTTAATTTAGTACTTAAATAATTGATTTCCAACTAATTTAGAATAAAATAAAATAAAATCATTGCCTATTAAAATTAGAATAAAATATTAGTTTGAAGTATGGGTGTCAAATCATGTTAACAGGTCGTGTTCGTGTCATGTCAAAGCATGTATATTATACTATATAGCTCAATCCTAACCCGACTCGTTAAGCTTATCGTGTCAAAATCTTAAACCCTAACACGACCCATTAACATAACGGGTAGTGTCGTGTCAACCCGTTTTGACCCATTAGTGAATATTACGAAATAGGTTAACACGACACAATATGACCTGTTTCAAACTATTTATGTAAATAGATTAAATAGATCCAAAATTAACAAGTTTGACCTAATTAAATTTAGCATAATTTTATATAAATTTAAAAATCACAATATTTATAAAAATTATAAAGCTAAATACAAGTCCAAAATTACAATCCAAATAATAAAAATATCGATATTGAAATTCTAACAATTTTATTTTTAGATATAAGGGTATAATTGTAATTTTAACTTTCTTAACGTGTCATAACAGGTTAACTCGTTATCAACTCGTTAAGCAATCGTGTCTTAACGGGTCAACCCGTTTTGACCTAAACCCGTTAAGGCTAAACCCTAACCCGCTATTATCGTGTCATGTTTGTGTTGGGTTAACGGGTCGTATAACATATTGCTATCCCTAATTTGAACGTGGTATAGTAGACTTTCAAATTTAAAAGAAGAGCAATAAATACTGTAGCATCTTTCCAATGATTCAAAACTGGTTCAAAAGTGGTAGTGGAATAGTTGAGAAGAAACATGTGTTTCAAAATATCTGAGTTGTAGAATAGTTGTAGGATATAGATGGACCATTGACTTATGGTGTAATCCTAAAGTGGTTGGTTGATCATGACCACAGTTTTTCTTCATCGTAAGGATCATTTCTTTTTTGAATAAAATTATGGTACGGTCTTCTTCTTGAAAACACGAGAAGAATTTTGAGACATCTTGCACAATTCTTGTTCCTGCTAGACTATGATTCTAAGAAAATACAAAACTGAGGATTGGACTGATAGCTCTTTTTCTACAATAAATAATAATAACAACAATGAGCCAAAATCTCTCGAGTCAGTCGTAATGTGCATCATTTTAACAGGAACAGGAAAAAATAAAATGGGAACATCAAATTCTCAACTAAAACTAGTTCACAAGGAACTTTTCGCTACAGAAGAAAGACAACAGCACCAGGTATCTTCGGACTCATATTAGCTCGAATCAGAAGGTACGCCTTGGTCTTTCTTCAGCAACATTCACTCTTATTGCCCTCCCATCCAAACTCTGCACCACCAAGACACCCGAACTAGATTAGGTTTATATAACTCTGCAACAAGAACTACATCCTTGTGTCCTTCTATCAGCCAACGGGGCTTTTCATAGGACATGATAACATGACCAAATAAAATTTTGAATCCAGAAACCGTATGGTTTGAAACAGAACTCTTTAACATGAGTAAGGAAGAAGGCAATATACCTGTCCATCAAGAGCAGCAATGGCATCATCCCTTCCAGTCTCACTTGACATTGTCACAAAGCCAAAACCACGTGAACGTCCAGTCTCTCTGTCATAAACTACCCGAGCATCAACCACCTCACCATGTTCGCTGAAAAGCTCCTTCAGGCTAGCATTATCCACATCCCATGGCAGGTTACCCACATAAATTCTGAAGGAGGATCCAAATGAGCTAGGGGAGCGTTCTGACCGAGCTCCTCTTGGAGCAGCCTTGTTAACAGTTAGCAGCCTTCCATCTAAATCCTATTAGAAGAAAAGAGAAAAATGCAAACACAGACCATTAAGATATGTTGACAAGAAAAAGCAACCGTTTTTGTGTGTATATGTGAAGGGAGCATGATGAAATGCAAGGTACTTAGATAGATGCACATCATTCAAAGAAGCTCACGTGCAAAAAGAGACTTAAAAAAACTTGGTGGGCCAAAAGATTCATTATAAAGTGGCTTCTACCACCTCCTCTTTACAACCTCACAGCAAATACAGTAGCCGTTGGCTTGAGGATTTTTGTGTTTCAATGGTCTTCATTATTTTCCAGTTAGATGAAAATATCCTCTTCCCTTCTAAAGCGGTGGCAAAAGATTTTGCTCATAAGAGAAAAGTAGACTACAAATACAGGGTATCAATCATTATATAGATTGATAAAACCCCTTTTGCATAAACTCATCTCCCCAGTTGGTTTAGCTTGGGTCATGCCAAGAAAGAGTAGTGGACCTTTTGACTCTTAGGAGAGGATTAGGTAGTAGTAGTCCATAAATTGCAACAAGAGAAATGTTCTTATTCATCATAGATTTTGTCAACTCCAGTCACACCTGCTAATGTGACACATCTTAAGTGACTGTTCATTTAAGTGGTTGACAGTTGACATATGAAGTTAATTAAAATGTGCCATATTAGCAAGTGTGACTAACTAGGATGAATAGTAGTATTGCTCCTGTAGCAATATGGAAAGTGGTTCCTACATTCCTCCTATGGTGTGCTCAGAGGGAAATGAAAGATCGAAATTTTGAGGATCTCGAACAGACAATAGAATAACTTGGGACTTTCTTCAATACTCTTCACCTTTCGACAGCTTCTATAGACTTCAATGGACTCAATTTACATGATTTTCTTATATCGTTTTCACTTTCTAGATAGTTGACTTCCTTGCGTAAATCCTATGCATTTCGATTTAAGCTTTTGTGATTTTTAATGAAATTCTCATAACTTATGAAACAAAATCCAGTGCGGGGATGCAAGAGAGTAATTGAAAGCCCCTCCAAACATGCTATTCATTTTTTGATCAGTCAGTCATCTTCATTGAATGCAACTCAAGTACATGTACATGAAAAGTACTGATTAGGTTGGCAATGGACAACAAAACCATAAATCTAGATAACCCCCCCCCCCCCCCCCACCCAAAACACACACACACACACCCAAAAAAAACAACAAAACAACAAAAACTTATCACAATCTTCAAAGTTTTTTCTTTTTTTAATTTTTTTGTAAGTTTCTTCTCACAATCTTCAAAACTCTATGCATTCTGTTCCTTTCTCACGCATCACATTACATATGATGGAATCATTTGCTGAACTTCATCAATGCATTGGCATACCTTCGAACTTCTCCAACAAGCCAATAACTTTACTACACTTTCGGACATCACCCACCACACGCCAAACAGCCAAAAGACTGAGACCAAAACTGTAGTAGCCACATCGCAGTGTAGCAAAAGATTATCTATTATTTCATCACTGTTCTTGGGAAATGCAGCATTAGTCCACAACTTAGAATCTTTACTAATGTCGTTGTTCACACAAAGAGTGTCAGTTGCATGCAGCTTTGTTCCCCCAAATGCATAAAGAAGTAACTGTGGCCCGTGGGTTGCTAAAGACAACATTTGTTTTTTTGATAAGTAAAAATATTATATATCCAGGTCACGATAAATCAAAGCATCATATGCAAAAAGGTGGTGTGTTGGAACTACTATGGCTCACCAAAAAACCTCAATAGTAGCCCTCTATCAATAGAGCAACCACAATTCTAATCAAGACTTCTATGACATCTATGAACATTAAGGGAGACAAGGGGTCCCTTTGTCTCAAGCCTTGAGAACTGCTAAAAGAGCCAGAATCGGATCCATTAAGCAGAAGAGATGCAATGAGCTATCCACCTGACTCATTTCTTTCCAATGCCACCTCTCTGTAAGAAATAATTGGCACCCTTAAATGACTATTTTCCTCTAGGGTTGGACAACCTTGTAAATTTATTATAAAATATACTGCTTTCTTAGTTTCTTCAAATTTTTTCTCGTTGTGTACTTTTTCATTGCATTCTTAATTTCATCAGTTCCGATTCAGTTTTATTATTTCATTTATACAAATGCTTTAAATATTTAGATAATAATAAACTGCCATCTTCAGAGGTAGCTTTTTGTCGGGTTTTGGGGTGGGCTGTGATTCTCAGAATAGTGTAAAAGTCTCTCATCTCCTTTTTGCCGACAACACATTAATTTCTAGTGAAGCTAATCAAGAACATCTTTGGTCTTTAAGAGCTCTTTTATTATGTTTTGAAGCTGTTTCGGGCCTTAGAATTAATTTAACCAAGTCTGAAATTGTTCCAAAGGGCTCAATTTCGAACATTTCAGATTCAGCTAATATCTTGGGGTGTAAGACATCGTTGCTGCCTCTGAGGAATCTTGGCCTTCCCCTGGGTGCTCTGCACAAATCTGTTTTGATTTGGGATGGGGCGATTGAGAAGATTGAGAGGAAGTTAGCCAGCTGGAAAAAGTTATATTTGTCTAAAGGGGGTAGAATCACTTTGATAAAGAGTAGATTGTCTAATCTTCCAACATATTTCCTCTCTCTTTCCTTTGCCGGCTGGGGTTTCTATTAAAATTGAAAAGATTTATAGGTTTGGGAGTGCGAAATTTGAGGTTTTTTAATAAAGCTCTTTTTGGGAAATGCTTATAGAGATATCATTTAGAGAGGGATGCATTATGGAAAAATGTGATAGATATTAAATATGGGGGTATGTGGGGGAGTTTGTGTTCAAATGAAGTAAGAGGAGCTTACGGGGTGGGATTGTGGAAGTCAATTCGAATGGGTTGGGGGGAGTTTGTTAAACATGTCAAATTCAAGGTGGGGGATGGATCTAGAATATATTTTTGGCATGAAAATTGGTGTGGCAAGTCAGCTCTCAAGAATGTCTTCCCTTCACTTTTTCAGATTGCAAGGCATCAAGATGCAGCTGTGGCTGATTCTCTCTCTTTTTCGAATAATAGTATTCAATGGAAGGTTGATGTTGTGAGAAATGTGAATGACTGAGAAGTTAATGTTATCTCTGATTGTTTTAGTAGATTATATGAGTTGAAGATTGTTCAAGGAAGGGAGGATAGGTTGATGTGGATTCAGGGAAGAAATTCCAGGTTTTCTGTTCATTCCTATTACAATGCATTAATCTGTCAAGGTGTATGCGACTACCCCTGGAAAAGCATTTGGAAAGCTAATGTGCCGAGTAAGGTGGCTTTTTTCTGTTGGCTGGTGTCTCATGATAAAATTCTGACTACGGAAAATCTACAGAAGCGTGGAATTTGTGTTGTAGATTGGTGTTCCATGTGCAAGAAAGATGTTGAATCAGTAAATCACTTGTTTCTCCATTGTGAGGTGGCTAAAAGTTTGTGGCACGAGATTTTTGGAAGGATGGGTATTGCTAGGGTGATGCCTAAGCAAGTGGTGGATTTACTAGCTTGTTGGAGAAGTGTAGAGAGGAGTGAACGTATTGCTGCCATATGGATAATAATTCCTTTGTGCTTGATGTGGTGTTTATGGCTAGAGAGGAATGGGAGATGTTTTGAAGATAAAGAACGGTCGCTAGAAGAAATTAGGGAATTTTTTTTCTAAACTTTATGGTTTTGGGTTAAGGCTATTGTAATGAATGGTGAAGATATTCTGGGTTTATTTTAGCCTGTTCTGTCTTTTTAGCTACTGTATGTAGTATATCCTCTTGAATAGCTCCTGTGTACTTATCAAAAAAAAAAAAAGCTCCTGTGTACTTGGCTATGCTCTTGATAATAAAATTCTGGTAATAAACCACTAAAGGAACCTACTCTCGAAAAAGAGTGTGTGCGTAGTAGAGGCAACTTACATAGCGGTTGAACATCTCTACAGCCTTTTCAGCTTCTTCAACAGTGCTCAACGTCACAAACCCGAACCCACGACTCTGATCAGTCTCCCTATTGTAAATAACCTACAACCATATAAGAAATACCAAAATTCCCCACATATTATAACCTCCAAAAATTTACCATTAAAACCCAAAAACACAAACTTTGCAAAAACCAAAGCCATATAAAGCTCACTTCGGCAATCTCCACCGTCCCGGCCTGCTCGAAAAACATAGCCAATTTCTGACTATCAACGTCATAAGGCAAATTTCCAACAAAAAGTTTTGCATCTTCTGGAGGTTCTACAAACTGGCCTTCCTGTTCTTCTGTCTCAAAAACCCCATTTTCACTACCCTCCGCCTCCGCTTCAACGCCCTCAATGACCGAACCCTCTCCCTCAGCTTCCCAACCCGAAACACGGTCCTCGGTGTCAATGGTGATGGTGTTGTTTTCTTCTTCTTGTTGAGCCCAGTCTGAGGTCTGGGCTACAAAGGTAGCTACGGAGGAGGATTGGGTCTTGTTTTTGAGGGAGAGACGTGGGGAAAAGAGTGAAGAGTGAGAGCACGAGAGGTTGAGCTTGATAGGTTTGGAGGGTACGGAGAGAATCCGATATGGGTTTTTTGTGGTGGTGGTAAAGAGTGAGGGAAAGGTGGTTACGCAAGATGAGTCGACCATTGACGAGGCCTTGAAGACTGACGTAACTGCAGCAGCCATTTCGATCGAGACGGAGAGTCGAGGGGGCCGGTGGAGAGGTTAGAGGAGTAAGGATAAGGAATGGAGAAGACGACGGGGGGTTTATAGGGAAAAAGAGAGGACCAGGGGGCAGGGAGAACAGGTCTAGTTAACCAAACAACGACAACAATAAAAGATGTCGTTTTAAGAGAGACGACCTTTATTATTTTTATATGAATAATCATTAGTGAGAATCCTGCAAGATCTGTTTTCTTTTCTATAACATATGGGCAAAAATTCGTCTGAGTTCGAATATGGTGCAGGTCCAAACTGATTTTGGGTATTAGATATTTATTTTTGAAATCATTTAAGAGTAATATTAGTTATTATTTTCTAAATCTTACATCTATACTCATTTTTATCTTGGGACGGAGTCGTTACAGCTACCGGCTCTTCTTAAAAAACAAAACAAAATTTAGAAGTAATTCTCATATCGATTTTGATCAAATTTTTGTTAGGATTCTTGTTTATTTCTATGATTTGAAATAAAGAATTAATATTATTCTGAATAATTTAGGAAAAAATAACTAATAGTTCAAATCAATTTGGATCTATACCATAATCTTATTAAGAGGTCCATTTTAGATCAGAAATTGTTGAAGAAAAAACAATATGTTTATTTTGTTCCTTCTACGCAATCGGAAGATAAAGGAATAGTTTTTTTTTTTTGTTTTTTTTTTAACGAGAAAGAAATAATTAATGCAACGAAACGATGTGCATTTGAGATACTAAAGATCATGTTTGTTTTACTAATTTTATGAAACTTTGTAAATTTTTTAAATGTATTATTTATTAGATTTTGCAAGAAAGGAGAGAGAATTTAGAATGACGTTTTAAAAATATATTTGTATTGGAGATTATGAAAGTGGATGACGATAGATTGAAAAGTTGTTTAAATATAATTTTTTTAATATATAGTTTTGAAAATATCATTTTAATTTTTGCGTTTGAGTAATGATTAATGAAAAGTTAAAATTTGTATTATTTTAAGATTTGAAGATGTTTGGTTTGATTTTAAACAAATCAAAATAATAAATATCAAGAAACTAATTTGTAATTAACAAAATTCGAAGAAGAAAAACAATGAAACAAACCAAGAATGAACCTGGATAGAATTTAGGTATGATGGTCAGATTGATACGGTTGAGACGGTTTGGCATGTTATTAAAAATTGAACGAGAATACTTTGAAGCTTGCCAGTCAAGATATTGTCATTTTAAAGAGGTTGGGTATTTCAATTCAGTTCCCAAAGCTTAAAAAGGTTTCTGTGGTGAAATGGACCATGCCCCTACAGGATAGGGTTAAGCTTAACACTGATGGCAGTAGTTTGGGAAATCCTAGTCCGGTTGGAGCTGGTGGAGTCATTCGTGATGCAAGTTGTGACACCCCCAAATTCCGCTTGGGATTGAACGGACATTTGAAGCGTCGAGACATGCAACACAAGGTTACCTGCCCCCGTTCATGACATATAAGATGCAATGTTCCTAACATGCATCTAGCATTATGCAATATTCGCAGCGGATAATCTTTTTCTTTAGCAATACTATGCACCAAACTAAATATATCCCAAATACTTGAAACATAATTCATACATAAAGGCATACTAAAAAGCCGTGATCATCACACTAGTCCAAAATGGTTGTGATCAAAAGAATACTTGAGATACAACTCCAAAAGTACAAGTATTAACCTAAGTTAAATACTATACCATCATCAACATCGCACCGTGGCCTAGTCGACCGTATTCAGTTGGTCAGATTCCAATTCTCCTTTGGGTCCTGTAACAAGATCTACCATTCGGGGGGAATGGTAGTTGGGACTACCACAGTGAGATTTGATTACAAATCTCAGTAAGTTAACATAAAACTCACACACAGGTTAAAAATGCATGCATGGCAGTAAAAGCATAAATGCATAATTATAGTCATACATAAACATAGTATAACTTGACATATAGCATGACTTAACCAGAACTTAAGCGTGAACTGAACTTGACTTAACTGGCATGAACTTAAGCTTAAAACATAACATGAACAAACAACATAACATGAACGTGAAACATAACATGGACTTGAAATATAGCATGAACGTAAACCTGCATAACATAAATAAGAACTTGAAAATAACATAAACTTGAACATAACATGTACGTGAGTATAACATAACATGGACTTGATCTAAAACTTGTTGACTTATCATGTATTTGATCTGAAACTGGTACTTAACATAAACTTGGAATATTATTCAATTGTCTTGATTAATAACGTGCATTAATACGTACTCCACAGTTGTTGTGGCCCCACGTATTCAAGTAACATAAAACATAATACGTACTCCACAGTTGTTGTGGCCCCACGTATTCTACATGTCACAATTGCTGTGTCTCATGTAGTGTATGCTCCACAGTTGTTGTGGCCCCATACTTCATGCTCCACAGTTGTTGTGGCCCCATGAATACACATAACATAAAATATAATACGTACTCCACAGTTGTTGTGGCCCCACGTATTCTACATGTCACAATTGCTGTGTCTCATGTAGTGTATGCTCCACAGTTGTTGTGGCCCCATACTTCTTGTAACATAAAATATAATACGTACTCCACAGTTGTTGTGGCCCCACGCATTATAAGTAACATAAATATAATACGTACTCCACAGTTGTTGTGGCCCCACGCATTATATAACATAACATAAATATAATACGTACTCCACAGTTGTTGTGGCCCCACGCATTATAAGTAACATAAAATATAATACGTACTCCACAGTTGTTGTGGCCCCACGCATTATAAGTAACATAAATATAATACGTACTCCACAGTTGTTGTGGCCCCACGCATTATAAGTAACATAGAATATAATACGTACTCCACAGTTGTTGTGGCCCCACGCATTATAAGTAACATAAATATAATACGTACTCCACAGTTGTTGTGGCCCCACGCATATAAGTAACATAAATATAATACGTACTCCACAGTTGTTGTGGCCCCACGCATTATCATAACATAACATAAGATATAATACGTACTCCACAGTTGTTGTGGCCCCACGCATTATAAGTAACATAAATATAATACGTACTCCACAGTTGTTGTGGCCCCACGCATATCTAAATAACATAAATATAATACGTACTCCACAGTTGTTGTGGCCCCACGCATTATAAGTAACATAAATATAATACGTACTCCACAGTTGTTGTGGCCCCACGCATTATAAGTAACATAAATATAATACGTACTCCACAGTTGTTGTGGCCCCACGCATTATAAATAACATAAAATATAATACGTACTCCACAGTTGTTGTGGCCCCACGTATTATATAACATAATAAGATATAATACGTACTCCACAGTTGTTGTGGCCCCACGCATTATAAGTAACATAAATATAATACGTACTCCACAGTTGTTGTGGCCCCACGCATTATAAATAACATAAAATATAATACGTACTCCACAGTTGTTGTGGCCCCACGCATTATAAGTAACATAAAATATAATACGTACTCCACAGTTGTTGTGGCCCCACGCATTATAAGTAACATAAAAATATAATACGTACTCCACAGTTGTTGTGGCCCCACGCATTATAAGTAACATAAAATATAATACGTACTCCACAGTTGTTGTGGCCCCACGCATTATAAGTAACATAAATATAATACGTACTCCACAGTTGTTGTGGCCCCACGCATTATAAGTAACATAAATATAATACGTACTCCACAGTTGTTGTGGCCCCACGTATTATACGTAACATAACATATCTTATCTTTCTTAATGCATGAGATATTAATTAATATCATATACTTTTCTAACATGGCGTATACTTGTAAATGGCACAATATGATTTAATCATAACATTTCATGGCATACTTATAACATACATCATTGTATGACAGAAAAGATTATGTAACAGATAATTATTCATGAGAGATTAAATCATTCGTAGCAGATAAACATGTAATGACATAGCATGACATGGCATATACGATAACATACATACATAAATTGTAGTTCTCTTACACATCACACATACACAATAAACTGATAGTAAGTTAGAGGCTAACTTACCTCGATCGTCGCGTTCTATGAGAATAGAGCGCGAAACACGAGGAACTGCACAACAGCTGGAAGAGGAACACTCAAGTCCTTAAGATTTTCAATTCTGAACTCAATTGCCATATTGTGAGCACTTGCAACACTACGGGCAACGTGAGGTTTCACTATACTCGAAAGAGATAATTTGACTTCAGAAAACCTTTGCACTAAAACAAGTTCATTAAAATTATCAATAATAACCAAACAAACAATTCCTTTCTCAATCCATATACTCTTAGCCATAGTCAACCACAAGATGACATCAGTCACCCCGGACTATAATCCATATCATCACTGTTTCGGGACACTGTCATACAGTTTCCCAACACTACACCATACGCTCCACACTTCTCTGCTACGCCATCCAACCCTTCGTGACACGCCATCCGGTGTATCACGACCTAGTACAGAGTACACTCACGTGAACTCTCTTCCATTCACACTACAAAACCCATCACTGCGATACACGTCTCACGGTGCATCGCTACGCGACACGGAGTACACGCTACGCGTACTTCCTTCGCTACAACTCTCATCAACACGATGCACATCACACGATGCATCGCCATACAACACGGAGTACACTACATGCGTACTCCCTTCCTTCTACGACACACATCACTACAGTGCACGTCGCGCGGCGCGTCGCTGCATTACACAGAATACGCTACACGCGTATTCTCTTCACACAACCCGCCGTATCACATCTACGGCATCCATCTCACGCCTATACTTCACAGCACAGTCCACAAAATACACAATCAAACGCAACACTTCACAACCACACTTCGCTTCACAACTACGCAACGAATTCCACAAATACAACTACACAATCCACAAACCAACCAACTATTTTAAACGTAAAATAACTAGAGATAGAAGGTTATACCATCGACGGGATAACCCGTGCGTCGCTCGTTGTTCGTCACGAACATGCGTCGGAGGAACGTACGTGGCGGCGTACGGTGGCTGTCCACCACATAAAGTGGTAGTTTGGACTTGAGAAAGGCTAGGCGTGGTCTTGGAAGACTCATGATTTTACAGCTGTCGGTGAAGAACAAATTACGTGATTTACGGAAAAGATAATCTATACGCGTGATTCCAGATGAGGGTAAAGACGAGAGAGATGTGATTGCTGTCGGGAAATCCTAGTCCGGTTGGAGCTGGTGGAGTCATTCGTGATGCAAGTGCTCAAAAGCGTGCCGTTTATATCTATTAACTTATGTTAGGGTTCTAATAATTTTGCTGAATTGAGAAGCATGTTGAAAGGTGTTAGGAGGTACTATTAGTTGGGTTTTTTTCGAGTTGATATTGAGACAAACTCTCAAATTTTGGTTAACTGGATTCGGAAGGGAGAGTGTAATACTTGGTATCTTGAGAATTATTGGGTCGAGCTTCAGGCTTACCTTAATTGCCTGGATTATAGAGTGTGTCATATATTTCGTGAAGGTAATGCCGTGACTGATTTCTTGGCCAAGCTTGATTATGGGGGTCTTAATATGGATTGGTTTGAGGATAGAGGTATTTTGCCAAGCAAGTTAAGAGCTTATCCTGGATAAAATTGGTCTTTTCTACTTGCGAATATCGTAGTGAGGTACACTTCTTCTTACCTCTATTTTTTTTTTATATGCTATGTTGCCCAGATGACTAACACAAGAGAGGGGGTGAATTGAGTTGTATTTAAAAAATAACAATTATAAATCAAATATACAATAGAAAATATAAACAAAATATGAAATAACAATAAATATAAAGAGTAAGGGTAAGAGAGAAGCAAACTTAGTATGTTAACAAGATTCAGCCCCACTGCCTACGTTCTCACCTCAAGCTACCCCTTGAGGATCCCCGAATTTACTATTCAATCTCCTTCAAGTGGAGATAGAAACCTATTACACCTTTGAACAATAGCGCTACAAAGGATCCGTATAGAACACTCTCTACACTTGCCATAACCTTACACGTGGTGATTCAACGATTCCCTGTGTAGAACACTTTCTACACGCACAAGGGTTGTACACACCCTTTTACTGATACAATAATTGATAGTGGGTAGGATATCAGAAAACACTCCTCAATGAGTGAAATAAGAACAATACAGCACAAACTATATCTCTCAAAATGAACAATGCTTAGAGAAGAGAGAATGAAAGCTTTGAATGAGAGTTGTATGCTCTTGGTGTTGTGAATGTGAAGCTCTCAAATGATCTATTTATAGGCATATGAGACTTCATATTCAAATTTAAAAAGATTCACATGTCAAAGACATCATCATTCACTTTTCAAAAATTCAAACCTAATCTTTTTACTTTTTGCATATGACAAAAGGAGCACACTTTGCTTTTCAAAAAAATCAAACCTAATCTTTTACTTTTTGCATATGACAAAAGGAGCACACTTTGCTTTTCAAAAATTTCAAACCTAATCTTTTACTTTTTGCATATGACAAAAGGAGCACACTTTACTTTTCAAAATTTTCAAACAAAGACATCTTCCTTTTGCATAAGTCAAGAAAAACATCAATCACTTTTGAAAATATTCAAATAAAACATGCACATGTGAAAGATGACAATCAATCATCTTTAATATTTTCAAAGTTCAAACCTTTAATCATGGCATGCACATGTGAAAGATGACAATCAATTATCTTTCAAAATTTTCAAATTTAATTTTCAAAATATTCATGCACATGTGGAAAATGTATTTTAATGCTTTATGATAAAATATTAATTTTTGAGCCTTAATCCTAATTTCGAATTTTAAAGAGATTTACAACATTATTCTATGACTTTAATGTGAACTTGCTCCCTTCTTGCTCATGCTTGGTTTCTTGATGTGCTTGACTCCATTGTGTAGATAACTTGAGCTTGAGACTCCTTTATTCTATGAATTCATTTGTTATCATCAAAATCCATGTGTAAATATATAATTACACAAAACTTGAAACCTTAGGTTTAACAATCTCCCCCTTTTTGATGATGACAAATACTTGATAGAACCTGAAGCCTGTATTAATACTTAAGCTCCCCCTGAGAATGTGCGTTAGTTTTTCAAGCAAAAAAAAAAAAATAATTCCAAGCATATATAACAAGTTTAACAATTTAAACAATATTAATGTTCTAGTCTAAAACTTCTCCCCCTTTTGGCATCATTAAAAAGGATCGACAGCAAGTAAATAGACTGAAGAAAACGGTGCGTTAAAAAACACTGTAGATAGTTGAAAAAGAGAGCCGTCCGTGACCCGACAAGTCCTGCAAAGCCTCGAGGCCTAACTCTATGAATTTAGTGCGGTTGAAGATAGAAACAAATCGCCTGATGTTGTTGACAAACGAGATTGAAGGCTCCGAGTTTCTAAAAAAAATGTCTTTTTCACTGATCGGGAAAAAACACATTGCTCTTTGACTTGGATGATAGCTCGTCTTGTTCTTTATACTATCTCTATAAAAACAGTCTTAAAGTTCATCCAATCCGCATCAAGTTTTCTTCTTATCTCTATAACTCATCTGCATTCCTTCAACATTCTCGCTTTAAGTTTTCAATTCCTTTCTCAATGGCTCATTCTTCTACATCTCAACCTCCTGTCCTTTCTGCAGCTGCCATTGGTGCTATGTTGCAGCAAGAAAATAATAGTATGGCAAATAAGTCAGACTCCGATGCTATCTACGACTTGGTGAGTCTCGGGACTCGCTACTCATCCTCTATTGTTGCTTTTTCCCAGCGGGTTCAAGCAAAAAACCATGAGGTTGAAAAGCTTAAGGAACAAATTGTTGTACTTCAACGAATTGTTCAAGAGTCTCACACAAGGGAAGGAATCCTTCGGCAGAAGAATAAAAAGTTGAAATCTCTATTGGATTCTTCATTCCGCTTGCCAGTTCCCATGAATAGGGATGACATGATATTGTATGAAGAGAATGAGCGTCTCAAACATGAGGCTAAGAACCTCAAGTTTATGTAAAAGTATTTAAGAAAAATCTATCTATTTTTATGAACTTTGATCTGTCTTTTAAGAGATATTCATAATATGCATCATACCTATTTCTCTTCTAATCATAGATAATCTATCTTCTGGTAAAGGTTTTGTGAATATATCTGCTAACTGATCGTGTGTGTTTGTGAACTCTAGTACTATATCGCCTTTCTGCACATGATCTCGAAGAAAATGATATCTTATTTCAATATGCTTAGTTCTAGAATGTTGTATTGGGTTTTTTGAAAGATTTATAGCACTTGTATTATCACATTTGATTGGAATGTGATTATACATGAGTTTAAAATCTTCAAGTTGTTGCTTCATGTAAAGAACTTGAGCACAACAACTACCCGCAGCAACATATTCTGCCTCAGCAGTAGATAGTGCAACAGAATTTTGTTTTTTACTAAACCAGGAAACTAATGCATGACCTAAGAAGTGACATGCTCCACTAGTGCTTTTTCGATCTATTTTACAACCAGCATAATCTGCATCTGTGTAGCTGATTAGATCGAAAGATGTGTGTTTAGGGTACCATAACCCTAGGTTAATTGTACCACTAAGATATCTAAGAATGCGCTTAACTGCAATTAAATGAGATTCTTTTGGAGATGATTGAAAACGTGCACATAAACACACACTGAACATAATATCTGGTCTACTGGCTGTCAAATATAATAAGCTACCAATCATACCTCGATATACTTTCGAGTCAACTGTCTTACCGGATTCATCTTTATCAAGTTTAGTAGATGGGCTCATTGGTGTTCCAGTTTCCTTAGCACCTTCCATCCCAAACTTCTTCAGCAATTCCTTAATATATTTTGATTGATTGATGAATGTCCCACTTTTTACTTGCTTAATTTGCAATCCGAGAAAGAATGTAAGTTCTCCCATCATGCTCATTTCAAATTCATCCTGCATAGTCTTAGCAAAAACTTGACACATATTTTCATTAGTAGCACCGAATATTATATCATCAACATAAATCTGAACCAAAAGAATATCATCATTTTCGTATTTAATGAAAAGAGTTGTGTCGATTTTTCCTCTTGAGAAACCTTTTTTAATCAAGAAACCACTGAGTCTCTCGTACCACGCTCTAGGAGCTTGTTTGAGTCCATATAGTGCTTTTGTGAGTTTGAAAACATGATTTGGAGAAATATGATTTTCAAAACCTGGAGGTTGCTCAACATATACCTCTTCATTTATAAAACCATTTAAGAAAGCACTTTTAACATCCATTTGAAAAAGTTTGAAATCTTTATAACAAGCATATGCAAGTAGCATTCGAATAGCTTCTAATCTTGCGACTGGTGCATATGTCTCATCATAATCAATTCCTTCTTCTTGATTGTAACCTTGGGCTACAAGTCGAGCCTTATTTCTAGTAATGACTCCGGACTCATCTTTCTTGTTTCTAAAAACCCATTTTGTTCCAATAATAGTATGATTTTTGGGTTTAGGAACAAGTGTCCAAACATCATTTCTTTCAAATTGATTAAGCTCTTCTTGCATAGCTAGAATCCAAGATTCATCAAGAAGTGCTTCATCAATATTTTTAGGTTCAATCTGAGATAAAAAAGCAGTATGATTGCAAATATTTCTAAGAGATGATCGAGTGCTTACACCTTGTGAAGGTTCTCCCAGAATTTGTTCCACTGGATGATCTTTCACAAATTTCCACTGTTTGGTTGCATCTCGTATTAAATTTTGATGATCTTTCCTGATGTCTCCATGTTGGACTTCCTCTATTGTGTTCTCTTTGTTGAGATTGAGACTTTCTGTATTATTTATACCTCCTGTTTCTTCATCAATGGATTTCTTGGAGAGTAGAGAATTAGATTCATCAAATACTACATGCATAGATTCTTGTACAGTTAAAGTCTTTTTATTGAATACTCTATAAGCTTTACTATTTGTAGAATACCCGAGAAAAATACCTTCATCCGATTTTGCATCAAATTTGCCTAAATTATCCCTGTCATTCAAAATAAAACATTTGCATCCAAATACATGAAAGTAACCAATGTTGGGCTTTTTCTCATTCCAAAGCTCATAGGGGGTTTTATCTAATTTAGACCTTAACATAACTCTATTTATAACATAACATGCAGTACTTACCGCTTCGGCCCAAAAATAACTAGGCAAGTTGTTCTCATTAAGAATTGTTCTTGCCATCTCTTGAAGAGATCTATTTTTCCTCTCTACTACCCCATTTTGTTGAGGAGTTCGAGGAGCAGAAAAATTATGCACAAAACCATTTTCATCACAAAATGTTTCAATATTTTTATTAACAAACTCTTTTCCCCTATCACTTCGGATACTTGAAATAGTATAGCCCTTTTCATTTTGAATTCTCTTGCATAACTTGGTAAAAGCATTATGTGCCTCATCTTTATGAGCAAGAAAGATGACCCAAGTATATCTAGAGAAATCATCAACAATAACAAAAGCATAATATTTTCCTCCTAGACTTGCAACTCTATTTGGTCCAAAAAGATCCATGTGTATCAGTTGCAGTGGTCTAGTAGTGGAAATATATTTCTTGGTTTTAAAAGAAGTTTTTGTTTGTTTACCAAATTGGCATGCATCACAAATTTTGTCTTTAAGAAAATTTGCCTTTGGTAAACCTCTCACAAGATCATTTTTTGAAAGTTTGGAAATAAGTTCCATGTTGGCATGACCTAGTCTTCTATGCCATAACCAATTAGTTTCATTTTGTACTGAAAAACAAATAGCATCTTGTGAGGTAATTTCTTCAAAATCGATTGTATAAACATTATTACTTCTAAAGGCAGTAAAACAAATGTTATAATCATGATCATTCAAAATAATGCACTTATCCATTTTGAAAGTAACTGTAAATCCTTTATCACATAATTGACTTATACTCAAAAGATTATGTTTTAGACCTTCAACAAGTAGAACATCTTCAATTATGAGAGAAGATTTATTACCAATTTTACCTATTCCCACGATCTTCCCTTTCGAGTTGTCTCCAAATGTCACGTGTCCTTCTTCTTTAGATCTAAGATCAAAGAACTTAGTCTTGTCTCCCGTCATGTGTCTTGAACATCCACTATCTAAAAACCATTTGTTTTTGCTTGTAGAGGACTTCATGCATACCTATAAAAACAATTAAAATGATTTTTCTTGGTACCCAAGTTCTTTGGGTCCTTTATTTATTAGTATTAGAAGAAACAAGATTTTTAGGTACCCATATGGCCCTAATAGTCATTGTATGTTTTCTTCTAATAGGACAAGTATGATAATTATGACCATTTCTATTACAAAAATTACAAATAGCATGTGACATATATGAAAATCTTGAATGATTATAATAGTATCCTTTTTTGACAAACTTATTATGAAAAGAATTTTGAATATTAGACTTTGATGTAGAAGGATTATCAAAGAAGTTTTTATAAGGTTTGAACTTTTGTTTTGGCATATATCCCAAGCCTGCCTTGTCAAAAACACATCTTTGACTACCAAGAAGTTTTTCAAAATTTCTTTTTCCATTCGTAAAGTTTTCAACAATATTTTCTAAATCAGTTTTCTTTTTCTTCAACTCAAGATTTTCGTCTTTCAAAACAATATTTTCTTTTCTTAAAATATCAATTTCGTTTGTTAAAGAAGAATTTTTCTTTTTCAAAGCAGTATATTTGATACCCAATTTTTCAAATTCTTCATATACCTCTTCTAAAACATTTTGCAATTCTTCATATGAAGGATTTTCAATATTATCAAAATTTGTTACCTCAATATCATCTTTAGCCATAAGACAGAGATTTGCTGATTCTTCATTGCTTGCTTCACTATCTGAGCTACTTGAATCATCATCCCATGTAGCTTTCATTGCTTTCTTGCCTTTGTTTCGATCTTTCTTTAGCAGGGGACAATCTGGCTTGATATGACCAGGCTTATTGCATTTATAACAAATTAAAGTATCATTTTTACCTGAATCTTTCTTGGAAAACTTTTTGAATGATTTCCTCGGAGGAGTTTTATTTTTCTTTAAGAATCTCTGAATTCTTCTTGTTATCATCGCAACTTCTTCATCTTTATCGTCATTTTCCTCATCTTCATCACTTTCACTTTCATGAGGAACAGCTTTAAGTGCCAAGCTCTTCTTTGGCTTTCCTTCTTCTTCTCCTCTTTTCAATGTGTACTCATGGGTGATAAGTGACCCGATGAGTTCATTCACTTCGAGCTTCTTGAGGTCTCTAGCTTCAAGAATCGCTGTCACTTTTGATTCCCAACGTTTTGGTAGAGAGTTGAGAATTTTTCTTACCATTTCCACTTTGGAATAAACTTTACCAAGAGCTGTCAAACTGTTTATGATGTTAGTAAAACGAGTGTGCATGCTAGAAATAGATTCATCATCATTCATCTTAAACATTTCATATTCATGAGTAAGAATATAAATTTTTGATTCCTTAACTTGAGAAGTTCCTTCATAAGTAACTTCCAAGTTATCCCAAATTTCTTTTGCCGTAGCACAAGTCATTACTCTATTAAACTCATTACCATTGAGAGCATTATATAATAAATTCATAGCAGTTAAATTCAAAGTATAAAGTCTATCGTCTTCACGATCAAACTCTTCTTCTTCCTTTTTGACCTTTACTCCACCAACCACTTTTGTTGGAATATAAGGTCCATTTACAATGCATTTCCAGATCTCTCGACCTTGAGCCTGAAGGAATATTCTCATTCTAACTTTCCAGAATGAATAATTGTCTCCACAAAAGAGTGGAGGCCGACTGCTAGATTGACCTTCACCAAATGAAGCTGCAATGTTAGCCATAAGATCTTAACTCAAAAGATAGTTAATCTTATAACAGAGCTTTAGCTCTGATACCAATTGTTGCCCAGATGACTAACACAAGAGGGGGGGTGAATTGAGTTGTATTTAAAAAAAAAAAAAAATTATAAATCAAATATACAATATCAAATATAAACAAAATACGAAATAGCAATAAATATAAAGAGTAAGGGTAAGAGAGAATCAAACTCAGTATGTTAACGAGGTTCGGCCCCACTGCCTACGTCCTCGCCTCAAGCTACCCCTTGAGGATCCCCGAATTCACTATTCAACCTCCTTCAGGTGGAGGTAAAAACCTATTACACCTTTGAACAACACCGCTACAAAGGATCCGTGTAGAACACCCTCTACACTTGCAATCACCTTACACGTGGTGATTCAACGATTCCCTGTGTAGAACACTTTCTACACGCACAAGGGTTGTACACACCCTTTTACTGATACAAGAATTGATAGTGGGTAGAATATCAGAAAACACTCCTCAATGAGTGAAATAAGAACAATACAGCACAACCTATATCTCTCAAAATGAAAAAGGATTAAGGCTCAATGCTTAGAGAAGAGAGAATGAAAGCTTTGAATGAGAGTTGTATGCTCTTGGTGTTGTGAATGTGAAGCTCTCAAATGATCTATTTATAGGCATATGAGACTTCATATTCAAATTTAAAAAGATTCACATGTCAAAGACATCATCATTCATTTTTCAAAAATTTCAAACCTAATCTTTTTACTTTTTGCATGTGACAAAATGAGCACACTTTACTTTTCAAAAAATTCAAACCTAATCTTTTACTTTTTGCATATGACAAAAGGAGCACACTTTACTTTTCAAAATTTTCAAACAAAGGCATCTTCCTTTTGCATAAGTCAAGAAAAGCATCAATCACTTTTGAAAATATTCAAATAAAACATGCACATGTGAAAGATGACAATCAATCATATTTATTATTTTCAAAGTTCAAACCTTTAATTATGTCATGCACATGTGAAAGATGACAATCAATTATCTTTCAAAATTTTCAAATTTAATTTTCAAAATATTCATGCACATGTGGAAAATGTATTTTAATGTTTTATGATAAAATATTAATTTTTGAACCTTAATCCTAATTTCGAATTTTAAGAGATTTACAACATTACTTTATGACTTTAATGTGAACTTGTTTCCTTCTTACTCATGCTTGATTTTTTTATGTGCTTGACTCCATTGTGTGGACAACTTGAGCTTGAAACTCCTTTATTCTTTGAATTCATTTGTTATCATCAAAATCAATGTGTAGATTTATAATCACATGAAACTTGAAACTTTGGGTTCAACATGCTATTATTTGCTTGCTCTATTTTTTTTTTCTTTCTTGCAGGTGGTTTTTCCTTGGTTGGTTATCCTGGTTGTAAGGTTAAGTTTTTGTCATAATTTAATTTGGTTTAATGTATAAGGTTTATTCTGCTTGGGTTTTGGTCTTTTTGAATATTTGTAATCTTCACGATTCTGGTTTATAACTATGGTTTTTCTCCGTCACAAGTGAGAGCTATTAATAAAATTGGGATCCCGTCATCTTCTTAAAAAAAAGGATAGAAGACCAAGAATGAGCTTCTTAATATACATACAAGTTCTGTTACATACAGTCACTTTTACATATTCTTTGTGCACTCCACTGATATGATTAGTTAAAATAGTTATTTTCTATTAAAACAAAGTGACACAATCAATCATATCAATAAAATGCACAATGAGTATGCAAAATGATTGCACAAATAGTTTTTGTATACATAATACATTCATGGTTTATGTTGCCACCATGTAGAGTATGTTTGCAATTCAGTCTCAAAGACACCAACCATTTCATGCTTGCTTCATTATCTAATTAGTAAGTAAAAAAGCTTAAACGTACGTACATCTAATAGACGATTTCGATCTCTCTCAGACTGCATTCGCCATGCAGTGTAATTATCAGTAACCCAATGTTAGCCATAGCGTTGTAGTTGATCAAATATTGTTCTTTTGCATCCACAGAACAAAACTTGGGTTTTTTTGTTGGAATAGGCTCCAAAACGTCCACATCCTCGTACTTGGACCTTCACCATGCATGCAGAATCACCAGCATTGCATTCTAAAGCTTCAAGGGCTCCTCCAAAGTTGTACAAATCAAGCAGTCCAATTGGAGCAAATTGAATCTCTTGACCAAAGACCTATTGCGTAGCACTCTTCTTTTGTAGACGTACGGCTGAAAAATAATTTCAAACGAGATGAGAAAAAAAATGTAGCTGAGATGGTTTTAACTGACCCTCACTGGAGAGATGGTGAAGATTTCACTCTTCAAAATTCCTAAGGAAACTTCTACACTTCCATTTTTTGGCATTGTACAGAGTGATCCTGAAGTACATAATTTTGAAGTTTCTAGTTGAGCAGAATTTGGTGTGTGCTAACATTGACATTAATTTAGAAAAGAAAAGGCTTTGAAAGGTACAATACTTAACTCGAATTGAATGCATATAATGCACAATCTTCACTCCAACTTTCACCTGCAACCTCTTCCAAATACTCAACATCCAAGGGGCTGACCCTTCCTGCAAGAAGAAGTGTAGATCCTGGGGGTGGTAGATGCTGAGACCTGCTACAGGTGGCAATTTTCCTGATCTTTGGTAATTGAAAACACCAATAACCCCTGATAACTTATTCAAGTTCCAAATCTTGAGAAGACTGCAAACGAGTCATTGTGTGAACAGTAATAACATTGAGAATATTAATTCTCTCTTTAAAATGTTCAAATAAAAATCGTCTTGTATTAGAGTGACTATCTTACCTCTTCCCATCAATGACCGGGTCGTTGAATAAACAGTCACAAGTAGGTCACCCTGCATATCTAGCTCTAAGAATAGAGCCATCAAGCAGAACAAGATTTTTGATGACATTGAAATTTTGACTGCCTGGCTTGTCACTGCAAGTCTTAGATAGAAAGAAACTCAGAAACCAAGAGATATTTCTTCAATGTATGGTGATTACTTTTGATGAGACAGTGTAATTAGTATCTTCCTTTGGTTGACCTTACATATACCGCACATCCACCCAATGCTCTTGCTGAGCCGTGGAACTCAACGGTGTAATGGTCGCTCTGAAATGTGAAAAGGACACTTAATATTGTATGTCATTAGGGACAAGAACACAACATGTGGAATGTTCTTGAAAATTAGAGTATAATTCTGATTTCATTTCTTCTTATCAATCAATGCTTTGTTTTTCCTGATATAGTTCCCAACATATAGCAGCCAAGATCCCTAACAGCTTCAGTACTGGTATTGAGTGGATATGGAATTTTAAAATATATTAAAGGCATTATCTTACGTAAAACATGTCCCAATCTGGTACGAGACCTCCCCAAAAAGAAGACTGTTGAATGCTAGCAGCAATATGTAGGGTCTGAAATGTAGGCTCATTTGGCATGAAATCCTCTGATACTCTAGCAAAAGCACTCCTCTTCGAGCTGAAATTGAAAAGCTTGCTCATTCAAAAATCACTTCTAATTCTGATTTAGTTTTAAACCAAGACTTGGCAAACCTGAATAGATAGTTGTTGCTCATACTCATGGGGCAGATCAGGTTATTGCTTTTGAAGTTCCTTGCAACATATTCCTCAAAAGCTTCTTGATAAAGTCTCATCAATGCAACCCGGCCACCATAACCAGCACCAATGGTTTCCACTACATTCTGAACATCCACCTTGACTCCATCAATACCACAGCTCTAAGGTAGCTATGTAGATTGTTGTAAAAATAGTGAATCTTTGAGGGAATAATAAATTGAATCCCACTTCTCTCCATCCGGTCTGTGGTAACACAAATAAGATGGCTTAGATTACCAGAGGACTGAACAGGATATGCTATCTTGGGGTTGTTGTTTTGCATTACTTTGGATGTTGGAAATATTCCACCCCAATAACCAATTAAAGCATGCCATATGTATACCAACCTGCACATTTACTAATTCTCTTAAGAAAAATCCTGCACTTATTGAGAAGAAATATTGATCACATTCCAAATGACTAAAACTGAGAATTAGACTTGAGCCCATATCTCTCTTTCATGGAATTGACAAATTGATGGAGATTAATGTATTTTTGTCCCTTAAAGTTGGGATTTTCTTCGAAATCTACTAATCTGAACATGAACCTAGATATCTGGATAAATTAGGATGACAACTGATTAGCAAAATGATGCAAAATCTTACAAGATTATCAAAGAGGAATTGTTTTATGCAAAAAAAAAAAAAAGTCTCACTTTGTGTCTTCAACATATTGTAAACTATTTTCATATGATGTGTTCTGCCATCCATCATCGATGAACACACACTTTGGTGAGCAGCCTCCTTCTGAAAAACTGCATACAAATGGGAAAAGATGTGGAGTTTTAAATTTGCCTAGATGGTTCAAGTTAGACGAAGGCACCTCATTTGTTGTCATTCTACCTTTTAGGACCATGTTCAATTCCTTGTGCACTGACATTAATGTAAAATGCGTCCCAAGCATTCCATCCAAACCAATCCAAAGGTGCCGGGAGCTAACAATTGAAACGACACATTGTGTTATTGTTTAGAATACAGTCACCATGAAAATGGTGACATCTGGTTTCCTGACCTTCTTGTTCTCTATGTGACTGCATGTACCTTTGTGCTTCTCCAATATCCTGTTCATCCACAAGAAGTATATGAAAGTAATAACGAATCACCACATGCCATTTGAACCTATTAGAATGAAAAGTAATCGAACCATACTTTATAGAGTCTTTAATTAGAGCAAACGCCTGAATTTAGAAAAATTGCTTTTGTTACTTGGGAGGTTTGAATTGTTGCGCCTGAAACATGTCCAGAATCACACAAGATGATATTTAAGTGGTTCAGCAAATTGCCTACGTCCACTAGAGCCTCTTTTACTGAGTTTCTACAAGTTTACAAAACTCTCTCAAACACTCTCACGTACTCCCTCTTTTCTCTCTGTTTTTGCCCACTACATTACATGAGCTGAAACTCTCCTTTTATAGGAGAGGTCAACCCCAAGGATTGCTGGAAATTAGCCGTAACACATGGCTGATTTCCAGCTGCAGCTTTTGTGGAATAAGGAGAACAAGTTGGTGCCTAATACACCAAACAAGAAACGGTGCCTAATACACCAAAACAGCAAACGGTGGAGAGGGTTCATACACTACAAGAATATCTGGAATTTCCAACGTTAAGAATGGTTGCCATTATAAGCATAAAACGTCGGCAATTACTTATGGCAGCATTTATGAAGTGCCGCTTGCTGGACGGGAAAGAAGTGTGGCCCCTACGTTGAGCCGTCATTTTCCAAGTATTGTTGCTAAATATCCTGGTTTTGCAGCACCAGAAATTCGCAGCCTCTATTTTGTGAATATGCCGCCAATACATCTTATTTTTGCCTCAAAAAATGCTGCCTTTATTTATCTGCTACAGACCCATTACGTAGCTGATGCCCAGGAAATTTCGCCGGTGATTGGCCAAAAACAGAGGCGACGTCATTTGCATATGTTGGTGATCTGCTTTATAGGCAACGTTGATTTATTGCCGCATTAATGGCTTTGCTTACGTCGCACCAAGTTAAAGGCAACATTACATGTCTCTGCTGCAGTTATTGCACAGTAGCCAGAAATATCACTTTTTGGAAATTATCTCAATTTTGGCATCACTTTGTGTTTGCTGCTGTAAGTCCTCCACAATGCCGCATATAATCTTCCAACTTCACCGCCCAGTATATATACGTAGTACTAATGCAAGCAAGTTTCATCAATGCCTTTTGGATTTTTTTTTCCAAAATTTGTATTATTGTATAATGCTCCTTAATTTGGACAAATTCTTTAACGTACAGTTTGTCTAAAATCCCATATAACTAAATATATTTATATTTATATATATTAAAAAACTAGTGTAAAATATTACTAGTAGTGATCTATAGTGGGCGAGTGGTACTTAATTAATACCCATTTCCTGTATATATATAAGAATACACAATTCCTTCAACAATATATATTTGTGAAATGCAGTTTATCCAAATTGATGATGACTTTTAACATTATATTTCTTATAATAAAATCTCATGTACGTAGCAAAATAAGCACACATAATAACTCAGCTGCCAGCAACTAATTACCTGGACATATAAATTAGGAGATTACGTACTTTACATGAAAAGCAAGCCTAAGTGTGGAACATGTCACACTTATGTACAGTAGCTATAGTAGCAATGATTCACAAAGGAATTCATATATATTCAACTTCATTATAACACTTCACATAGTTTAAAGGTTGATAATCTCAAAAGATTCCAGCAGAGCATTGATTCAAGGGCAGCAACTACCGCCCTATTACTTTTGAGACATCCCTCTGGAATTTACAGAAATGGAACTGCCCTCTAAACTAGTGCATTAATCCATGCTATTTCAACACTAGACCAACATTACTCCAATATATATATGTGGTTAACAACTGGAAATAGTTTCTCAATATGCATTTACAATAAATTTTGACTTTGGCAGATTGGGTATGAACACTTCAACTTCATACCAGGTTAAGTCCTTAACTTGTATTTTTGATGGTGTTGAGGGTGAGCTGGGAGAAATTGTTGTTGGTATCTTTATAATCAACACGAAGTCTGTGTTCTCCAAGCCCACCATACTACATCTAGTGAATCCAAACATAAACTTGAGAAATCTGCACCAACAAATTGTGTAGACAATTCTGCACTTCATCTTCCACCGCACATGCTGTCACATGGTTTCCATCAACCCCACTGGTATGCCAATTTACTCATCAGTGAAGTACCTTTTCAGCTATTTTTTCATGTTTTGACCACAAGTGAATCTAGCATAGGAACATGCTAGACAGCAAATCAGCTCAAAACAGAATTCTGCTGCATTCTAGCTGCCCTAGTTACAATAATGCAGGTCATCAATTCAATTGTAATTCCTAACAGCCCCATAAGGTCTAATTATAACTTCTAAAGGGCGTTGTAAACTTCTAAATAAGCTTAAAATGTTAAACATTGGAATTAACCAATATGGGCAAGACATATATTACCTGACCATTTCCAGAAATTGTTGTCCGTGATTATATTTTAACACTAGCAAGCAGCCATTTGGGTTATAAATGCCAGCCAAGTTCTGATTTTACAGCAAGATTGTGTGGTTCAGCAGCTCCTCACCTCTGACCTCCTAACCCTCTTCATTTAGAACCTGTGATTATAATATCTAGTAAGTAAATATGAGCATTTCATTTCATTGCCTAGTATAACCAAAGCAAAAATTATAACTTGTAAACAGCCTTTCCTTATGTAGTGCACACATAAACACCACCATCTTGTCCATGTATAGATCCTTTAATAATATACCTTTGAACAAATTTCTAGATTACCAACGGGCATGGGTTATATATTCCTGTAGTCTGAAGGTATACAAAAATACAGAACGGACATCCAAGATGCACTTAAACCCCACACTGGTGCCCCCCACCCCCCTTCTCATTTAATTAGCTTCCCAAAAAACTGGAATTCAGTGTGTAGACTCTCACACCATTAACCCAAACAGATTATCAACCTTACTTACAATAAATAAGAGGCATTTACCTGCCACCTAACTATCAAAAATTCTCAAAACAGGGACATCCACAAGCTGCATGTAGCTCATGGAGTTGACCACGGAGTGGGTGAGAGTGAATCTGAGGAAGCCGACTCCTCAGATTCTGATGCCGACTGCCTATGCTTTTCAGACCACGGCTGCCTCTGTGATTCAGCCCACGGCTACCTCGCAAAAGCTGTCCACGGTTGCCTCTACTGCATTTCTTTGCACGGCTATCTTTCTGACATTAAGGACATCAATAATTTTTCAGTTTGATGTTGCTTCTCCATCATCTTCTTCTCAAATTCACGTTGCCTCTCCATCATCTTCCTCATATCTTCTCGTACAGCCTCTAGTTCATCCTTGTGAGTTTGAGCATCTTTCTTATGTTGTTCTACCAATTCCGCATACTCCTTATCTCGTATACGATCATTTTCTCTTCTAGAGTCTGGAATTACCATTTCTCCTAACCCTCGTGCATATCCTGCTCTTTGACCAAGTACCGACCTAAATATTTCTAATGCTGCTTCATCCGTTCGTTTTTCAGGCTCTAATGCATCCATTTTTCTTGTCATCTTGTTCTGTAACAACAAACAAACACGCATAAGTTACTACATTCTATAGGTGGGTTTCACGGTAACCCCATTATAAACAATAAGTATACCAGAATGTCAAATTGATTACATCCATCTCTAAAAACTGTCAAACTCACATAATTATGCTCTGCTGCTGGTGTCACGAACTTATCTTTCTTCTTTGACCAGCGAGTGTGTCGATAGAAGTCCACTACGTTGGTCCCGTCTACTTGCTATATAGTGTGTGGCATGAAAATTGTACATAAATTAATAACACACATAACAAAAACTTTTGACAATATTTCTTTAACTACACATTCTAGCCACGCATTATAATAGCTGAAATTACATGTGTGCTTATCAAAAATCACACATGAAAAAACATGTGACAAAGATAGGCAACCTTGGACATTTGCACAAAAATCAAATCACTATGGTCGATATAATTTCAAATAGCCTAAACTGAACCTATTACTGCAGGTCATATATGTCACATGTTTATCGTTTTATATAAAACCAACTGATCATGCGCATAACTGTTGTTAACACAATTTCACCTTCGATACAACCATCAACATGAAGATCAGCTCATAGAAGAGATAAGGAATATCAAGTGTGAGCAAAATGCAGGAATGCAAATTTCTGTACAGATTTATCAATCGAGTCCAGATCTATGCAACTCATATGAATGACCTTTAAATTTGGATGTACATGATAATCAGTGGATTCATATAAACTATACTAGATACTGAATTCAAATTATTATTGACAAGAAAAGCAACATATAATCCCAAAGAAAAGTCAGCATTTTTCAATCCACAAGCAAGAAATGTGATTTATTAATTCAATCAATGGAATAAATATTGCCGCTATTGCTTTTTCCTTCTTTCATATTTAAATCATTTACCTTTTCCTCGAGTACCCTAACAAATGACTTACACCCCGATGTATGATTAACGTCGAGTTTCTTGCGACTCTATCTATTTCTAGCTGACATTTTCTGCCATGATAATGCCAATGTTAGTTATATTCTTAGAGTGAATATGCATCAGAATATAACTTATTTCTAAACTCAACATATACATGTCTAGATTCTCAAATTTGTCAGTTATGGATACCTTGAAGGAATCACTTCCCCATCTCTCACAAAGTTTAGTCCATACTATTGGGTTGACCATACTAGTCTCGAAAGCCAATGCTTCCTCATGAGTGGCAAACTTCATATACTTTTTGTGCAATTCATGGTGATAAGCGTTAAAACGCTTACGTAGGGCTTTCCAAACGGCCATTTGATGATTGTGTTTCTCCCAATCCAATTCAAAGTCACCCTACACACTTGAGTTTGTTAGTAGCATACTTGCATGTATTTTAAAATCAAGGAATTTATTATAATGTATAAGCTGTCTTACCTGGGTGCGCTCCATCAACTCATCCTTCTCGGGCTTGGGTACATCCGTCCACCTTGTGTGACTCATGTTTGCATGGTGTTTCAATTTCCATGTTATCCTTGTTGTGAACATACCGGCATTAGAACAACATGGGGCCATCTCCCCATCATTGATCTTCAAATGTATTGGCCCATGCTTACGAAGCTTCTCGAACTCAGTGCATTTGGCTGGGCCACGACCTCGTTTCTTCTGTGTCGGGGTCGGTACCGATACTGTTACATCCTCTATGGCAGCATCTCCTAAACAACCAACATTTAGATGCTTCCAACTAATATTGCAAACTTGTAAACTTATCTTAAGTTTCGGCCAATTAATGTAAACCATTAATGAAATCCACTCATGAAATTCCTAGCTATTTTATTACCGTTATCGTCAGTTGTAATCCCTGGTCTCGGAATCAAATAAGGACGGGAAGCCTCTTCCTCTATGGTTGGAGATTCTGTAAGAAGATTAAAGCTTGGCCCCACAATTGGTTGTGCAGTGTATTCCCTCAAATTTGTGCCACATTTTCGGCATGGAAATCCAGGGGGTCCGCTCCATATAGGACGCCATCCCCTTCCTCTCCCCCATCCTCGGACACTTTGCCCCATTTGTTGACCTGAGTACAAGATATATTGAGTTTTTATAGGCAGCAATGGGGCGGACAGGCAGAACTTTGTTAATGTAAAATTCAACCAGCTCCACTCATACAACAATTGGTAAATCTAGTGGTATGGAGGAAAAATCAAGTTTTTCTGAGAAATTGTACCTTCTTCATCCATGTTGGTCCTCATTTGCCTCACTTTCCTCGCAAATTTCTGGCCTTAAGTAAGCACGAGGACAGTAACCGTATAGAATAGGTAAGTGTTTGTTTACAATCTCAATATGCTTTTTATGTGACTCTTGGTCCTACACTGGAGCAACATTAGTTTTATATTGTACAATGGATGTCATATGTATTCAAATCAACTTCCAACAATTTTAAACCTTATCGCTAGGTACACACATGGCTTCCCTGAATTTAATGGAAAAAGCCTCACACATGGCACAAATGTGGACATTTTTCACCATCTTCATTTTGTATACTTAGTAACCATGTTGTTGTTGGGCTATAACAATAATATTCATGGAAATCAGCACCAAATATTAATGACCAGCACTACCAACAACAAGGAAGAGTATGTCATTTTCATGCAATCCAACTTAAAACACAGCCTACTTAAAAATAGAACACCAATGGTAAGTTAAAATGCAGATAATGCATCTCTGTGATGAGAAATACAGACCCTTTTATCTTAAAAGGTCAACTCACTAATTGCAAATGGACTTCCTTCATGGAAGGTAGTGGAATTGCATTGGGAACTAAGCTTTTGGAGTGTCAACATGAGGTTTTTTTATTCTGACTTTTTTTTTTTTTTTTTTTTAATTCTGTAATGGACATAATACAGACCAAAAGCCTTATTTGGAATTAGAAATATAACCAACATAAATTCTTCCTGACTAACTACCATACTGTGGGCTTAACTTAAGAGTAGAATCCACATTCATATCACCTATACAGCCATGCATGCAGATTTTGAGGAAATTATTCTGTAAAAGAGTCCATGTGCATTAAGAATACCTAATAGAGCCTATCCCCACAAAATAAGCTCTATTACATTCAGAAAAAGATTAAAAAAATTACCAAATTTTGAGGAAATGATACTGTGAAAGAATCCATGTGCATGGATTCTTACCTAATAGAGCATATCCCCACAAAATAAGCTTTATTACGTTTAGAAAAAGATTAAAAAAAATTACCAGATTTTGAGGAAATGATACTGTAAAAGAATCCATATGCATGGATTCTTACCTAATAGAGCATATCCCCACAAAATAAGCTCTATTAAGTTCAGAAAAAGATAAAAAAAAATTAAAGATTTTGAGGAAATGATACTGTAAAAGAATCCATGTGCATTTTCTTACCTAATAGAGCTTATCCCCACAAAATAAGCTCTATTAAGTTCAGAAAAAGATAAAAAAAAAATTTAGAGATTTTGAGGAAATGATACTGTAAAAGAATCCATGTGCATTTTCTTACCTAATAGACCTTATCCCCACAATAATAAGCTCTATTACGTTAAGAAAAAAATGTACCAAAAAATTAAAGATTTTGAGGACAAAGGGTCCAGTGAAAGAATCCACGTGCATGGATTCTTACCTAATAGAGCTTATCCCCACAAAATAAGCTCTATTACGTTCAACAAAAGATTAAAAAAAAAATGTCAAGGGCCAACCCATCAGTATATGAGTACTGTCTGGAGTAAGAAGGAAGAATAACAAAATTAAAGCTTTCCAAGAAATCAGCCAACTAATATGATACATACCTTTAAGGTCAATTCAATTTACACAGCACCAGAAAGGGAGGAATATATGAAGTGCATGCTGCCAACTCACCCACTAACTAACCCAGGCAGCAGTGCAAAATCACCTAGCAACTCTTTCTAGTAGGCTACTCTTATCCAATCTGCATCCAGATGATGTTTGAAAGGATGGAAGATTTTGAAGTATTAGTGACCTCCAATCAGCTAGAATAACTTCAATCCTTTGCTGGAGTGGCCAGGCTTGTAGTGGGAGATTTCCTTCTTTGCTGATATGGGGTAGATGTCAGTGAGATTGTAAACTGGAGATACTGCATGCAGATAACAGAGCCAGTGTACTTTAACTTTTATACTCTCTGATTTCTTTATGGGATGGGTGCAATTCACTTCAACTATGTATGTAAATTACAGTTATACCCTTAAAATATGTAAAGTTCTACAAGTCTCCCGCTTTTGATATGTGCCTCTCTTCTATTTTCCCTCTTTTGTAGTACATTTTCCCCCCAACACATTTTAAAATGTTTAGATTGCCTGTTCTGAATTTTACTCAAATCTGAAGCTTCAGTATTTATATAGAAATTTAAACTTGACCATTTTCTATCTAATTGTGGAATCTGCATAAATATGAAGTATTTTATTAAAATTTATTTATCCATGTCCTAGTTCAACTTTTCAGACCCAAGTGTAATGGAAATTATAATATGACACAAATTATCAAGTGAAAATGTTCATTGTGATCACTTTATAAAAGACAACATCATGACTTTAAGTCCAAAAATGCATTGGAGTGTTTGAAAATTCTGCTCTCCTTGAATTTGTCCATTATGCCAAAAAATATTGGAAAATGGTTGGCATACCATAACTTGTTCTAAATTTTATATCTGATCTGAAATTTCAGTAATTATATAGAAATTTAAACTTGAATGTTTTCCTTGTAATTGTGATGTAAACAAAATATGAAGTATTTTATTAAAACTTATTTATCCATGTTCTAGTTAGAGACTTTTGATACCAAGTGTAATAGAAATTGTAATATGACACAAATTAAGGTGAAAAAATTGTCATTCCGATCACTTTATAAAAGACAACACCATGACAAAGTGCATAAATGTATTGGTATGTTTGAAAATTCAGCTCAAGGCCAACTTGTCCATAATGCCAATTCAAAATAATTTAAAATAGTTGGCACACCCTGGATGATATAGCAATAGATCTAACAGATGTGCATTGGATAAAATGCGGCAAGCTTATGTTTATCCAACTCACCCTTTTTCTGGAGTTCCATGCATTGGTAAATTCTAGTAGCTGCACTAAAGTTAAGAGAAGTAATATAACCAAATTTTCTGTCCAATTGACATCATATTCAATAGAGCAATAGGTGTATTTTCCAAACAATTGTCCAGCCATTTTTCAGAAAAGTTAATTTTTTTGTAAACAAGGATTATGTACTTCCATTTGCAATATATAGGATTAAGGATGCCTAGAGTAACCATCAATATTGTTTGCAACAGCATTTCATGTAATTATTAACGCCCTTTATAGCTGTATATATATACCATGGGGGCAACCTGCTTCTAATCTAAACCATCATGTCCTATATCTATTTATAAATTCGTTCATGGAATTGCACCATTATTGGATGCCATAAGCAATTTTCTATCATTCATTTTTGCTGTTTTGTTATATTGACAGTCAACAACCTTATGATGCTATATACCAGTTGGTTGTAATTTTATATCTATAAATACTATGTCCTCTAAATATTTACGTTGCGCGATCATTAGCCATTTATATATTCTAACTAGTATAGGCACTTTTGAAATGATTTTGGGACGGGGGAGGGGCAGAAAAAATGGACAATTTTCATTTTTTTTGTTATATTCAAGGTAGACGTTATAAATTCTGGATGGAGGGCTCCCACCAGCATCATCAAATTGTCCCCAACAATATGAGGCACATTCATTTGTAATGCCTAGTTGTGGCCTGCAGAAATATATGAGCATTAATAGATTGGCAGGTTAATTCATAAAGCTACAGGTACAAAATAAACAATTACCACATTATTCACATAGCCAAATTATTACAAGATTGACTATGATTTCCAGGTCCAGCATTTTTTCAACGTCACTGCACATGAATAAATAAATCTTGCATGCATCAGTTAAGAGGACTCGCAGCTAAACACATAGGAACATACATTATCTTAATTGTTAGTGACCTATGTATTTGAAGAATATTTGATTGAAGACAAGATGCTCCCTGTAACCTTCATTAGAATAATTATTACACAATTTCTGAATGCATTATGACTAACTTCCTCTACTCTGAGACAGGATCAGACTCTTCTGTAAAACCGTGCTCCTCAGAACCTTCCTCGTCACCATAACCATCACTTGATCTAGAGCCAAGTTCAGCATCATTGATAAAATCTTCAAGTCCTACATTATTTATACAACCTGCTTCTCGTGCATCAACACGCCTGGGTTCAACATCATTCCTACTCAGTGGAGTTGGGACAACCATATCATGACCCTGGACAGGTGCGTATTGATGCGACGATTCATTCTCTTGATAGGCATCAGCGTCACTTGACGCATTTACATCTTTTTCTTCTGCCACCATAGTTATTGATGGAATATCATATACATTTCTATTGGTGAATTTCTGCACTACATGCTAATTACCTTTGACGCGTAGATCTTTTATGTAAAAGCATTGGGAAGCTTGGAATGCTAGGACGAAGGGTTCGTCCTTGTACCAAGTCCGGTCCATGTTGACACTGATTAAATGATCATCCACTCGTACCCCTCTTCTTCGATCACCAACATCAAACCATTCACATCTGAATAGGTACACGCGTCGCCAGCCCATGTAGTGTACCTCCAAGATGTCATGAACCACACCATAGAAGTCTACATTATTAGACTGAGTCTCACCAATTACAAAAACCCCTGAATTTTGTGTACGTCTTCTAACTTCACGACGCTTTGTGTGGAACCGTTTTCCATTTATAATACAACCAGCGTATGATGCAACCCAACTTTCAGGTCCATAGGCTAGTGCGCATAAATCAGCAGACACATCAAGTGGATTGAGGTTACGTTGGCCTATAACCTATTACAATATTGGAAAATTATAAGAGAAAGATCACTAGTTCCAAGGTGATAATGGACTAATAAGCCAAATTTGTAAATGTGGCAAAAATACTCTATTAGTGGAGTAGAAAGCTTACACGCGTCTTGAACCAAAGTTTGAAGTCCTTCTTATGTGTGCAATCAACTGCAGTAGGGTTCGTCCGCTGACACATTTCATGATGTTCTCTGTACACAAATCACGATGTGGCCAAATTGTGCCGCATAAGGTTGTGGATAATATGCATTGGCATTGTAGGTAGTGCTAACGCTCAACAGAAATTAAATAAATGACATAGATAATAGGTGTACATACTATAGGTAGTGGGCTATCTCTGTGCAGTTGTTAAGCACGTACCACCGGGCTGCGGCAAGTAGTTTATGATCTAAAGGGATATTAGAGGCAACTCCCAAAGGACGGACTTTCTAGTTAAAAATGGCAAATCCATCCATTGTCTCCTCTTCTGAACCGTCAACATTCAGATCCGCTCGATTGAACTTCGTCTCAACATCTTCTAAGTACATTGAGCAAAATGTCAAGCATTCGAGGTGAATGTAGGCCTCTGCAATTGAACCTTCACGGCGAGCTTTATTCTTAACATACCGTTTGAACTTGCCCAGGTATCTCTCAAATGGGTACATCCACCTATACTGCACTGGACCACCTAGTATTGCCTCACGGGGCAAATGGACAGCGAGGTGGACCATAACATCGAAGAATGCTGGAGGAAAAATCATCTCAAGTTTACACAAGATGATTACAATATCCTTTTCTAGTTGGTATAGGCGATTTCTATCAACTGCTCGTGAACACAACTCCTTAAAGAAACTGCTAAACTCAGTCAATGCCAGGGAAATGTCGTTTCTTAAGTACCCGCCAATTGCTATAGGAAGTAGTCGTTGCAGAAATACATGATTGTCATGGCTTTTCAACCCAGATATTTTGTAATCACGCACAGAAACACATCGCGAGATGTTTGCAACAAATCCATCGGGGAATTTTACATCCACCAACCACTCACAAAATTTAGTCCTTTCATCACCATGCAATGTATAAGAAGCATGTGGCACTATAACCCTTTCTCCTTCATGCCTCAAATGTAATTCTTTTCTTACACCGAAGATCTCAAGGTCACGTCGTGCATTAATATTGTCCTTTGTTTTTCCAGGAATGTTCATTAAAGTGCCAAAGATGCTATCAGTAATGTTCTTCTCAATATGCATAACATTAAGATTGTGCCGCAGCATCAATGCTGCTCTTCGTCCAATTCAACTCATCAGCCATTCGCTTTCTCTTTCGACAAGATTTACCAAATTGGAGATCATCGAGCATATATAGTTGACTTAATATATCTGAACCTGATTAAACATGTGGTGGCAGTTGGTGATCTTCGTTACCGTTGAACAAATTCTTTCGGCGTCTCCAAATGTGGTCTACTGGTAAGAACCGACGGTGTCCCATATAACTATGCTTTCGACCATACTTCAACCATGTTGAGTCTGTATCTGCGTTGCATGGTGGACATGCTAGTTTTCCTTTTGTTGACCACCCAAAAAGATTCCCCAGGGCTGGAAAGTCATTTATTGTCCACAATAATGCTACATGCAACATGAATGTTTCTGATGTGGACGCATCATGCGTAGCTACCCCATGTTCCCAAAGTTCAAGCAACTCATCGATCAATGGCTGCAAGTAAACATCAATATCATTCCCCAGTGATTTAGGCCCTGGAATGATGAGAGATCTCATGAAGAATTGGTCTTTCATGCATAGCCACGGAGGCAAGTTATACGATACGAGCATAACTGGCCATATGCTATAAGGTTTAGCCAAATTGTTGAAGGGGTTAAACCCATCACTAGCCAGCCCCAGTCTAACATTTCGAGCATCCTCTGCAAACCATGCATGGTCTTTATCGAAATTATTCCAAGAGTCTGAGTCAGCTGGGTGCCTCATAATCGTCTCATCTGAAGCTCGTTTCTCTTTATGCCATAGCATATCAGTTGCTATCTTTGCAGACATATAAAGCCGCTGCAGTCTAGGTTTCAACGGGAAATATCGTAAAACCTTCTGAGGGATAACTCGTGTCCCATGTGTATTTGACATCCACCTTGAAACATTACATATAGGGCACACATTCTTATCAGCATTTTCCTTCCAAAATAATATGCAATCGTTGGGGCATGCATGGATTTTGTTGTACTTGAACCCTAGCCCCCGCTCTAATGACCTTGACTCCTCATATGACTGTGGCAACTCAGCATCAGGAAAGGCAGACTGCAATAAGTTAAGGAGCATGTTGAATGACTTTATTGACCAATGACCAATGGTCTTTATATGTAGCAGCTTTACAACGAACGACAACTTCGAAAATTTTGTACAACCGGGATAAAGTGGACGACGAGCATTATCGAGTAGTTGTGCAAAGGAAGACATTGGGATGTGTTCAGCCATGGGTGGTCGAGTTGGCCTCGATGTGCTGTCGTGGGGCGGGTCGAAGAATGTACTCGCCCGCACATCGTCTAACAGCTGGTCGATGTCATCGATGTAATCGTCCCCACCATTATAATCTAACTCATCATTAGATCCAGTATTAAAATGTTGTGTCTCCTCCTCCCCATGAAATATCCACTGTGTATAACTTGGATTAATCTCGGTTATGAACAAATGACTCTGTACTTCAGGAAAAGATAGCCACAGATTATTACAGCATATGCGGCATGGACACCTTATGCGGTTTTGGCCCCTTGCATGGTTTTGTGCAAGTGATAGGAATTGGTTAACTCCTTCGGCATATGCAGGTGACATAAGTCTATCGCTCTTGTGCATCCAACTTTTGTCCATCTAGAATTTAATATAAACAGCCTTAATGTTAGGGAATCAAATTAAAATGTCCCTAACTAGTTAGCTACGCAGAGTGCACAAGGAACATTGTGTATGGAAAGCCTTTTAATGGAAAAAGATTTTCAAATCCATCGAATTATATAAAAGTGATATTACTGCATGCTGAAGAAATGGTTGATGAATTGCATCCATGCACAATAACCATAGTGGAAGGCAGTGGAATTTCGATCTTGGTTGAGGCATAAACTAGTTGAGCCATATGATCAGACAGCAAATCACTTAGACACATTGTTGTAAACTTATAAGCTACTAGTTCATTATTCAAGTTATGTGGGTACTAAGCGGAGTCTCATTGGTGGGCATGTAATTGGTATACATGCTACCCATGATTTGAGATGGGGTAAATCATGGCGTAATTATTAACGCCAACACTCCAGAGAATGTATAAGTGGCTAACTACTGTGGTATTAGAAAAATAGTAGGGTAGTACTAGATCGTTCAGAATGTACCACTCAAATAAAGACTTAATTTTTATTCAAATGCACACCATTATTTGCACTCCTATGAATAGAGGGAGTTGTCAAGAGTATACAAATAGATGCTTACATTTACTAAAGGTCCATGACTTTAACATTTTGTATTCTAACAATGTAACAACAAGGAAGAAAAGTTAAACCATCACTAATGCTAACAAGATGCAAAAAGTTTCACAAAGAAATGAAGAGTGAGCTCAAGTAGTTTACACCAAAAGAGAAGATAAGGCTTATTTATCTATTTTCAGAACACCTGCAGGAAGAAACTTATATTCATGTTTATCAAGAGCAAGGGCATTCAACTGATTGAGCTATGTGGTCAATTAAAATCATAGAAAAATTGATCGAACTAGTTTCAATGATTTTTTTATCATTGTTCAACATAATCTAGTAGCACCTAGTAGATTTCTTAATCCAATGGGAGGAGAAGGACAAACATATATAGTTTTTAGCTAAAAAGAAGATAAAAAAAAGTTGATGACAAAGCTGCATGGATTCTCATCATGTCTAGTTGTATAAAACAATAATCAATAATCTTTCGAAAAAGGGCAGATTCTTCTAGGGTTTAAATTAATTGGACTTGATGCACTGACACGCGTTAAATGTGGAATTAAATTATATATATATGTTTATAAATATGAGATTGTGAAATATACTTATAAACAAATTCTACTAGGAAAAAAAGGAAAATTTCTTGAAAATTTCTTTAGATTTTCTTTCTCTCCATCCAAACATCTATATATTAAAAAGAAACATGAATCTTAATTGTCAAAACATCTTTATCTTAATTTCCATAATAAACAAAAAGCGAAAGCAACTTTTACAATACTTAAAAGAAACTCTTGTAAAAAGCTTATTCCGTTCAAATTTTCAATGGATCTCGCCCATTTTCAAATTTCAATATGACAACCATCAACACAAAACTTTGTCAATTTGATTATATACATATTTGAAGGGTCCAATCACTTTTATAAAAGCTTACGTATATAAAACCTTATCTCCAAAAGCTGTAAAAGATTTCAAGAAAATCTTAAGCATAAACATCCCAAAATGATGAGAGAGCGAGTAAAGATCATGTTGATTGGAGTGGGGTACTACTAAACACAAGAAAGCATTCAAGTACTTGTATAATGAGTTATAGTGGAAATCCTCGTAATATCTGTATCTAATAGAAGGACGTGTGTGGCAAGAAATGAGATCATCTCAAAAAGGTATAATAACTATGCCCGATCAATACAAAAAGCTAGCCAAAAGTGACGCTGGCTAGTAGACAAAACTTCATCCTCAGTCAAAACAAACAGCAGGAATGCAAAATGAGGGAAAATCACTAATGACACACATGTAATGTATATCACTCAACAGGAAAAGCAAATTCAGATTTGAATATAAAGCTGCTTTTTTTGATGGAGTAATTTACATATATTAATGTAAAGGGTTATAAGATCATTTGCACATAACTAACTTGTAAAAAAATGCAGTTGTTCAATTTTTCTATTTTAAAAAGTTACATATAATTTTAATATACTTATATTAATTAAGGGTATCAAACCGAACCTTCACTCCATCAATAGTTTTTTCCTATATTCAAAAACTAATTAAAGGTGGGTGCAGTAAATAAGTTATTAGAAAGCCAATTCCAATTGGCAGAAGCTCACCTCTGCCAAGGCTCGATTAAATCCAGCCTCTAGCTCTTTGGGCTAATAGCTGAATTCTCAAATTGTTAAGAGGCTAAATATTTATGGCCCAAGTGTTTCCAAGCTCTTTCTTCAAACTACACAATTCCTAAATGTTTCAGACTTCTAATCTCATCAGCAGATATATCAATATCGTGTGTAATGCTGCTGAATATGCATCCCTGACTTTTTTCATGTATTTGCTTTGTTTATGAAGTGAAGTTAAGAGAAGATAATGCAAATGGTTTCCTGCTCTTTGCATTAATCTCTCTTTCCATCTCTCTTGGATCAGACTTAGCTATAGAATTCTTAATGGTCATTTAACATTAACAATTTAGAGATCCTCATCCCACTTGGTCAACGAAAAAAGTGCAATCTAGCTAATTTGGTAAAGTTTGGAGGCATGGAAAATTAAATGTTTCATACGTATTTTTGCAAGGAGTTTTTTTGTTCTTGTAGATCATATACAGGATTCAAATCTCAGACCCAGCTGGGAGCTCAGAACATATAACAAAATAAAACATAAATAAATATAAAACACATTATCTATCCAGATTTCAATGTTCTAGTTTTGTACAATAATAAGGCCAAAGAAGATTCAAATTCCCAGACCAGGGATTCATTAATCTATTTGATATATGATAGACAGATCAAAGTCTATGATCTGTACAGCAAAAGAGCTAGAATTTGCTTGGTTTAGTTCTTTAGAGAGAGAGAGAGAGAGAGAGAGAGAGAGAGAGAGAACAAATATGTAAATAATTTCATTAGTTTTTCTGAAACCTTCTCAACATCATCTACTCGATCTGCTTCATGAAGAAGTGTTTTGAGTTAAGGTTTTCCATGACACTTAATTTTTTTCCTGCAGCTGATCATGTAGTGATTGGTTGGGAGATGAGTATACTAGAGATGGTCCAAATCAAAGGAATTATGAGAACAAAAAATGCAGGAGATTACAAAAAATGCAGGAGAATCCAAACCTATGACATATTTGAAAAGATTGTGTACGTAGTTTTACTAACTAATCAATCAAAAAAATATTATTAATTAATGCTGTAAATTTCTTGATATTACATATTCTAAATATTCAAGTTATAATTTTTTATATACAAAAAATAAGATTCAACTAAAGAGTCTGGAGATTTTTTTTATAATTTTTTCATTTTTATGATCCATTTTTAATGTTTGGAATAGTATTGAATATATGTTTTCTTGGTGGATTGTGGCTGGAAAGACACTTAAGCCAGCTGCTGTTTAGGAATTCGAATAAAGTGTTTGCCTGAGATTAATTAGGAAACGTTAAGTGTTTTTGAATTCAACTTTTCTTTTCTCGCTTTTGGACTTTCTTTCCCCTTTGATTTTCATTAATATTGCTAAAGTTAGAGAGAAAGAGAAAATAAAAGGTGCAATGTGAGTACCAGAACATGTTTGACAAAGTGGGGAGGCCGGGATCAAAGGGGTGTGAACTGTGAATAAAGCTTTAAGGCTAAACTGTTGCAGTAATGATTTCTAGCAGCATTGGCTAAAATACAGGGAAAAATTATTTACTTTAAACTGATTCTAAAGTAAAATACATTTGCTCCATGGCCTAAATTCAAGCACACTCAGATAAACTTTAGATAGAGAGAAGCAAAAAACATTACCTAAAGCAGCCCTGTTTTTATAGGCCAAAGCATAATGAATCCAGTGAAGTGCTATTCGTATATGAATCCAGTGAGGTGCTTTTGGAAAGGCCTCTGAAATTACTAGCAGTTTGCACTCCGATTCAAATAATAGTCGCAAAATAAACCAATAGGTTGGACAGAAAAACCCAACTTCGAGCCCATCCCAACCCATCAACAAGTTGCATATACAAACAACTACCAAATACAGAACGCATGCCCAATACAAAATCAATAAACAACCCACACGAAAACACCCTAGAGGCAAAGGTCGAGGAAGCTTCGGAGATGACGGCGAATACAAAATAGAGAGAGATTCCCCAAAACAGAACGCATACCCTTAATACACTCAATATACAAAGGACTAGCTTCCAGAGTGACAGTGGCTGTAAATCCATTTCTACAAGCATATTTGTGCACAATTTTAAGAAAGCAACGAGTGAGGATGAATGGGGAGACATACCTGTGGTGCATGAAATGAATTCCCAAGCTAATTGATGGAGGAAAATTCTCGCCGATACCTTAGATGCCCAAAACAATAACTTAGAAATCGAAGATGGAGGCACATATTTAGGCTTTTGTATGCAGCGGAATCAACGGGCGTAGCTTCCACGGAAAGGGTTGTTGTCAATTCATGCTAATACATCTACCTTAGCGTCACTGGGGTGGGTATCTTTGCAGGTAGGAGAAAATGGTGACTTTGGAAATTTCGGCATGGGTGCTGGTGTCGGGGTTGCTGAATCAGGAATTAGGGCCGGGGAAGGGGGTAATGTATTAAAAGGAATTACTTTTTCTACGTTTTCACGCCCCATGGTTTATTGCGATGGTAGAAGCAATGTTGCAACTAGGCATTTATAATTGCGGCTACAGGATTCGCCCCCATATGTTTCAAAAGCGTTGTAAAAACATCTTCTTATGCCTTCACAGCGCATTAGCGTTAAGACACATCGGCGAAAAGGAAATCATTGGCAATAACAGTTTATTGCGGCGATTTATTTTGCAACAAAATAAACAATGCCGCAATAGGCTCTTTTCTTTGTAGTGATACTTGGGTGGTTTCAACAATCACCCCCTCCACCCAAGTGTGCCATATGAGGCTGCTTACAAACTGATTCATTTTTTCAAATGAATGCACCTCATTCTTTGACATGAGAGACTTCCGCTGTCGAATGCGCTCCAATGCACCTGAGGGTTCTCAGCAGTGTATGGTATTGATCAAGTTCAAACAATGTTGGAACTTGATCCTTGTGACGACTTTCATCAACATATCTGCTGGATTATCTTCAGTGCCAATCTTCTGAAGTTTGATGTCCTCTTCTTGTAATATTTCACGTACAAAGTGAAAACGAACATCTATATGTTTTGTTCGAGAGTGATATACTTGATTCTTTGCCAAATGAATTGCACTTTGATTGTCACAGTGAACGGTAACCTCTTGCTGCTTAAAGCCCAAATCTGTTACCAATCCCTGTAACCAAATAGCTTCTTTCATGGCTTCTGTTACAGCCATGTATTCAGCTTCAGTGGATGATAGTGCAATTGTCGACTGCAAAGTTGATCGGCAACTAACTGGTCCTCCACCCATAGTGAACACATATCTAGTTGTCGATCAGCGTTTATCAAGATCACCTGCATAGTCTGAGTCAACATATCCAGTTAATAGACTATCTTCACTTTTCTCGAACTTTAAACCAATATCTACGGTCCCTAAAATGTACCGTAGAATCCACTTAGCCTCATGCCAATGAGCCTTTCCAGGATTATGCATATAGTGACTAACTAAGCTAACGGCCTGGGAGATATCAGGTCGTGTACACACCATGGCATACATTAAGCTTCCAATAATACTTGCATATGGGACATTCCTCATGTAGTCCCGCTCTTCATCATCTTTAGGAGACTGCAATGCACTGAGTTTGAAATATGGGGCCATAGGAGTACTCACCGGCTTCGTCTTCGAGTCGATGTTAAAGCGTTGCAGTACTTTCTTCAGATACTGCTTCTGAGTAAGGTGAACTATACCTTTCACCCTATCTCTGCTGATCTCCATCCCCAATATTCTCCGTGCTTCTCCTAGATTTTTCATTTCAAACTCATGACTTAACTGAGTGTTTAAACGATTTATCTCCCCCTTGCTTTTACATGCTATTAACAGATCATCTACATATAAAAGGAAATAAATGAAAGATCCATTTGCAAGTTTTCTGAAATATACACAGTGATCGTATTGGTAACGAGTGTATTTCAGATCCATCATAAAACGGTCAAACCGCTTATACCATTGCCGAGGTGACTGCTTCAAGCCATAGGAGACTTCTTCAGACTGCATACCCAATTTTCTTTTCCAACTTCTTTGAAACCTTCTGGTTGAGACAGATAAATCTCCTCTTCCAGATCACCATGTAAGAAAGCTGTCTTTACATCAAGCTGTGCTAACTCAAGATAATACTTTGCAACCAATGTAACAGCCTACTAGAAATTCAATGGTGAAATTTCTATAGACTTTAGAAATCTCGTGAAAACTCCGTAAGTTTTCACGAATCGACTAATCACATAGGTTTTAGTCAGTGAAACCCTCAATGATTGGAATCTATTTGAAACTCCAAAAACTTGGTAGAAACCGAAACCCTAAACGGTTTCCCCAAACCCTAAAGTTGGCCTTCAAGCCCTTTTGATTCAATTTCTAGCATTGTGTTTAATCACTTGATTAAATCACTTCCACATGCTATTAATTTCTCAAATTCTTATTATGAAATCTTTATCCAACATTTTAAACCTTGGAAATTTGATTGGGCCAAGAAAAATTGGATTTGGACTTGATAGCATCTCAAACCCTAACCAAATCCCATTTAAACCCTAAATTGAAGTCCACTTGGTTGAGGCCCACTAAGGCCCACGAATTTGGCCACCTTGGCAGAGCTCCTTGGAGAAGCTTCCTCCCCCACTTGTCAGACCATTCATTGCATCAAGTTGCACTCAATAATATGGAGTAACCCACCCCATCAAGTCCCATGTCGCATAGCTTTTGTAGGTTGTCCTTTGCCCCCCACTATCCTCTACCTTATCACATGTCTACACCTCCACTCAATGATTATTAAGGTCTATATATTCCCCCTGAAGAAGTCTTGAGTTGTGCAAGACTCACTTACTTCACTTTAATCATTTCTTCACCCCGTTCTTAGAGAGAAACCCAAAAGAGCTCTCTCGGGTAGATTTCTGTGTCTTTTTGTGTGGAGATTATCGACCCTTTGTAAGTATTTTTACACAATGACTCCTTCATAAAAGTTGTTCCTCTTTGAGTCTAGTTTCCGTAGATGTATTTTTCGTATCATTCCATGGTCATTTGGTCAGTCAAAAGTATTTGTAACCATGGAAAGGTCATTCTGGGCGTGAATCTGGAGAGTATGTTATGTTTTGGAGTTTTTGACCAAGCTAATGGGCATATCTTGGTCCGAAAATTTTATGGAGTGTTGTTAGAATGTGTTTAAGAGTTTTCATTGAAGTTTTGTTGCATGAATAAAGCTTTTGATGATATATTTTCTTAGATCTAGAAACTCGAAAACTGGAAGTGGAAAAACAGTTTTTATTTGGAGAAAGTTTGAATATTTCGTGGTTTGATCTTACTCTAATGGCTTTGATATTTTATATGATGATCATAAGTCTCTTATTTTCATGTTAGGATGTTATTTTGGAGATATTTAGCATTAGTTTAAAAGATATGATTTTTCTATGCAAGAGAATTTCGGTTAGGCCTAAGATTTGATGTTTTTAGGTTAGATCCATGTTTTGTTGGGTTTTAGCCATGTGATTTTAATTTTGATGGTTGGATATTCTTTAAGACACGTTTTTAAACCATGTGATACTTTATTTCAAAGACCTCACCTTCTTAAGCCATTGATCAAGAGATTTATCAAAGCTAGTTAAGAAAAAGTTTCTGTTTTTGGACTAAGTGTAAAATCAAAAACTCCAAGTGTTATTTTTGTGATTTTGGTGACTTTAGTTTGATGATTTAAAGCATGGTTTATCTGAGGATGATGTTATGAATATGTTAGAAGTAAGATTTGATTTTTTTGGAATTCTTGGTGATGTTTTGATTTAAGGACAAAGCTTGTGATTCAAGTGTTTTGATCTTTTTACAAAAACAAGTTTGGTGTTGATTATAAGTCTTTTCTAAATGGATGTTTTAAGTATGGTTTTAAACCTAGGATTGGAAGATGGTTGGTGCAAAATTTTGGTTTAAGCATGAGTTTTGAAGTTGGAAGGAATTGCAACAAAAATCAAGAGAAATGGCCTATGGATGTTTCGGCCATAGTGTGTTTTTCATAGTTGTGTTTTGTCTTAAATTTTTCTGAGTTAATATTTGAGTTTAAGACAAAATTTACATGAGGAATGTAAATTTTGGAAATTTTTGGAGTTAGGATGTGAAATCCTTAAGTTATGGGTAAAATGGTCGTTTTCCCACATGTAGAGGGTAAAATGATAATTTTACTCTAAGTTAGCTTGTTTTCATGTTTCTAATTGTTAGTAATTAAATTTCTAACTTTTAGAATGACCTTTTACAGTTCCTCGTGTTTCACACTTTATTCTCGTAGAACCCGACGATCTGAGTAAGTTAGCTTCTAACTTACTATCAGTTTATTGTGTATGTATGATGGGTAAGGGAACTACAATTTATGTATGTATGTTATCATATATGTCATGTCATTACATGTTTATCTGTTACGCATGATTTATTCTTTTATGAATATTTATCTGTTACAAAATCTTTTATGTCATGCAATGTTGTATGTTATAAGTATGCCATGTTAAGTATGTCATATGTTACATGTATGTCATGGAATGTTTATGTTTAAATCATATTGTGCCATTTACAAGTATACGCCATGTTAGAAAAGTTCATGATATTAAATAATATCTCATGTATTAAGAAAGATAAGATATTTAAGAGTGACACGGACCTAAGCGTGTTCACCACAAGTTATGTTAAGGATGGCACGGACCTAAGCGTGTTCATCACAAGTTATGTTAAGGGTGACACGGATCTAAGCATGTTCACCACAAGTTATGTTATGCGGTGCCACGGACTCAAGCGTGGTTCACCTTATGTAAAGTTCATATAAGTTTCAGATCATGTTCAAGTTAAGTTATTCATGTCAATCACGACCCTAAATGCTAGGATGGGGTAATATCCTAGTGGAACTCCTTTGTTCACGCTGGAGTGTCTAAATAGGTGTGAAATTCCCTGGGTTGACGAAGTACAGTCAACAGGTTGCGAATGGGGCCTAAGTAACTGGTCACCGGAGCGCGCCAGGCACTAACGCCGATGGTGCCATATTTTATGTTACGTGTATTCATGGGGCCACAACAACTGTGGAGCATGAAGTATGGGGCCACAACAACTGTGGAGCATACACTACGTGAGACACAGCAATTGTGACACGTAGAATACGTGGGGCCACAACAACTGTGGAGTACGTATTAACGCACTCACAGCTGGTCTAGATACCTGTGTTGTGATGCGGTAATCGGCAGGGACACACGGCTCTAGGGGACCCGTGTAGCACCCATATGGTTACGTTATTAATCAAGACAATTAAATAAGATTCCAAGTTCATGTATTTCATGTTCAAGTCATATTTCACGTTACGTTATGTGTACGTTCATGTTAAACTTAAAGTTCAAGTACATGTTATGTTTCAAGTTCACATCCATGCTATGATTTAAGTTCATGTCACGTTAAGCTAAGCTTCTGTTTCAGTTCAATTATGTCAACTCATGCCATGTTATGTCATGTCACATTATGCTTATTATTTTATGCCATGTTATGTCAAGTTATGTTATGTTTACTTTCAATTTTGATGGTGCATTCATACCTTTATTTCTATGCATACATCATTAACCTGTGTGAAAGTTTTCTGTTAACTTGCTGAGATTTGTAATCAAATCTCACCATGGTAGTCCCAACTACCATTTTTTCCCCGAATGGTAGGCGATGTGTCAGGTTCAGAACAAGGAGCAAATACCGATAGGCTGGAGGATGTTGACTAGACGCCGCAGATGCGATGCAGAGTTTTCAGCTTCTATAGTTAGTTTCTTTTGGGACAGTATTCTAACCTTGTTAATTGAGTTACGCGAGTTACTCGATGAACTGGTTCAATAAGTGTATTTTGGTACTGTAATATAGAGTCTAGTTACCCATGTTTTGAGATTACAGTCTTCTGAGACCCGTACTGTAATCGTGGTTATTTATTTTGTTAAGTATGCATTGATTATATTTTAATTATTTGGTATGTTATAAGTTCGGTGCATAGTATAAAAAAAAAAAAGAATTATCCGCTGCGAATATTGCATAATGCTAGATGCATGTTAGGAACATTGCATCCTATATGTCATGTACGGGGGCAGGTAACCTTGTGTTACATGTCCCGACGCTTCAGATGTCCGTCCGATCCCAAACGGAAATCTGAGGGCGTCACAACCAAAGCTATCAATATCTGAATGGATGAATGCTTCACAACAGGAGAGAATACTTCACTGTAGTCAATTCCCTCTGTCTGAGCATAGCCCTTGGCTACCAACCTAGCTTTGTATCGCACTCCATTTTGAGCAGCTTGATCATCTTTCTGATTGAAGATCCACTTACAACCAATTGTCTTCTTTCCTATTGGAAGCGGCACAAGCTCCCAAGTTTGGTTCTGGTGAAGAGACTGCATCTCTTCATTCATAGCCTTTGTCCATTCAACTTGTTCTCTGGATTGTATGGCTTCTCTGTAAGTGGTTGGGATCTCACCCCCTTCAACTGGTAATGCATATGTCACATAGTCTGCAAGACGTGTCGGTACACGTTTCTCTCGTCTCGGTCTGTTGGTTGCTATTGATTCGGGTTGACATGGAGGTACTGTGATTGGATTATCAACAATTTCTTGTCTATGCTTTCCCGAATTCTTTGAAGTAATGAACTTCACAGTCTGCAAATCATCTTATGTTTCGCCATCATTGTTGCCTTCATTGGAATCTTTATACTTATGTGACTTAAGCATCTCAGATTCGTTGAATGTAACATCTCTACTGATTATTATCTTTTTAAACTTTATGCACTAGAGTTTATACCCTTTTACACCAGTACTGAAGCCTAAGAATTTTGCTTTCTTAGCTCTAGGATCAAGCTTACTTTCTTTAGCATGATAGTAAGCAGGACATCCGAAAATGTGTTAAAAATCATAATCAGTAGCATGTTTATCTCTCCACATTTCAATGGGTGTCTTCCCATCATTGGCAGCTGCGGGTAGTCGGTTGATGAGGTGGCAGGCATATGTCACAGCTTCAGCCCAAAATTGTTTACTGAATCCAGCATCCAACAACATACATCACACTTTCTCTAGTAAAGTACGATTCATCCTTTCTGCCACGCCGTTCTGCTGCGGTGTACCTCGTACTGTGAAGTGTCTGACAATTCCCTCTTTCCGGCATACTTCCATGAAGGGGTCTGAGGTGTACTCACCTCCATTATCAGATCTGAGCCGCTTGATCTTTTTGCCGGTCTGAGCCTCAACCATTTTCTTCCAATCAAGGAAGATTTTCAGCACTTCATCTTTATTTTTCATCGTATATACCCACACACGACGAGAATAATAATCTACAAAGGTTACAAACCAATGCTTACCTCCCAAAGATGCATTTTGGGTAGGTCCCCAAACATCAGAGTGTACATAGTCAAGGATTCCCTGTGTATTGTGTACAACGGTTCCGAACTTGATCCGCTTCTACTTCCCTAATACACAGTACTCGCAGAAGGACAGTTTTCCAGTTTTGGCACCTTTGAGTAAGCCTTGCTTCACCAGTGTTTGCAAAACTTTTTCTCCAGCGTGTCCCATACGCATATGCCAAAGACTGGTAGTGTCAGCATCAGTCTCATCTAGCTTCTCACTACATGTGGAAGCTCTTCCATCAGTAGTACTTCATTGCAAGAAATACAAGTTTCCTCGCCTTAAACCCTTCATTGCCACCTGAACTCCCATTAGTACTTTGAGAGTTCCGTCTTCAATGGTGATTCTGAATCCCTTTGAATCTAGAGATCCCAGTGAGATGAGATTCTTCCGCAAGTCCGGAATGTACCGAACTTCTGTCAGAGTCTTGACACTGCCATCGTGCAGCTTTAATCGAATGCTACCTATTCCCTGAGTCTTACAGGCACTATCATTGCCCATAAATACTACTCCACTAATAATTTTTGTGAAGTCAGTAAACTAGTCCTGATTGGGACACATATGATAGGTACATCCAGAATCCATAATCCATTCATCAGAATGACAAATGGATGATGAACTTGCCAAGGCAAAATCTGACTCGTCATCTCTGTCCACAACATTGGCTGTGGTGGGTTGATTCTGCTGTTGTCCCTTCAGCTTGGGACAATCTTTCTTCTAGTGTCCTTTGTTGTGATAAAAGGAACACTTGTCTCTGGCGAGTTTTCTACCGACTGATGAACCACGTGATGTGGCCTTGGTTTTCGAATGAAAACCTTTCTTCCTTCCGGGATACCTTGACTGTGGTCTCCCTCTTGCTGTTAGCGCTTCACTTGATGTATCTTGATGTACTTGCTTATCTTTTATGCAGTACTCATTGCTAATCAAAGAGCTAGATACATCATTAAAATTGATATTTTCCTTCCCATACAATAGAGTAGTAATTAAATGCTCATATGTATCGGGCAAGGAATTTAATAGCAGTAAAGCCTTATCTTCATCTTGGATTTCAACATCCAAGTTTAACAAATCAGCAAGGATTTGGTTGTAACTATTCAGATATTCGGACATGGAAATACCTTCACGAAATTGGAATCTGAAGAGCTTTTTCTTCAAGTGCAGACGACTCTCAATGCTCTTCTTCATGAACTTATCCTCCAATTTCTGCCAAAGTTCCTTAGCATTTGTCTCTCTCATGACAAAATACTTCTGCTCTTTGGTAAGGCATAACGGATTGTACTGCAAGCTTGGGTATTAAGCTTCCTCCAATCCTTTTCAGTCATCTCATCTGGTCTCTCCTCCAACGCGATATCAACTCTTGTTGGATCAAAACATCCATAACCTCACACTGCCACATGCCGAAGTTGCTGGTTCCATCGAACTTTTCAACTTCAAACTTGGCATTTGACACTGTGGACCGACGTCCTGAGCTACTGGCATGTTCAGAGCTCCTTATCTTTCCAGAATGTTCCATTTGAATTTAGAAAAATTTAGAATAAAAATTTTGAAATTCTAACCGTACGGATGAGTCTAGAATGATCCAAATAGTAGGAAAGCACTATTTGATTGTTGAAATCGGACTCCAAATGGCTTAGATCAAGCCGAAAACGGATCTGGAAAAAGGACGGTCCTGATGTGGCGCGTGAGATGCATGCGCGGAAGCTGTGCGAGTGAGGGGCGCGTGGCGCGTGAACTACACACGCTGAGGACTTGTGAGGCGCGTGGGGGCGCGTGAGGAGAGTGTCAGACATGCGCTCGATGCTGTAGTGTGCGTGGGGGCGCATGCAGCGCATGGTCTTCAAGCGTCTTCAACCACGGGGCGCGTGGGGGCGCGTGATTGCCCGTGGAGCATGAGGTTCAGTCGTCTTCAACCTTCAGATGCGCGTGGGGTGCATGGATCCACTCTCCGATCTTCTACCGGCACGTGTGGGCTTCTCCGACCTCCGTTTGCGGCAACGGATTCGTCTCGACGCGAGAAATACCCTGGAGTGGTCAAAATTTAATTTTGATCACTTTAATTTCTGGACAGCTCGAACCAAGAGCTCTGATACCAATTGTTGCGCCTGAAACCTGTCGAGAATCACACAAGACGATATTTAAGTGGTTCAGTAAATTGCGTACATCCACTAGAGCCTCTTTTACTGAGTTTGTACAAGTTTACAAAACTCTTTCAAACACTCTCACGTACTCCCTTTTTTCTCTCTGTTTTTGCCCACTACATTACATGAGCTGAAACTCTCCTTTTATAGGAGAGGTCAGCCCCAAGGATTGCTGGAAATTAGCCGTAACACATGGCTGATTTCCAGCTGCAGCTTTTGTGGAATAAGGAGAATAAGTTAGTGCCTAATACACCAAACAAGAAACGGTGCCTAATACACCAAAACAGCAAACGGTGGAGAGGGTTCATAGTTGGGTGGTTTCAACATGAACATTAGGATCACCTGTGGAAAATGAAACAGAATCACAAGTATAAAATGATGTGCCATAGTTAAGATGGGGAAAAAAAGGACAATCAAAAGTAGGAAAACGTTACCAAAAGTGCAAACCCACCACTTTCAACGCAAAACTCGAGCTCTTGTGTACTTGTGCCTTGTAAACTGGTCCGGAATAGTCCATCCAACACAGATAAAACCAAAATGTAGGTGGTGTTCACAGTTGTGGGCTCAGAATCTTCATCACGAATGATGGATTCATCTCTTGCTTCCAACAGACGAGATTGAGTTTCTATTGGAACATCGCAGCTTGACGTTCCAAAACAAGGGATCATCCACCAGATTTTGTATCTGAAGATACATGTTAACCTGAATCCCCTACAGTTGTCGCACCATCAGGTCAAAAGTTCAGACAGAAATATGCCCTTATATATATATAATCTAATTAAAACCCAAAAGGAAAAAAAGACTTTTTATTAGTAAGGAAAAATACTTTTCTTTGATCCTAAATTTTGTCATTCAAGTGGTTGTTATTTAGGTGGTGTGCTGCATTAAAGAATGTAATTAAAAATAACATTACTAGATTAGTTATGTTTTTCTCTTTTCAATGTAGTTAGAGAGAAGCATACCGAACGACATTAAACAATTAATAGCAATATGTCAGCACTAAATGATATCATTTACCGCAGACGTAGTATTTTCAATTTTTTTTCTACAATTTCCTACTTCCTCCACACATATGCTAAGCCATCTTTTGTTAAGTAAAATCCCACGTAGCAGGACTGGTAATTGAGTTAAATAACTTCCCATTCCTTAAGAAGTATTGATGTATAACGCCATTGAACTCAAAAGTTTCAAGCTGTTTAAGCAGTGACATGGTGTCCCATTCTCTCCTGAATCAGAGATCACTAATTCTAGTATTATTTATCTTTTCTAATCACAACACCTAGCTAGAACATGCATGCTCGCCACTACATACTGTCTGTCTGTCCATGATTTCACGCAGAACAAAAGTAGTAATGTAACATCTAGCGAAGACTAAAATGGAAGATGATGCCCACTCGAGAACTCCGATTGAGAAAACATGAATAGAGCTGGACTTGGCTGAAATTGCTCCAATGAAATCTGCAGTTTCAGTTTGTGCGGGTTTAATGGTGACAATGGGCGGAACATCAGTGAATACAACCTTTTCACGCACCATGAGGCAGCCATTTCTGATGCTTGGTGCCGTCTTTATGGTCATGATCAGCTTTAAGCTGTCTTGGTACTGAACAACACAATTCTTAGTGTAGCCAACGTAAGCTGTCTCAGGTACACGTACGTGTGTATATATAGATTTCAGGCACTAAATCAGACAAAAGAAACAGCAGAAGTAGATGAACACAGCGCCAAATGAGCATGCTAACTCCTGTCTAATTACGAGGTTGTCGTTTAGTCAACCGAGATTATTTCAGATTTGTCACTACAAGACGATCATGTACGTGCATGTGACGTGCATGTCCCCTATTGAAACTTCAACTCAGCGCAATGAAGCTACACGTGGCAACGCCTCCGTAATGTTCACTGCACTTTAGAGTTAGGACTCGGGTGGCAACTTTTCCTAAAACTTTCGAGAGGTCTAGGGAATGTTCCAAGGCAAGATTTTATTTTATTTTATGAAAATTTTCTAAAACTATTTTTACACAATAAAATTTTATAGGGTTTTGCAAAAATATAGAATCCATTAAAAATATTATATGTTTGTATTGGGAACCTTTTTTTTTTTTTTCAAATATATTATTTCTTTTGAAACAAAGCAACCATAAAAAAGAGATGTACGTAATTATTTTTTTTTTTTTTTGAGAAAAAAGCATCATAGCATTCATCAAAGCGAAGTTACAACTACAACTTAACAGACATAAACTGACTGTAAGCCAACTAACGCAAACTGCTCAGGAGCTTCCCCGCACACAAGGTAGCGGACATTGCCTAAACTTCTAAACCTACTCTATCGACAACAGTCGATAGAGAGGTGCTCTATTAAAATAGAGCTAAACGACCTTTCTTCCAAAAGAAGAAAGGTACACCCATTCCAACCTACCAACGAGGAGGAGTACAACCACCCTCTCTCCTCATAAAGAGGAAGAGTACAAACACCTACCATCCTCCAAAAGAGGAGTAGGACAAACACCCACCTCCTATAAGAGGAGTGGGACAGAGCCTAAAACAACAAAAATACTAAACCAAACCAAACAAAACAAATACAGGAAAACAAAAGCCAGGATAAGGGCTGTAAAAACACAGGGGCCAGCCCAAGCCGAAAGCCCAACTAAAAAGCACGGGGTGGCTAACCCGTTAGGGTTCCAGATCAACCAACAGCCGCCGCCACCCAACAACAACAACACCGCCACCGCAGATTCCCCTACACCAGCACACGGGAACGGCCTCAACAGCCACTGAAGATAAGCTCCAGCCCTGCCCTCAAGCCGCCGACTCATGCCCAGCCACACCCCTGACGAAGACTCAGATCGCAGATCCGGACCAAGAACTTGTGCCGCCCAGAAACAGCACAAAACCACCACCCCAAAGGCACTGCACGAGGGCCACCGCCGGCTTCGGTTTGGCTCTGCTTTCTTGCACATGCCGGACTTCCTGCCGCCATCCTCCTTTGTGGTGGTGGGTCCGAACCGGACCACTTGGGGGATATAGAACTTGAGCTCATCAGCCCCTGTTTTGTTTGAAGAAAACTGGGCTCCTCTGCCCCCCGCGAAACCGAGCCCCACGCCATCGTATATGCTCCGGAGGCCAACAGAACCACACAAACCCAAAGCAAGATTGAGGAGGAACAGAGCTTTTGCGCGAGAGGCACACCAAAAAACTGCCCCCTGAGCCTTAAAGAAAGCCAAACGGACAAACCCAAAGAAACTAAAAGAAACGGAGAGATGGGAGGGAGGGGGAAGCCACGGCTCCCACCTCCTCTTTAGGTGTTTTCGGATTCGGTCTCTAGAAAGATGGGAGAGTTTCTCTCTCTTAGGTTTTCCCCCCTCAGTAGCTCCTCTCCGTCAAGCGGCATGCTTTTTGAGATGTACGTAATTATAACTTATTAAAGTGGTTGTATTAATGAAAAGGGCAATGCTAGGGACCAGGATGCAGGTACCAGCATTTTACCGACAAGTAAAAATGTACTTTTTTTAAAAAAAAATTATCTTCTCTTTCCATCATTTGTATGCATCTTCAAATAATTTTAAAAAATAAAAATAAAATATAATTTAAATTATTAATAGTCAATTTCTTAACCATTAAAAAATAAAAAAACCAATCGATCCAATTTGTTTGTAGGAATACTCGGTTCAACTAGCATTTTACTTATGAAAAATATATTTACCAATAAATATTTGTAGGGCCGTACAAAAACCGATCGCACTGGCTGTCATCCACGCGAATTGACTACTGGAGTTCGAAACTGATTGAAACTAGCACAGAACCGGTTGACTAGCGGTGTTGAAAAAAAAGAATTCAAACGGCTAAACCGGCCGATTATATAAATATATATTTATTTATATTATATGTATAGAAAACAATGTCATTTTAATTAAAGAGCGGTGCTACAGTCACCGCTCGTGGCTCCCGCGCTGGGAGAGCCACCGCTTGAGTAAAAAAATTTTTTTGTTTTTTTATTTTTTTATCAAATTATTTTTTAATACTTTTAAATATTTAAAAAATTTATAATAATATTAAATAATTTTTTCTTAATCATTAAGAAATAAAAAATAAAAAAAAAGTTTTTTTAGGCCAACGGTGGCCCCAGCGGAAGCCACCAGTGGTGGCTTTAGGATTATTCTTTACTTAAATGAATAAAACAACATCATTTTAGTTTTTTGATTTATAAAAAAAAATTATAAAACCAAATGGAGCCATTTCGACATGGGGCTTAATAACCTCGTCCCTTCTCCTCCCTCTTCGATCTTCGTCTTCTTCTTTCTTCGGAATCTCTTTCCTCTCTCACATGCAGCCCCATAACACTATAGCTCTCCGCTCCCCTCCTTCACAAGGCCACCAACGAGAAATCAAAGAACAGACTGAAATCACACCGACACCGAAGTTGCCGGTTTGCTCCCCTAATGGACTGATTCGACTAATTCTAAACACTTGAGAAATACGTCGGTTTTGGAACAAAACTGCACCGACGATGTCGATTTTCACCCCTAGATATTGGAGTAGTGGCGGTTGAAGAACTATCACACCCTGTGCATTCATTCTCTTGCTTTTCATTCTTATTGCATGGATAAAGTTTTTGACACAGTGATGATGATTTGTTAGCTGCCACTGTCACTAATATTGGTGATATTGACATATTGTTCCTCCGTTGATCAAAACTGCATACCCATATGACAAATATTATTTTTCCATAAGATCAAACAAGTAATCAAATAAATATTTATATATATATATATTTATATATTTACAGGAAGACGTCATGAATATGGACATCTTAGCTGCATATATAGAACACAAAATGCAACTTACACACGGATAGGACTAATCTTTAATTTACAAGGTTTTATTAGTTTTGATAATACATTGGTCCTGGAGTGTTTGCTATATCTCTTGTTATGACAGGATATTTGAATCCATAATGGTATTCCTCCTGTCTCCTACCACTTCTGAAAGGAGGTGTGGGATTGACCTGCATGAACAGATAGTTTCCAGCAAGTAAATCACCCATGTGAGCCTGCCCCTTCTTTAACCTCTTCAAAACCTTGCTCCATGAAACCTTAAACCTAGCGAAGACCCTCTTTCTTTTTCTCAAGAACTTCCTCAAGCCGGGAATTCGAACCTTTGTTCTCCTTCTCCTGCCAACAAACCTTCTGATCTTGGACCAGCTGCTTATCTTCCTGATCAAATCTCTCTGATCTTCTGGTTCTTCATCACTTACCCCACCACCTTCATTTCTCAGTCTGTAGTAGGAATATTGCTTGTTTGAAGCCATCTGAAAGCTGGTAAAAAAAAAAAAGAAAAAAACTACAAGGAATCGAAAAACTTCAGAGCCCCTTGATCAGGCTTGAAGATAGTCTTTAAGAAAAGAAAAGCTACCACTCTTATCATTCACAAACTCCTCTTGCGAGCTGGCCCTCGCTAATTTAGTGGGGAAAAGCTGTGAAGAAACTAGTTGAGTGCAATTAATGAAACGGTGGAAGCTTGAACTTTTGGGTAATGCCTATTGCTGAAAATCGAGACAACCCGTTTTTTTGGCCATCACCATCACGGCATTCATCACCTAATTATGAGCAAAGAGCTAGCCAGTCTGCAATTAAATCAGAGAGAGAGAGAGAGAGAGAGAGAGATATATATATATATATATGAGCTCGATCTGTATCTGAGGATGCGTGGCAAACGTTTCCTTCATACAATTTACTAGTTTTTTTTTTCTTTTTCTTTTTCTTTTTAATTTTATTTTATTTGGGTACGTACCCCATTTAATATCAGAGACTTTATAGCCGTTTTATCACATGGTTGTGTCGAGTACATGACATTGATGATATGGATTGTGATAAATATTGAAACTTGAATGGGACCGATTTTAGAGTTCGAAAATCTTTGGTTTACAACTACAATATATATTAAATATATAAAGGAATTTGCATCGTGTTGTGACAAGTGAAAACCTCTTGATGATTTTGAGGGCACTCTGGTCGCATTAATTCCTATCAAATGAAATGAAATGCAATGTAATCTTAGGCAGTTCAAATCCCGTGTACTCATTTTTATAAAAGTTGGAAAATTTAGAATCAATTCACATGAAAAAAATTATTTTTAATGAAAGATTTTACTTTTTTCAAAAAGAATCATGCGCAAAGTTTATACTTGCACCTTAAAACTGCATCTAAGGTGACTTTATAATATTTATGGTATTGTGGTTGAAATATTTTAGAGGATTTTAATTAGATTCCACCTTTAGCACATTTGTTCGTCACTAAAAGAAAAATAGATTTTTGTGACCAATTTATTATAATCACAAGATTATTCGTAACCAATTTTAGTTTCAAATAATGTTTTTCGTTATAAAAATTGATCATAAAAACTCCTTTTTCTCGTAGTAAGTGTTTTTTCTGCATCAGTCTAATTAAATTGATCAAATGAAATAAATTACTTGTCAGGTACTAATTAAAGAACCGGGCATGCATATATATTATATGTTGGACATGATATCATCCCTGTCGTTTATGCTAATTATCGCGCAGATTGTACCATAAAGTTAAGAGTACTTTTGAGTTTGGATTTATTTATGTATGATTGAAGTAATTAATTTGGGCGGGGGTTCTAAGTTGCATGCCCCCAATTAATTCAGCTGATGTACTTCGGCAGCTTCAAATCTTCTTAAAGTCAATTATCATTTATTTTGCTCTGCTATGTCTTATTAAGTTATTAATATGCCGTTATCTTGGTGTAACGTTTAACCTGATTTTTAAACTATTTTTAATATATGATTATTTGTAACTCCAAGCGTTTTGATTATAAGTATGGTATTTCCCTGCTAAAGTGAGGCCTATAAATAAAATTGAGATACCGTTTCCTTCTTTAAAAAAAGGACGACAAAAGTCAATGATCATGTTTTTTTAGTCAAAATAATTTCACTCTCTAGCGGACACAACTCATTAGTGGTCTAGTTGGAAGCCCCACCCTATACCTTAAATGTAGTAAGATTTGATTTATATGATTTAAAATTTAAAATTTTTCTTATTAATCAAATAATTATTTGTTCTCTATATTGACTTGCATATAAAATATTTCGGGTAAGAATTGCTTCAAAAAGCCTAGTGATCGAATAAGAATTTAGTAACTATTTTAAAGATATGTTTTCCATGGCAAAGGTATTGCTTATTTGTGACTGGAATTAGGTTTCGTTTGGATGTTGAGATTAATTGAGTTGAATTGTGAATGATAAGAATTTATTGGTTTTGTTGAGATGAGTTTAATTCTTTTAGGTTGAGATGAGTTTAAATTTTTAGATTAAAATGTATGAAGTAAGTTACGATGAGTTTAAATTTTTTTTATAGGAAATTGAAAAAATAGTGAGTTTATCAATGATTGGTTTGAAATGATTTGAGTTGAGTTCATCTTCCAAACACAGCTTTTAAGGATCATCTGTGGCCTTAGCCAAGCCTAGGGTTTTGATTTTCAAATCTGGCTTGCAAATGGTCAAAGAGAAATGATATATACAAGTCTCAAATACACAAATATCATGCAAATCTTTTATAAAACAGTGGACTCCACTATAAAAGAAAAGTGTGAAAAACTTATTTTTCTTGATGAGGCTACATTTTTACAAAATGTTTGTATATTTAAGACTTGTACGAGTAGTATTAGTTAGGGATAAAATAGAATGTTTGGAAAATGAGATGGAAGGGGGATTTTATAAATAATAGTAATAGAGCCGATGTGGAGCAATTGGGCTGTTTTCCAGCCAATAGCATGCCCTATTGGCACCAATCATATTTTGACGGTTATTCCACATTAAGCCAAAAAAATGCATCACACTGGATTATTCATCTATGACCACTAAGCCCCCTCACGTTCGTTGCTTTGTGAATCACTTCTTCAGTTCTTCTCCTGCCGCCGCCGCCCATTTCCGTCGCCCTCCCACCGTTGTTTGCTCGGTTAATTTTCTGATGTTAAATTTTCGAACTTACTCTTCTATTGTGATGTGCATCTCCAACTTGCTCCTGGAGAACTCAGACCAGCCGCCCGCATGTAGAAACACAACCTCGCTAGACCACCATCTTGATGCATGGTTCTACCTTGCACCATTTGAATCACCGATCTTCGCCCAACTCTTGAAGAAACCGTGAGCCTCTTCCGCGGCAACCACCAACCTCTTTGCACCATTACCGCTCAAGCCTCCTCCAACCTCCAAAACCACGCAACTAGGAACGCCCACGCAAGCCTCACCGTGCGCCACTAAAGAAACCTCGCCCAGCCCTATTTTTGGTTTCTCAAAACAGAGCATTAGACGGAAAGATACCATCAGTCATGCATCGCAACCTCCACCGGAGAATTGAGATCCAATAAAGTGCCAAAAGAGCCAAATCCGTAGGGAAACTCGAAGGGGAACAAAGACCTCGTCGCCTGAGTGTCGGAGCGGAACCCATTACCTTCGCTATTGCAATTATTATTCTTGTCAGTGGCCAAGTCATCGTCGGTGATAAACTTAGGTGGTAGCCAAAACTCTGTTAGACTTTTTGCTCCTTTGGTTAGTCCCACATGGGTGGGAAATGAGAAGGAGCAAGCTCTCAAAACTTATAAATAAGAGGCTTAACCTCTTAGTTTAAGTGCACCAGTCAAATGTTTAGCTAGTAACTTTTGACTCTAGTTAAATTTCTCTGTTGTCCATTTTTGTAAAATGAGAAGAGGTGTGAGTTAAAGTTTTACTAGTGGGGAAAGCTTTGTGGGTGTGATTGGGGTGAGGAGAGAAATTGTGTGATTGTAACAATTTTTCACATAGTGGATTTCCTTCTCTGGGTCTGGTGGTTTTTCTCCTGTTTTGGAGTTTCCACGTAAATTTTTTGTATTGTTATTATTTCTCTATTTTTCCTTGTTATTCCTGCAAATGGTAGATCCTGTGGGGGTGAATTTGGAAGGTTCAAATTACCAACAATTGGTATCAGAGCCACTAGGTTCTTTTTGTGGGGTGGAGCTTTGGTGTGGTAGTGTGGATACGTATAGTCTAAGGAGGTTCTGTCTAGGAGATTGGAAATTTTAAGTGTGTCCATTGTGACCCTCAAATCTTTCCTGGGAACTAACTTAGTGAGGTACTATTCATTTCTACAGTAAAAATTCATCAAGGCGATGTTAGGAATGAGATGGAGAAATTGGTTTACACAAGGTGTGGAAGATCAGATCAACCCCTGAAGTCAGCAGTGATACTGGCGACTGGTGAAACGGCTAGTAGGAGCTGGTTCGGCAAGTGGCTCCAAGTCAGTAAATGGAGATACTGGTTTTAATGCTAACGTTGTGTCTCTCTCCATGGAAAAAGGGACATGTACGTCCTCATGGCATGTCGTTAATTCCCAAAGTTGCCATGATAGAGGATGTGTTAATGTTAGCAGGTCCACAAATTTGCACACAGGCATTGGTTTGGCATTGATGCAGGGTGTGTGGTGGAAATTCATGTCGATGGCTGATGAATTTCCAGGAAAGCCAAACGCGGAAGTTATACCATAATTTTCAGCAAGGTTGTTTTTCGACATGGGCCGAAGTGAAATGCTTGGAATTGGTTTATTCTAAGTGAGTATGCTTTTATGGTGAAGCATGATAGCGAAAGTTATGAAGATCTTCATTGAGGTGGAGTTTGGCTGTGGGACCAGTCAAAGTCGCAAGGTGGAGATTGTTGACTTTTTGCTCCTTTGGTTAGTCCCACATGGGTGGGAAATGAGAAGGAGCAAGCTCTCAAAGCTTATAAATAAGAGGCTTAGCCTCTTAGTTTAAGTGCACCAGTCAAATGCTTAGCTAGTAACTTTTGACTCTAGTTAAATTCCTCTGTTGTCCATTTTTGTAAAATGGGAAGAGGTGTGAGTTAAAGTTTTACTAGTGGGGAAAGCTTTGTGGGTGTGATTGGGGTGAGGAGAGAAATTGTGTGATTGTAACAATTTTTCACATAGTGGATTTTCTTCTCTGGGTCTGGTGGTTTTTCTCCTGTTTTGGAGTTTCCACGTAAATTTCTTGTGTTGTTATTATTTCTCTATTTTTCTTGTTATTCCTGCAAAGGGTAGATCCTGTGGGGGTGAATTTGGAAGGTCCAAATTCCCAACAAACTCGGCATTGTCCAAACTTGGAGACATCCTGAAATTAAATCCTTTCAAATAAAAAAGGAAAGAAATAACACAATCACTGAGATGCAACACAGAGGACGGGGGCTTTTGATGGCCTCAGTGATGGGAAGGAAGGGGTTCGCTTCTGAGTTAAGATTTAATAATAAAAACCACAGGTGGGAGGTTTGCTAGATTTGCTCCATTAAATGCTTCTGTAGCTAGATTCTGGTTGTTGTTTTTCATTAGAGTGTGGTGATGGTTGTGTTGGAGTTTTTTGAACAAGTCGCGGAGAGGAGGGGTTTGTTTTTTGTCTATCCTGCAGTGGGAGAGAAATTAGAATGGAGGGGTTTGCGTGTGTTTCTTTCTCCTGCAGTGGGGCACATGATAGATAATGTGTTAGGCCTACGTGAAGCTCACACACTGGAGAGCTGCTGTTTGGGGTAAAATAGGCTAACAGCCCAACCGGTTTTAAGTTTAAGTAAAATTGTTTATGAATAGTAATGAAAGTGAAATTGTTTGTGAACAATATTAAAATTGTTTGAATTAAGATGTTCTATTAGATTTTGAGAAATGAGAGGAAAAAAATTGAATAATAAAAATATTCTAAAGTTACAATAGTGTTATAATATAGTTTTTAATATTATTTTTATTTTAGAATTTGAAAAAGTTGTATTTTTTTTTTGTATTTTATTTGGATGTTTGAGAAAGTTGTAATGAGTAAGATAACGATTATATGAAAAAGCTGAAAATTTGAATTTGAAGAGTGTTTGTATTTGTTTGAGAAGAAAATTATGAGAAATCTTGAGATGAGATATATAGTTTGTAATCCCAAACAACTCCTAAATCTTTTTTCATTACAAAGTATTATTATTACATGCAAGTCGATGCGAAACTATATCGCTTATCGTAAGACTGGATAAAATTTTTTAAAAATATAGACAGGATTTTACGTTAGCTAGTATGAACATTATGGTAAAAAAGCACAAAACGATCGGCTGGATCCATGCTAGCATTGCTAATTAATTAGGGTAAAAAATCATACCATGCTATGCATGCCCGCAGCCCAATTAATGTGATCTCTTTTCATAACATTAATTAATGTTGTTTAATTATCATGAATCATCCTCCATTCCTAATCTCCTAGCTAGGGAGGGATAGGAATCTCAAACTGAACTTAATTTTAGTCTGTGAACCTCACCCATTGAGATATGCTAGGAATTCCTCCATTCACTACAGTGAGCATGAAATAACCAGGGGGTGCAACATTTGGAGATGGAGGTGCCTCCACAACCGCATCCATCCTTCCATCTTTAGCTCTCACCATGCTCCTACACTTCAGCTTTAGCATCCTCTGGTTCATCGAGATGGAATGCGTTGTGACGGGTGGTGCATAAACATTGAACTCCACTCCATTGCTTGGCTTCGTTCCCAACGAAAACCCAACTCTAAACTCCCTGCCATATTTAACACCATCCTCACCGTGATCTCCGTAGTGTATTGTCACGTTGATCGGCCTGTAATTATGATATTCCCGCCCCATGTACTGGGGAACAAATGCTTGTAACCTAAGCTCGGTTGGGTAGGCCACGTTTCTGGAAGCGTACCTGTTGTTTGGATTACTTCCAGCAACTAAGATTCTTCCATCAGGTAAAACAATGGCGGATGAGTGATACATTCTGGCTATTTTGGTGGACTTTAGGACTGAAAATCTTCTGCCTAGTCTTGAGTTTGGTTTGTAGAGGTAAGGTTGGAGAGAAGCATTCCTTGCATTGTTGGATCCACCGCAACCACTCTGTGCTCCATTGATGATCAGGATATCTCCACTGGGGAGGATCAGCATGTCGTTTAGAAGACGGGGTCCAGGCATATTTTCCATGTTCCACTTGTGTTTGTTCCCTGTGATCACCATTCTTCCACAAGAGCTCAGCCCTTTCAAGTATCTTCCTTCACCAGCTGCTTTATAAGCTCCTGAAGCTGCACCTCCACACACCATTACTTCCACCTTCTGGAAACCGTCTCTGTGGTCTAATGGAAGAATCACTGAGGACCCGGAGCTTGGGTAGTTCCTCGACCCAGCCCCAGGAATCTGCGGGAAGGTCTTGACCACCCTATTCCTTCTATGATTGAATAGGATAGAATCCCGGTTTGCAAAAATGAACAGATTGCCATCGGAAGAAAGGTGAAGGAAGGGATAGAGGTTGTTCCCTCCTGTACTATCAGGGTCATAAGTCTGTTGCAAGAAAGGAAGATCAAAAGATCCTTCTCCATCTGACCTTTTTGGTACAAATTCATAAGTAAAGACACTTGTTCCACCCAAGACAATGACCCTGTCATGCCCAGGGAGTCTCTGATTCGAAGCATACCAGCGTTCATTGGATAACCTTCTCCTCGATTCTTTCCAATCACATTTCCTATCCCGGCATGGCCTAAAGTATCGGATACTTCGAGAACCATGACCAAATCCACCTGTTTGTAGGAGTGTTCCATTGCTCAAGAAAGAACCTGAAGAGCCCCAGGGATCAGTGTATTGCGTTAGAGGACTAATTTTGTTCTGGAAAATATCGTACTCAACAGAGTGAGCATAGCATGAGGAATCTTGAAAATCATTCTTGGATCGAGTGCACCTTCTCCCGTTGTTACGATGCCGGAGACGGTACCCAGTCGGACCTGATCCTATTTGATCAAACATCAAGACAGTGTTCTGGTGTGTCAATGCCATGTGCATTGCCACCACTCCAGTGTTGTTTAGGAGGAGCTGCCATTGGCCCTGGCCCCTTCCTGGGGACCCTACAGCCGCAGCACTAAATCCAACATCAGGGATCCATAACAAAAACGCTGCAATAAGCAAAGCTTTGAAAGAAAGAGAGTGGTGTTTTTGGTCAGCCATGTGATGGTTATCGAGGGCAATGTGAGAGAGATCACTTTGTTGAACGACGAATGTTGGGGAACAATGCTCTTTTATATACATATATATATATGAGCTGTGTGTTTTGGGTGAAAGCCATTTAAATAAGAAATAGGTAAGAGCCCAAATCCACCAAGGCAGTCATGCACTTAGAGACATGAGTCTTCTATACTCCAGACAGCCTCTTCGTGCTAAAACATTGTGCATTTTTTAAGCAGATCAATCTTGCTGTGATACCGCGGAGAATCTTGCTGTGATAGAAATAGTGGAGGTTTGTTTTAGTAGTGATGGGTTTTTGTGGAATTCAGCCTATTTGGCACTCATGCTATGAATACGAAAAACCAATATTGTAATATTAATAATTTTTGAATTTTTGCAATTGAATATTTGGCTTATGGAATGGATTCACCAAACTTGTCCCCATGCGTGCAGATCATTGTTTTTGCCTAAGAATGGGAAAATACTCCAATTTCATTTAGAAAAAGCTTTGTTGATGGAAACATCAAGAAAAAAGCTCAGAACCAAGAAGCCATAAAAGACTTAAAACTGGACAAGACAAAACGCATTAGACTCTCAACCGCAAAATTGAAATGACTCGATATCATAAGATGCGATTGGCAAAATTTAAAACCTATAATGCAGGCTGTGAAGTGATGAACACCACCTAATTGGGCTGCTCAGGTCTCAACAAACTTCAAGATGCAAACCAGAAACTGAACTACCGAGTGAAAATTACAAATACTTTTTATTTGTATAGGGCCCATCAACCACAACTCACACCGTTTTACTAAAGTTGGGGCAAAGTCGAATATTAACACCAAATTCAATGAAGTCAGAGGAACGCAGGAATTGTAGGAGATACCATACATAGAAAACACACCAGGAATCAACAAAACAGGAGAAGTGTACTAGAAAAAGATCTGATGCAGTGTTCGGAGCTAAATCAGCATCCAACTCCTAAGCAAAAGTTTTGGCAAATTTAATGGAGCTGAAGTTTTATGGCAGCCAGAAAGTTCTCCTGAGCAACAGATGTTAAGAGAGCATGAATCTGGTCTAGATAGCACGCCGGCAAAAGGGGCATAACTTAATACGTACTCCACAGTCACAGCATATCTGCAAAATAAAAGGATATAGGTCACCTATGGAATATTAACTAATTAAGCTCCAAAAAATATCCAAGCAAAATGCCCAACTGCATTACCCGATGTCCACAACCAAAGACCATGTCCGCTGGATTGGCATAGCAAATGGTACAAACCTGTCAGGTAACGAAAAATGAGAAGTTTAAAATCCTAAGACTGACTTGAGATCAAGGATTTAAAATAGTACTCTTGGTGAGATTGTTACCACTATTTCAAGACCCTAGGATCACTTGCATCGTGACATGATCATCAGAGGCAGATGGCCAATTCCAGAAGTAGGGTGTGCATTACACAATAAACAAAAGTATAACATGGGAGGGCCAAGGCACCAACCGTATGATCTACATTGGAAGAGGGTGCACTCAGAATCAAGTTGCTCCGAAGCAAAGATTCTTGGGTGCTGAAAGAAGCTGTAGTATGCGTAGGTGGGGGAAGAGGAACCCTGTGATTAGCCATCCCTCTACTAACACTGGTTGAGCTGAACGGTTGAAAATAAGCATATCATCAAATTGAAAATGATTTCTGTTAATAGTTGCAATAGAAAAATTATGAAGACTCTAAAATAGAGAAGTCATGTATTTTTACCCCAATAAATTAAGCTCTATGATTTTTCTATACTGAGATGGTAGTTTAATCAAGCCTGCAAGACAAAATTCTGCTTCTTTTTCGGGTTGGTTCATATTCCTTGACATTATCTCTGTAAAATTCACAAACTACAAAAACCAAAACAATGCACTACTTGTCAATCAAACATTGACCAAAAATATGAAGAAAATGATACGAACTTTAAATAGAGCAAAATAATTTCCAAAAGTGTCGGGATTACTTGCCTGGAAATTATCAAAGACGCGAACAGGGATGCTATCAATAAATTCTCTCATGCTATCCCATGGCCCATCTCCAACCCCAACTAGAATAATTGACAAAGGATACTCACTGCAAGTTGTAAAGCACATTAAATAAGTGGCTTGAAGCAGAGTGTATAATCATAAACAGGTGATTTTGTAGTGTGTCTGACTGCAAAACTTTCCATTCAGAAACTAGAGATTTTGTAGCTGTAAGTAATACAATACTAATATGGACCTTTCTGTGTTGAACTTATAATCTTTTTATTCTTAGTATCTGTTAGCTCTAACTTCCTCTAAGACAAAAGTTATTGATCCATTGATATGTTATTCGACTCAAGGATTCTGCTTCAACTGCTAATCCTTTCATCAATGAGGGAATTCAATGGTAACTACTACTAGAGCCATAGGGCGTCTGCAGCATATATGTATGAGTGGAGAATCCTTTTATTTTTATTTCTTTGATAAGTAAATGGGTGGAGTATCTGTATGATTAGCCCTCAACAAAGATATCTACAATTCTTGGTGCCCAAGGACCTATGCAGTTTCTAGTCCTACCATACTCTCTCAATTTTATACAGCTTAAGTTATTCACAATACAACGCAAAGTTAACAATCTCTTTAAGTATGGAATTCATGCCATAATTATGCTGTTTAATACAGAGGTTTTTTCTAATGGATACATTCATATTGACAATTTGTAGATGTTTATTTCTGAAGTTCTTTGGGCTAGATGTCAGTAAGTACGGAAACATATCAGAATTAAAAGAAAACTTCTTAATTTCTTGAAATATAGCCCTTTCACTATTTAAATCCAAAACCTAGGAGGCCAGATAATAACAGAATCATTTTGGTTTGTAAATTGTGCACAGCTAGATCGGGATTCTTGTAAATAGGTGAAGTAAAGATCAGAGACAAAGTACCATTCCATCAGATATTATCAGTAACACATGATACTGGCCACCACCTTTCTCAATGACAGTGATGGCCATTTCAATCATGGGGGCAAATGATGTTGGCGCTGTCCAGGAAAGGGATACAAAGTACCGTAAGCAAAGGAAGAAGAACAGAGAAAAGAACAGAGAAAATAATAAGAGAGATTCAAACCTGCAAGCTGTACATAAGGTACCAATTCTCTATATTGTCCCAATACTTCTTCATATCCATTACATAGCCTCTCATCTGGATAGAAACTGAAAACTTCTTGGGAACGTGTTGTTTCTGTCAATGGAATTGCATATATCCTTAGCTATCTAAAGGAAGAATTTCAGACAAAAAAAGAAGAAGAAACAAAGAAAGAATGTAACACCAATACAGAAGAAATACCATCCCCAAATCCAAAACAGCGAATTAAGTTGTTCCCATTAGAGGAAGCCAATGCTTTTCCAATAAAAGAAATCGCCTGTTCATAGTGATTTTGTTCATCTCCAATATGATGCAAACTTCTCCGGTAGAATGACTCAGTGCCTAATACAAAAGCAAGCATATTGCACTCAACTTTGAAAGAAAGTATATATGCACCAATATGAGACCATACCTGTCCGCTCATTGCTCTTTGTGAAGTCAATACCAACAATAAGATTGGAAGACTCCAGGCCAGCATGTGCCAATGCTTCAAGAACCTGAGGTCAGTAGAATATCTCAGAATTAATGTCATAAGATTACAGTAATTAAGATCAACATTACATCACACCCAGTAATACGCATCACTGAGAACAGTAATCTGAAAATCCTTGTTTTCTTCAAAGATAGAGATACGAAGGTCAGCTACATATAGACAATTGTAACGCGCCAGTTGCATTTCCAATTAGAGCATACACCAAGACTTGAAAATGAGTTGAGACGCAATAAGAATAAAGCAAATGCCTTTTTCTTCCTCTCAGTGAACTTGGGTGCTTAACAAGGTTTTTCATACATACAGAGAAACAGATGCATGTGCGTGCGCGTTTATAACATAACAAACAGGAAAAGTGAATTTATACAATATATTATCCCATGTTCCTGCCCATGGTTGATCATGACCAGAACATGTCAAATACCACCACAGCTCCTCCAGAAGATCACTCATAACACAGATCAGATTTTTAGCACTCATCTAACAACAGAATACAGAGTCAAATGCCTCACAAAGGCACTATCTCATGTCTTGTCATCAACAGAAAGGTACCAACTAATCACTGGGCACAGAGGTATACGAGTCTTATAAGAATGCCAGGTACATTTTGGTATAGACCATATATTGTCATGTTGTGATAGATAGGAAATAACATCAGTTCAGTAAGATTAAGCATTTCCCACTTAACACACTCCCAACTCATTAACATATGCCATGGTAGTAAAGTATTGAGCATTTCACGCTTAGCGCACTCCAAACTCATCAAAGCATGCCGTGGTAATGATGTCTGGACTATAATAATATTAAGCGTCTCGAATATTATTACGGTGTAGACAACATTGAACTTCTTTTAAAGGCCAACAAGGTCAAATCTCCAACCACTTCAAAATGCAAGCCAGAGTGTTTTTCAGGCGGAGGCCAGCATTGAAGGTTGAAGCTGTTTCCAAAAGCAAGCTAAGACATTAAAGACCTAAATGATGCTTAGGTGTTTGGAAATCCATCTCTATTTTATTTAGCTGCACAAGTCTATATACAATAGTTACAAGGATGAGTTTTCCATACATCAGTATCCTATATTTGAAACCCGAAAGAATAAAGATAACTACATAGTAGCAGTACCGTCATCTCCTGGTTTGATCTTGATTCAAATTTTAAGCTATTTAATTTCCTGAGTTTCAATAGATTACGTATCATCAGTAGACTTCAACAGAGACTGGCTACATCTTGTCATTCTCCAATAACACCAGTTCATTCACTTAGAAACCGAAAATACTGCATTACCTCGTCCAGGCTGTTAGGACAGACATCTATGTTTGAATGCTCCACACTTCTTGGCTCGGAGGGCCCACTAGCAACACGTATTGGAGGTGCAGAGGCAACATCCTGCCTTGGCTCAAAGTCCTGGCTTGCTGTAAAATGCTTTGAACAACAGGCCCCACCCATCAGCTCTATCCTGCAGATAACACAGAGCATTTGAAGCAAATTTAGAATTCTTTTTGGCCAAACTCGATGCCCATTTATACCACTTGATTAAAAGAAAAGGAAAAAAAAAAAAAAAAACTAAATGTATGTTTACTCATTTGGGGAACGAATGGGGTTAAATGTAAATGTTCCTAGTATCAAACCATGTCAAAATTATCTCATGAACTTTTTTGAAGAGGAAGACCAATTCAATTAGCATTCCCAAAAAGAAATTATATCGCAGAGTACCCTTTCTATCATAGAGAGCTGAAACTGAAGGCAATTTTTATTCCCTAAAATAAGAAATGTACTCCGTGATGCTAACCCAATAATACGTAGTTTTATATGTCCTGTTCTTTGATCTCAATCCCAAACCATAATCTCATAATCTACAATCCAAAAGTACACAAAATTCTAAAGTTTCCCACTTTCGTTCAGAAAATAATATGTAGCACAGAAACTTCTGTAGCTAAAGAGAGAATAACACCAAGATTCTCCCAAATCCAACACTATCTGTGAAGAAAAAGAGCGTGTAGAGAGAATCACACACACCGACACTGGTGTTTGAGTAATTTGGCCCGAAATAAAAAGGGACCAAACGAGAATGTTCAAGCGGATGGAGGTACCGGACCGAAACGAAGATGATCCGGGAAGATAACTGACGTATCGGTTGTCTAAATTATTAGAGATGGAGAGAGAATAGCCATGAATATTCTGGGTACCTAGTAAACTTGGATAAGGGAGTACCCAAAAGGATCATACCAGGAATGCTCTCTTGCAAAACAGAGGCATACCAGAAACAAGAAAAGGGATTGACAAAAATAATGGAAGCCTATTGTAACAGCCCGCTAAAATTATCAGTTTTGGATTATTTCCCGACAGCAATCACATCTCTCTTATCTTTACCCTCATCTGGAATCACGCGTATAGTTTATCTTTTCTGTAAATCACGTATTTTGTTCTTCACCGACAGCTGTAAAATCATGAGTCTTCCAAGACCACGCCTAGCCTTTCTCAAGCCCAAACTACCACTTTATGTGGTGGACAGCCACCGTACGCCGCCACGTACGTTCCTCCGACGCATGTTCGTGACGAACAACGAGCGACGCACGGGTTATCCCGTCGATGGTATAACCTTCTATCTCTAGTTATTTTACGTTTAAAATAGACATACTTATAACATACATACATTGTATGACAGAAAAGATTATGTAACAGATAATTATTCATGAGATATTAAATCATACGTAAGCAGATGAACATTAATGACATAGCATGACATGGCATATACGATAACATACATACATAAATTGTAGTTCCTTACCCATCACACATACACAATAAACTGATAGTAAGTTAGAGGCTAACTTACCTCGATCGTCGCGTTCTATGAGAAAGGGCGAAACACGAGGAACTGCACAACAGCTGGAAGAGGAACACTCAAGTCCTTAAGATTTTCACTTCTGAACTCAATTGTCATATTATGAGCACTTGCAACACCACGGCAACTTGAGGTTTCACTATACTCAGAAGAGATAATTTGACTTCAGAAAGCCTTTGCACTAAAACAAGTTCATTAAAATTATCAATAATAACCAAACAAACAATTCCTTTCTCAATCCATATACTCTTAGCCATAGTCAACCACAAGATGACACAGTCACCCCGGACTATAATCCATATCATCACTGTTTCGGGACACTGTCATACAGTTTCCCAACACTACACCATACGCTCCACACTTCTCTGCTACGCCATCCAACCCTTCGTGACACGCCATCCGGTGTATCACGACCTAGTACAGAGTACACTCACGTGAACTCTCTTCCATTCACACTACAAAACCCAACACTGCGATACACGTCTCACGGTGCATCGCTACGCGACACGGAGTACGCGCTACGCGTACTTCCTTCGCTACAACTCTCATCAACACGATGCACATCACACGATGCATCGCCATACAACACGGCGTACACTACATGCGTACTCCCTTCCTTCTACGACACACATCACTACAGTGCACGTCGCGCGGCGCGTCGCTGCATTACACAGAATACGCTACACGCGTATTCTCTTCACACAACCCGCCGTATCACATCTACGGCATCCATCTCACGCCTATACTTCACAGCACAGTCCACAAAATACACAATCAAACTCAACACTTCACAACCACACTTCGCTTCACAACTACGCAACGAATTCCACAAATACAACTACACAATCCACAAACCAACCAACTAACTTAAACGTAAAATAACTAGAGATAGAAGGTTATACCATCGACGGGATAACCCGTGCGTCGCTCGTTGTTCGTCACGAACATGCGTCGGAGGAACGTACGTGGCGGCGTACGGTGGCTGTCCACCACATAAAGTGGTAGTTTGGGCTTGAGAAAGGCTAGGCGTGGTCTTGGAAGACTCATGATTTTACAGCTGTCGGTGAAGAACAAAATACGTGATTTACGGAAAAGATAAACTATACGCGTGATTCCAGATGAGGGTAAAGACAAGAGAGATGTGATTGCTGTCGGGAAATAATCCAAAACTGATAATTTTAGCGGGCTGTTACATCCTCCCCTCCTAAAAAGAAGATTTCGTCCTCGAAATCGACGCAAGTACAAACGTAAAACACGCTTAAAACACTGTAGATAGTTTGAAAAAAAAG